>CM068369.1:421555036-422155036 GCA_034769895.1 Magicicada septendecula
GGGGAAGGGGTAGTTTACCTGCAACGTTTTTTTATCAAGCGTATTTTCTATGGCAAACGATAACAGCCGCAAATTCAAACAGAATCAAGTAATTTTTTGCATACGTCCCTGAATTGTAGAGGTCTCAATGACTTTCGATTTTGGTGAAGATCGGTTAAGGGGAAGGGGTAGTTTACCTGCAACCTTTTACGTTTTAACAAGAGTAAAGTACTTGAAAATTTATTTAAACTTTTTGAAACAATGGTAATTGTTAAAAATAAAATAATTTTGTTGCCAGGCAATAAAATTATAATTTTTTCATTTTAATGTAATATAATATTTTTCATTTAATACAGCAATAAAAAGGCAGGTAAGACACAGCCTGGCTGTTTGGCTGAAAATGATTTTAAATATAAATCTTAGAATATGGAAGTCATGTATGGTTCTCCATACCGATATTTTACTTCCATATTCCTTAAGGAATGGAAGTATGGTGATGGCAAAAAATATCGTGTTCGAGATTATTGCAGATTCTGATTCTACTACACTCAAAACATGAAAAAAAGTCGTTTTCCGAAAAGTGTCTGTGTGTCTGTCTGTCTGTCTGTCTGTCTGTCTGTCTGTCTGTCTGTCTGTCTGTCTGTCTGTCTGTGTGTCTGTCTGTCTGTAGATTTTTTTTCTATGGCAAACGATAACTGCCGCAAATTCGAACAGAATCAAATAATTTTTTGCATGCAGGCCTGATTTGCAGAGTACTCGCGACCTATTGTTTTTGGTGAAGATCGGTTGAGGGAAAGGGGTAGTTTACCTACAACGGTTTTTTTTTAGCAAGGGTAATTTTGTTTGTTTGGCAAACGATAACAGCCGCAAATTCAAACAGAATCAAATAATGTTTCGCATACAGCCCTGAATTGTAGAGGTCTCAAGATCTGTTGATTTTGGTGAAGATCGGTTAAGGGAAAGGGGTAGTTTACCTGTAACGTTTTATGTTGTAACAAGGGTATTTCCTATGGCAAACGATAACAGCCGCAAATTCAAACAGAATCAAAAGATTATTTGCATACAGCCCTAAATTGTAGAGTTCTCAAGACCTATTGTTTTTGGTGAAGATCGGTTAAGGGAAAGGGGTAGTTTACCTGTAACGTTTTATGTTTTAACAAGGGTATTTCTTATGGCAAACGATAACAGCCTCAAATTCAAACAGAATCAAAAGATTATTTGCATACAGCCCTAAATTGTAGAGTTCTCAAGACCTATTGTTTTTGGTGAAGATCGGTTGAGGGAAAGGGGTAGTTTACCTGCAACGTTTTTTTAACAAGGGTATTTTCTATGGCAAACGATAACAGCCGCAAATTCAAACAGAATCAAATAATGTTTTGCATACAGCCCTGATTTGTAGAGTACTCAAGACCTATTGTTTTTCGTGAAGATCGGTTAAGGAGAAGGGGTAGTTTACCTGCAACGTTTTTTTATCAAGCGTATTTTCTATGGCAAACGATAACAGCTGCAAATGCAAACAGAATCAAATAATGTTTGCATACGTCCCTGAATTGTAGAGGTCTCAATGACTTTCGATTTTGGTGAAGATCGGTTAAGGGGAAGGGGTAGTTTACCTGCAACCTTTTACGTTTTAACAAGAGTAAAGTACTTGAAAATTTATTTAAACTTTTTGAAACAATGGTAATTGTTAAAAATAAAATAATTTTGTTGCCAGGCAAGAAAATTATAATTTTTTCTTTTTAATGTAATATAATATTTTTCATTTAATACAGCAATAAAAAGGCAGGTAAGACACAGCCTGGCTGTTTGGCTGAAAATGATTTTAAATATAAATCTTAGAATATGGAAGTCATGTATGGTTCTCCATACCGATATTTTACTTCCATATTCCTTAAGGAATGGAAGTATGGTGATGGCAAAAAAATCGTGTTCGAGATTATTGCAGATTCTGATTCTACTACACTCAAAACATGAAAAAAAGTCGTTTTCCGAAAAGTGTCTGTGTGTGTGTCTGTCTGTCTGTCTGTGTGTCTGTCTGTGTGTGTGTGTCTGTAGATTTTTTTTCTATTGCAAACGATAACTGCCGCAAATTCAAACAGAATCAAATAATTTTTTTCATGCAGTGCTGATTTGCAGAGTACTCGCGACTTATTGTTTTTGGTGAATATCGGTTGAGGGAAAGGGGTAGTTTACCTTCAACGGTTTTTTTTTAGCAAGGGTAATTTTGTTTGTTTGGCAAACGATAACAGCCGCAAATTCAAACAGAATCAAATAATGTTTCGCATACAGCCCTGAATTGTAGAGTTCTCAAGATCTGTTGATGTTGGTGAAGATCGGTTAAGGGAAAGGGGTAGTTTACCTGTAACGTTTTATGTTTTAACAAGGGTATTTCCTATGGCAAACGATAACAGCCGCAAATTCAAACAGAATCAAAAGATTATTTGCATACAGCCCTAAATTGTAGAGTTCTCAAGACCTATTGTTTTTGGTGAAGTTCGGTTGAGGGAAAGGGGTAGTTTACCTGCAACGTTTTTTTATCTAGGGTATTTTCTATGGCAAACGATAACAGCCGCAAATTCAAACAGAATCAAATAATGTTTTGCATACAGCCCTGATTTGTAGAGTACTCAAGACCTATTGTTTTTGGTGAAGATCGGTTAAGGGAAAGGGGTAGTTTACCTGTAACGTTTTATGTTTTAACAAGGGTATTTCCTATGGCAAACGATAACAGCCGCAAATTCAAACAGAATCAAAAGATTATTTGCATACAGCCCTAAATTGTAGAGTTCTCAAGACCTATTGTTTTTGGTGAAGATCGGTTGAGGGAAAGGGGTAGTTTACCTGCAACGTTTTTTTAACAAGGGTATTTTCTATGGCAAACGATAACAGCCGCAAATTCAAACAGAATCAAATAATGTTTTGCATACAGCCCTGATTTGTAGAGTACTCAAGACCTATTGTTTTTGGTGAAGATCGGTTGAGGGAAAGGGGTAGTTTACCTGCAACGTTTTTTTAACAAGTGTATTTTCTATGGCAAACGATAACAGCCGCAAATTCAAACAGAATCAAATAATGTTTTGCATACAGCCCTGATTTGTAGAGTACTGAAGACCTATTGTTTTTGGTGAAGATCGGTTAAGGGGAAGGGGTAGTTTACCTGCAACGTTTTTTTATCAAGCGTATTTTCTATGGCAAACGATAACAGCCGCAAATTCAAACAGAATCAAGTAATTTTTTGCATACATCCCTGAATTGTAGAGGTCTCAATGACTTTCGATTTTGGTGAAGATCGGTTAAGGGGAAGGGGTAGTTTACCAGCAACCTTTTACGTTTTAACAAGAGTAAAGTACTTGAAAATTTATTTAAACTTTTTGAAACAATGGTAATTGTTAAAAATAAAATAATTTTGTTGCCAGGCAATAAAATTATAATTTTTTCATTTTAATGTAATATAATATTTTTTATTTAATACAGCAATAAAAAGGCAGGTAAGACACAGCCTGGCTGTGTGGCTGAAAATGATTTTAAATATAAATCTTAGAATATGGAAGTCATGTATGGTTCTCCATACCGATATTTACTTCCATATTACTTCCATGTTCCTTAAGGAAATGGAAGTATGGTGATGGCAAAAAAAATCGTGTTCGAGATTATTGCAGAATATGATTGTACTACACTCAAAACATGAAAAAAAGTCATTTTTCGAAAAGTGTCTGTGTGTCTGCTGTCTGTAGATTTTTTTTCTATGGCAAACGATAACAGCCGCAAATTCAAACAGAATCAAATAATTTTTTGCATACAGCCCTGATTTGTAGAGTACTCGCGACCTATTGTTTTTGGTGAAGATCGGTTGAGGGAAACGGGTAGTTTACCTGCAACCGTTTTTTTTATCAAGGGTAATTTTGTTTGTTTGGCAAACGATAACAGCCGCAAATTCAAGCAGAATCAAATAATGTTTCGCATACAGCCCTGAATTGTAGAGTTCTCAAGATCTGTTGATTTTGGTAAAGATCAGGTAAGGGGAAGGGGTAGTTTACCTGCAACGTTTTATGTTTTAACAAGGGTATTTTCTATAGCAAACGATAACAGCCGCAAATTCAAACATAATCAAATAAGTTTTTGCATACAGCCCTAATTTCTTGAGTACTGAAGACCTATTGTTTTTGGTGAAGATCGTTTAAGGGAAAGGGGTAGTTTACCGGCCACGTATTTTGTTTTATCAAGGGTATTTTGTATGGCAAACGATAACAGCCGCAAATTCAAACAAAATCATATAATATTTTGCATACAGCCCTGAATTGCAGAGTTCTCAAGACCTATCGTTTTTGGTGAAGATCGGTTAAGGGGAAGGGATAGTTTACCAGCAACGGTTTTTTATCAAGGGTAATTTTACTTCCATATTCCTTAAGGAATGGAAGTATGGTGATGGCAAAAAAAATCGTGTTCGAGATTATGGCAGATTCTGATTCTACTACACTCAAAACATGAAAAAAAGTCGTTTTCCGAAAAGTGTCTGTGTGTGTGTCTGTGTGTCTGTCTGTCTGTGTGTCTGTCTGTCTGTCTGTCTGTAGATTTTTTTCTATGGCAAACGATAACTGCCGCAAATTCAAACAGAATCAAATAATTTTTTGCATACAGCCCTGATTTGCAGAGTACTCGCGACCTATTGTTTTTGGTGAAGATCGGTTGAGGGAAAGGGGTAGTTTACCTGCAACGGTTTTTTTTTAGCAAGGGTAATTTTGTTTGTTTGGCAAACGATAACAGCCGCAAATTCAAACAGAATCAAATAATGTTTTGCATACAGCCCTGATTTGTAGAGTACTCAAGACCTATTGTTTTTGGTGAAGATCGGTTAAGGGAAAGGGGTAGTTTACCTGTAACGTTTTATGTTTTAACAAGGGTATTTCCTATGGCAAACGATAACAGCCGCAAATTCAAACAGAATCAAAAGATTATTTGCATACAGCCCTAAATTTTAGAGTTCTCAAGACCTATTGTTTTTGGTGAAGATCGGTTGAGGGAAAGGGGTAGTTTACCTGCAACGTTTTTTTAACAAGGGTATTTTCTATGGCAAACGATAACAGCCGCAAATTCAAACAGAATCAAATAATGTTTTGCATACAGCCCTGATTTGTAGAGTACTCAAGACCTATTGTTTTTCGTGAAGATCGGTTAAGGAGAAGGGGTAGTTTACCTGCAACGTTTTTTTATCAAGCGTATTTTCTATGGCAAACGATAACAGCTGCAAATGCAAACAGAATCAAATAATGTTTTGCATACGTCCCTGAATTGTAGAGGTCTCAATGACTTTCGATTTTGGTGAAGATCGGTTAAGGGGAAGGGGTAGTTTACCTGCAACCTTTTACGTTTTAACAAGAGTAAAGTACTTGAAAATTTATTTAAACTTTTTGAAACAATGGTAATTGTTAAAAATAAAATAATTTTGTTGCCAGGCAATAAAATTATAATTTTTTCTTTTTAATGTAATATAATATTTTTCATTTAATACAGCAATAAAAAGGCAGGTAAGACACAGCCTGGCTGTTTGGCTGAAAATGATTTTAAATATAAATCTTAGAATATGGAAGTCATGTATGGTTCTCCATACCGATATTTTACTTCCATATTCCTTAAGGAATGGAAGTATGGTGATGGCAAAAAAAATCGTGTTCGAGATTATTGCAGATTCTGATTCTACTACACTCAAAACATGAAAAAAAGTCGTTTTCCGAAAAGTGTCTGTGTGTGTGTCTGTCTGTCTGTGTGTGTGTCTGTGTGTGTGTCTGTGTCTGTCTGTAGATTTTTTTCTATGGCAAACGATAACAGCCGCAAATTCGAACAGAATCAAATAATGTTTTGCATACCGCCCTGATTTATAGAGTACTCGCGACCTTTTGTTTTTGGTGAAGATCGGTTAAGGAAAAAGGGTAGTTTACCTGCAACGGTTTTTTTTTTATCAAGGGTAATTTTGTTTGTTTGGCAAACGATAACAGCCGCAAATTCAAACACAATCAAATAATGTTTCGCATACAGCCCTAAAGTTTAGAGTTCTCAAGATCTGTCGATTTTGGTAAAGATCGGTTAATTGAAAGGGGTAGTTTACCTGCAACCTTTTTTTTTAAAAAGGGTATTTTCTATGGCAAACGATAACAGCCGCAAATTCAAACATAATCAAATAATGTTTTGCATACTGCCCTGAATTGTAGAGTTCTCAGGACCTTTTGTTTTTGGTGAAGATCGGTTAAGGGAAAAGGGTAGTTTACCTGCAACGTTTTATGTTATAAAAGGGTATTTTCTATGGCAAACGATAAGAGCTGCAAATTCAAACAGAATCAAATACGTTTTTGCATACAGCCCTGATTTGTAGAGTACTCGCGACCTATTGTTTTTGGTGAAGATCGGTTGAGGGAAACGGGTAGTTTACCTGCAACCGTTTTTTTTATCAAGGGTAATTTTGTTTGTTTGGCAAACGATAACAGCCGCAAATTCAAGCAGAATCAAATAATGTTTCGCATACAGCCCTGAATTGTAGAGTTCTCAAGATCTGTTGATTTTGGTAAAGATCAGGTAAGGGGAAGGGGTAGTTTACCTGCAACGTTTTATGTTTTAACAAGGGTATTTTCTATAGCAAACGATAACAGCCGCAAATTCAAACATAATCAAATAAGTTTTTGCATACAGCCCTAATTTCTTGAGTACTGAAGACCTATTGTTTTTGGTGAAGATCGTTTAAGGGAAAGGGGTAGTTTACCGGCCACGTATTTTGTTTTATCAAGGGTATTTTGTATGGCAAACGATAACAGCCGCAAATTCAAACAAAATCATATAATATTTTGCATACAGCCCTGAATTGCAGAGTTCTCAAGACCTATCGTTTTTGGTGAAGATCGGTTAAGGGGAAGGGATAGTTTACCAGCAACGGTTTTTTATCAAGGGTAATTTTACTTCCATATTCCTTAAGGAATGGAAGTATGGTGATGGCAAAAAAAATCGTGTTCGAGATTATGGCAGATTCTGATTCTACTACACTCAAAACATGAAAAAAAGTCGTTTTCCGAAACGTGTCTGTGTGTGTGTCTGTGTGTCTGTCTGTCTGTGTGTCTGTCTGTCTGTCTGTCTGTAGATTTTTTTCTATGGCAAACGATAACTGCCGCAAATTCAAACAGAATCAAATAATTTTTTGCATACAGCCCTGATTTGCAGAGTACTCGCGACCTATTGTTTTTGGTGAAGATCGGTTGAGTGAAAGGGGTAGTTTACCTGCAACGGTTTTTTTTTAGCAAGGGTAATTTTGTTTGTTTGGCAAACGATAACAGCCGCAAATTCAAACAGAATCAAATAATGTTTTGCATACAGCCCTGATTTGTAGAGTACTCAAGACCTATTGTTTTTGGTGAAGATCGGTTAAGGGAAAGGGGTAGTTTACCTGCAACGTTTTTTTATCTAGGGTATTTTCTATGGCAAACGATAACAGCCGCAAATTCAAACAGAATCAAATAATGTTTTGCATACAGCCCTGATTTGTAGAGTACTCAAGACCTATTGTTTTTGGTGAAGATCGGTTGAGGGAAAGGGGTAGTTTACCTGCAACGTTTTTTTAACAAGGGTATTTTCTATGGCAAACGATAACAGCCGCAAATTCAAACAGAATCAAATAATGTTTTGCATAAAGTCCTGGTTTGTAGAGTACTCAAGACCTATTGTTTTTGGTGAAGATCGATTAAGGGGAAGGGGTAGTTTACCTGCAACGTTTTTTTATCAAGTGTATTTTCTATGGCAAACGATAACAGCCGCAAATTCAAACAGAATCAAATAATTTTTTGCATACGTCCCTGAATTGTGGAGGTCTCAATGACTTTCGATTTTGGTGAAGATCGGTTAAGGGGAAGGGGTAGTTTACCTGCAACCTTTTACGTTTTAACAAGAGTAAAGTACTTGAAAATTTATTTAAACTTTTTGAAACAATGGTAATTGTTAAAAATAAAATAATTTTGTTGCCAGGCAATAAAATTATAATTTTTTCATTTTAATGTAATATAATATTTTTCATTTAATACAGCAATAAAAAGGCAGGTAAGACACAGCCTGGCTGTTTGGCTGAAAATGATTTTAAATATAAATCTTAGAATATGGAAGTCATGTATGGTTCTCCATACCGATATTTACTTCCATGTTCCTTAAGGAAATGGAAGTATGGTGATGGCAAAAAAAATCGTGTTCGAGATTATTGCAGAATATGATTGTACTACACTCAAAACATGAAAAAAAAACATTTTTCGAAAAGTGTCTGTGTGTGTGTCTGTGTGTCTGTGTGTGTGTCTGTGTCTGTCTGTAGATTTTTTTCTATGGCAAACGATAACAGCCGCAAATTCGAACAGAATCAAATAATGTTTTGCATACCGCCCTGATTTATAGAGTACTCGCGACCTTTTGTTTTTGGTGAAGATCGGTTAAGGGAAAAGGGTAGTTTACCTGCAACGGTTTTTTTTTTATCAAGGGTAATTTTGTTTGTTTGGCAAACGATAACAGCCGCAAATTCAAACACAATCAAATAATGTTTCGCATACAGCCCTAAAGTTTAGAGTTCTCAAGATCTGTCGATTTTGGTAAAGATCGGTTAATTGAAAGGGGTAGTTTACCTGCAACCTTTTTTTTTAAAAAGGGTATTTTCTATGGCAAACGATAACAGCCGCAAATTCAAACATAATCAAATAATGTTTTGCATACTGCCCTGAATTGTAGAGTTCTCAGGACCTTTTGTTTTTGGTGAAGATCGGTTAGGGGAAAAGGGTAGTTTACCTGCAACGTTTTATGTTATAAAAGGGTATTTTCTATGGCAAACGATAAGAGCGGCAAATTCAAACAGAATCAAATACGTTTTTGCATACACCCCTGATTTCTTGAGTACTAAAGACCTGTTGTTTTTGGTGAAGATCGTTTAAGGGAAAGGGGTAGTTTACCTGCCACATTGTTTGTTTTATCAAGGGTATTTTGTATGGGAAACGATAACAGCCGCAAATTCAAACAAAATCACATAATATTTTGCATATAGCCCTGAATTATAGAGTTCTCAATACCTATTGTTTTTGGTGAAGAGCGGTTAAGGGAAAGGGGTAGTTTACCTGCAACGGTTTTTTATCAAGGGTAATTTTACTTCCATATTCCTTAAGGAATGGAAGTATGGTGATGGCAAAAAAAATCGTGTTCGAGATTATTGCAGATTCTGATTCTACTACACTCAAAACATGAAAAAAAGTCGTTTTCCGAAAAGTGTCTGTGTGTCTGTCTGTCTGTCAGTCTGTCTGTGTGTCTGTAGATTTTTTTTCTATGGCAAACGATAACTGCCGCAAATTCAAACAGAATCAAATAATTTTTTGCATGCACTCCTGATTTGCAGAGTACTCGCGACGTATTGTTTTTGGTGAAGATCGGTTGAGGGAAAGGGGTAGTTTACCTACAACGGTTTTTTTTTAGCAAGGGTAATTTTGTTTGTTTGGCAAACGATAACAGCCGCAAATTCAAACAGAATCAAATAATGTTTCGCATACAGCCCTGAATTGTAGAGTTCTCAAGATCTGTTGATTTTGGTGAAGATCGGTTAAGGGAAAGGGGTAGTTTACCTGTAACGTTTTATGTTTTAACAAGGGTATTTCCTATGGCAAACGATAACAGCCGCAAATTCAAACAGAATCAAAAGATTATTTGCATACATCCATAAATTGTAGAGTTCTCAAGACCTATTGTTTTTGGTGAAGTTCGGTTGAGGGAAAGGGGTAGTTTACCTGCAACGTTTTTTTAACAAGGGTATTTTCTATGGCAAACGATAACAGCCGCAAATTCAAACAGAATCAAATAATGTTTTGCATACAGCTCTGATTTGTAGAGTACTCAAGACCTATTGTTTTTGGTGAAGATCGGTTAAGGGAAAGGGGTAGTTTACCTGTAACGTTTTATGTTTTAACAAGGGTATTTCCTATGGCAAACGATAACAGCCGCAAATTCAAACAGAATCAAAAGATTATTTGCATACAGCCCTAAATTGTAGAGTTCTCAAGACCTGTTGTTTTTGGTGAAGATCGGTTGAGGGAAAGGGGTAGTTTACCTGCAACGTTTTTTTAACAAGGGTATTTTCTATGGCAAACGATAACAGCCGCAAATTCAAACAGAATCAAATAATTTTTTGCATGCAGGCCTGATTTGCAGAGTACTCGCGACCTATTGTTTTTGGTGAAGATCGGTTGAGGGAAAGGGGTAGTTTACCTACAACGGTTTTTTTTTAGCAAGGGTAATTTTGTTTGTTTGGCAAACGATAACAGCCGCAAATTCAAACAGAATCAAATAATGTTTCGCATACAGCCCTGAATTGTAGAGTTCTCAAGATCTGTTGATTTTGGTGAAGATCGGTTAAGGGAAAGGGGTAGTTTACCTGTAACGTTTTATGTTTTAACAAGGGCATTTCCTATGGCAAACGATAACAGCCGCAAATTCAAACAGAATCAAAAGATTATTTGTATACAGCCCTAAATTGTAGAGTTCTCAAGACCTGTTGTTTTTGGTGAAGATCGGTTGAGGGAAAGGGGTAGTTTACCTGCAACGTTTTTTTAACAAGGGTATTTTCTATGGCAAACGATAACAGCCGCAAATTCAAACAGAATCAAATAATGTTTTGCATACAGCCCTGATTTGTAGAGTACTCAAGACCTATTGTTTTTGGTGAAGATCGGTTAAGGGGAAGGGGTAGTTTACCTGCAACGTTTTTTTATCAAGCGTATTTTCTATGGCAAACGATAACAGCCGCAAATTCAAACAGAATCAAGTAATTTTTTGCATACGTCCCTGAATTGTAGAGGTCTCAATGACTTTCGATTTTGGTGAAGATCGGTTAAGGGGAAGGGGTAGTTTACCTGCAACCTTTTACGTTTTAACAAGAGTAAAGTACTTGAAAATTTATTTAAACTTTTTGAAAAAATTGAATTGTTAAAAATAAAATAATTTTGTTGCCAGGCAATAAAATTATAATTTTTTCATTTTAATGTAATATAATATTTTTCATTTAATACAGCAATAAAAAGGCAGGTAAGACACAGCCTGGCTGTTTGGCTGAAAATGATTTTAAATATAAATCTTAGAATATGGAAGTCATGTATGGTTCTCCATACCGATATTTTACTTCCATATTCCTTAAGGAATGGAAGTATAGTGATGGCAAAAAAAATCGTGTTCGAGATTATTGCAGATTCTGATTCTACTACACTCAAAACATGAAAAAAAGTCGTTTTCCGAAAAGTGTCTGTGTGTCTGTCTGTCTGTCTGTCTGTCTGTCTGTCTGTCTGTCTGTCTCTCTGTCTGTCTGTCTGTCTGTAGATTTTTTTTCTATGGCAAACGATAACTGCCGCAAATTCGAACAGAATCAAATAATTTTTTGCATGCAGGCCTGATTTGCAGAGTACTCGCGACCTATTGTTTTTGGTGAAGATCGGTTGAGGGAAAGGGGTAGTTTACCTACAACGGTTTTTTTTTAGCAAGGGTAATTTTGTTTGTTTGGCAAACGATAACAGCCGCAAATTCAAACAGAATCAAAAGATTATTTGCATACAGCCCTAAATTGTAGAGTTCTCAAGACCTATTGTTTTTGGTGAAGATCGGTTGAGGGAAAGGGGTAGTTTACCTGCAACGTTTTTTTAACAAGGGTATTTTCTATGGCAAACGATAACAGCCGCAAATTCAAACAGAATCAAATAATGTTTTGCATAAAGTCCTGGTTTGTAGAGTACTCAAGACCTATTGTTTTTGGTGAAGATCGATTAAGGGGAAGGGGTAGTTTACCTGCAACGTTTTTTTATCAAGCGTATTTTCTATGGCAAACGATAACAGCCGCAAATTCAAACAGAATCAAATAATTTTTTGCATACCTCCCTGAATTGTGGAGGTCTCAATGACTTTCGATTTTGGTGAAGATCGGTTAAGGGGAAGGGGTAGTTTACCTGCAACCTTTTACGTTTTAACAAGAGTAAAGTACTTGAAAATTTATTTAAACTTTTTGAAACAATGGTAATTGTTAAAAATAAAATAATTTTGTTGCCAGGCAATAAAATTATAATTTTTTCATTTTAATGTAATATAATATTTTTCATTTAATACAGCAATAAAAAGGCAGGTAAGACACAGCCTGGCTGTTTGGCTGAAAATGATTTTAAATATAAATCTTAGAATATGGAAGTCATGTATGGTTCTCCATACCGATATTTTACTTCCATATTCCTTAAGGAATGGAAGTATGGTGATGGCAAAAAAAATCGTGTTCGAGATTATTGCAGATTCTGATTCTACTACACTCAAAACATGAAAAAAAGTCGTTTTCCGAAAAGTGTCTGTGTGTGTGTCTGTCTGTCTGTCTGTGTGTCTGTCTGTGTGTGTGTGTGTCTGTAGATTTTTTTTCTATTGCAAACGATAACTGCCGCAAATTCAAACAGAATCAAATAATTTTTTGCATGCAGTGCTGATTTGCAGAGTACTCGCGACTTATTGTTTTTGGTGAATATCGGTTGAGGGAAAGGGGTAGTTTACCTTCAACGGTTTTTTTTTAGCAAGGGTAATTTTGTTTGTTTGGCAAACGATAACAGCCGCAAATTCAAACAGAATCAAATAATGTTTCGCATACAGCCCTGAATTGTAGAGTTCTCAAGATCTGTTGATGTTGGTGAAGATCGGTTAAGGGAAAGGGGTAGTTTACCTGTAACGTTTTATGTTTTAACAAGGGTATTTCCTATGGCAAACGATAACAGCCGCAAATTCAAACAGAATCAAAAGATTATTTGCATACAGCCCTAAATTGTAGAGTTCTCAAGACCTATTGTTTTTGGTGAAGTTCGGTTGAGGGAAAGGGGTAGTTTACCTGCAACGTTTTTTTATCTAGGGTATTTTCTATGGCAAACGATAACAGCCGCAAATTCAAACAGAATCAAATAATGTTTTGCATACAGCCCTGATTTGTAGAGTACTCAAGACCTGTTGTTTTTGGTGAAGATCGGTTAAGGGAAAGGGGTAGTTTACCTGTAACGTTTTATGTTTTAACAAGGGTATTTCCTATGGCAAACGATAACAGCCGCAAATTCAAACAGAATCAAAAGATTATTTGCATACAACCCTAAATTGTAGAGTTCTCAAGACCTATTGTTTTTGGTGAAGATCGGTTGAGGGAAAGGGGTAGTTTACCTGCAACGTTTTTTTAACAAGGGTATTTTCTATGGCAAACGATAACAGCCGCAAATTCAAACAGAATCAAATAATGTTTTGCATAAAGTCCTGGTTTGTAGAGTACTCAAGACCTATTGTTTTTGGTGAAGATCGATTAAGGGGAAGGGGTAGTTTACCTGCAACTTTTTTTATCAAGCGTATTTTCTATGGCAAACGATAATAGCCGCAAATTCAAACAGAATCAAATAATTTTTTGCATACGTCCCTAAATTGTAGAGTTCTCAAGACCTGTTGTTTTTGGTGAAGATCGGTTGAGGGAAAGGGGTAGTTTACCTGCAACGTTTTTTTAACAAGGGTATTTTCTATGGCAAACGATAACAGCCGCAAATTCAAACAGAATCAAATAATTTTTTGCATGCAGGCCTGATTTGCAGAGTACTCGCGACGTATTGTTTTTGGTGAAGATCGGTTGAGGGAAAGGGGTAGTTTACCTACAACGGTTTTTTTTTAGCAAGGGTAATTTTGTTTGTTTGGCAAACGATAACAGCCGCAAATTCAAACAGAATCAAATAATGTTTCGCATACAGCCCTGAATTGTAGAGTTCTCAAGATCTGTTGATTTTGGTGAAGATCGGTTAAGGGAAAGGGGTAGTTTACCTGTAACGTTTTATGTTTTAACAAGGGCATTTCCTATGGCAAACGATAACAGCCGCAAATTCAAACAGAATCAAAAGATTATTTGTATACAGCCCTAAATTGTAGAGTTCTCAAGACCTGTTGTTTTTGGTGAAGATCGGTTGAGGGAAAGGGGTAGTTTACCTGCAACGTTTTTTTAACAAGGGTATTTTCTATGGCAAACGATAACAGCCGCAAATTCAAACAGAATCAAATAATGTTTTGCATACAGCCCTGATTTGTAGAGTACTCAAGACCTATTGTTTTTGGTGAAGATCGGTTAAGGGGAAGGGGTAGTTTACCTGCAACGTTTTTTTATCAAGCGTATTTTCTATGGCAAACGATAACAGCCGCAAATTCAAACAGAATCAAGTAATTTTTTGCATACGTCCCTGAATTGTAGAGGTCTCAATGACTTTCGATTTTGGTGAAGATCGGTTAAGGGGAAGGGGTAGTTTACCTGCAACCTTTTACGTTTTAACAAGAGTAAAGTACTTGAAAATTTATTTAAACTTTTTGAAAAAATTGAATTGTTAAAAATAAAATAATTTTGTTGCCAGGCAATAAAATTATAATTTTTTCATTTTAATGTAATATAATATTTTTCATTTAATACAGCAATAAAAAGGCAGGTAAGACACAGCCTGGCTGTTTGGCTGAAAATGATTTTAAATATAAATCTTAGAATATGGAAGTCATGTATGGTTCTCCATACCGATATTTTACTTCCATATTCCTTAAGGAATGGAAGTATAGTGATGGCAAAAAAAATCGTGTTCGAGATTATTGCAGATTCTGATTCTACTACACTCAAAACATGAAAAAAAGTCGTTTTCCGAAAAGTGTCTGTGTGTCTGTCTGTCTGTCTGTCTGTCTGTCTGTCTGTCTGTCTGTCTCTCTGTCTGTCTGTCTGTCTGTAGATTTTTTTTCTATGGCAAACGATAACTGCCGCAAATTCGAACAGAATCAAATAATTTTTTGCATGCAGGCCTGATTTGCAGAGTACTCGCGACCTATTGTTTTTGGTGAAGATCGGTTGAGGGAAAGGGGTAGTTTACCTACAACGGTTTTTTTTTAGCAAGGGTAATTTTGTTTGTTTGGCAAACGATAACAGCCGCAAATTCAAACAGAATCAAAAGATTATTTGCATACAGCCCTAAATTGTAGAGTTCTCAAGACCTATTGTTTTTGGTGAAGATCGGTTGAGGGAAAGGGGTAGTTTACCTGCAACGTTTTTTTAACAAGGGTATTTTCTATGGCAAACGATAACAGCCGCAAATTCAAACAGAATCAAATAATGTTTTGCATAAAGTCCTGGTTTGTAGAGTACTCAAGACCTATTGTTTTTGGTGAAGATCGATTAAGGGGAAGGGGTAGTTTACCTGCAACGTTTTTTTATCAAGCGTATTTTCTATGGCAAACGATAACAGCCGCAAATTCAAACAGAATCAAATAATTTTTTGCATACCTCCCTGAATTGTGGAGGTCTCAATGACTTTCGATTTTGGTGAAGATCGGTTAAGGGGAAGGGGTAGTTTACCTGCAACCTTTTACGTTTTAACAAGAGTAAAGTACTTGAAAATTTATTTAAACTTTTTGAAACAATGGTAATTGTTAAAAATAAAATAATTTTGTTGCCAGGCAATAAAATTATAATTTTTTCATTTTAATGTAATATAATATTTTTCATTTAATACAGCAATAAAAAGGCAGGTAAGACACAGCCTGGCTGTTTGGCTGAAAATGATTTTAAATATAAATCTTAGAATATGGAAGTCATGTATGGTTCTCCATACCGATATTTTACTTCCATATTCCTTAAGGAATGGAAGTATGGTGATGGCAAAAAAAATCGTGTTCGAGATTATTGCAGATTCTGATTCTACTACACTCAAAACATGAAAAAAAGTCGTTTTCCGAAAAGTGTCTGTGTGTGTGTCTGTCTGTCTGTCTGTGTGTCTGTCTGTGTGTGTGTGTGTCTGTAGATTTTTTTTCTATTGCAAACGATAACTGCCGCAAATTCAAACAGAATCAAATAATTTTTTGCATGCAGTGCTGATTTGCAGAGTACTCGCGACTTATTGTTTTTGGTGAATATCGGTTGAGGGAAAGGGGTAGTTTACCTTCAACGGTTTTTTTTTAGCAAGGGTAATTTTGTTTGTTTGGCAAACGATAACAGCCGCAAATTCAAACAGAATCAAATAATGTTTCGCATACAGCCCTGAATTGTAGAGTTCTCAAGATCTGTTGATGTTGGTGAAGATCGGTTAAGGGAAAGGGGTAGTTTACCTGTAACGTTTTATGTTTTAACAAGGGTATTTCCTATGGCAAACGATAACAGCCGCAAATTCAAACAGAATCAAAAGATTATTTGCATACAGCCCTAAATTGTAGAGTTCTCAAGACCTATTGTTTTTGGTGAAGTTCGGTTGAGGGAAAGGGGTAGTTTACCTGCAACGTTTTTTTATCTAGGGTATTTTCTATGGCAAACGATAACAGCCGCAAATTCAAACAGAATCAAATAATGTTTTGCATACAGCCCTGATTTGTAGAGTACTCAAGACCTGTTGTTTTTGGTGAAGATCGGTTAAGGGAAAGGGGTAGTTTACCTGTAACGTTTTATGTTTTAACAAGGGTATTTCCTATGGCAAACGATAACAGCCGCAAATTCAAACAGAATCAAAAGATTATTTGCATACAACCCTAAATTGTAGAGTTCTCAAGACCTATTGTTTTTGGTGAAGATCGGTTGAGGGAAAGGGGTAGTTTACCTGCAACGTTTTTTTAACAAGGGTATTTTCTATGGCAAACGATAACAGCCGCAAATTCAAACAGAATCAAATAATGTTTTGCATAAAGTCCTGGTTTGTAGAGTACTCAAGACCTATTGTTTTTGGTGAAGATCGATTAAGGGGAAGGGGTAGTTTACCTGCAACTTTTTTTATCAAGCGTATTTTCTATGGCAAACGATAATAGCCGCAAATTCAAACAGAATCAAATAATTTTTTGCATACGTCCCTGAATTGTGGAGGTCTCAATGACTTTCGATTTTGGTGAAGATCGGTTAAGGGGAAGGGGTAGTTTACCTGCAACCTTTTACGTTTTAACAAGAGTAAAGTACTTGAAAATTTATTTAAACTTTTTGAAACAATGGTAATTGTTAAAAATAAAATAATTTTGTTGCCAGGCAAAAAATTATAATTTTTTCATTTTAATGTAATATAATATTTTTCATTTAATACAGCAATAAAAAGGCAGGTAAGACACAGCCTGGCTGTTTGGCTGAAAATGATTTTAAATATAAATCTTAGAATATGGAAGTCATGTATGGTTCTCCATACCGATATTTACTTCCATGTTCCTTAAGGAAATGGAAGTATGGTGATGGCAAAAAAAATCGTGTTCGAGATTATTGCAGAATATGATTGTACTACACTCAAAACATGAAAAAAAAACATTTTTCGAAAAGTGTCTGTGTGTGTGTCTGTGTGTCTGTGTGTGTGTCTGTGTGTCTGTGTGTGTGTCTGTGTCTGTCTGTAGATTTTTTTCTATGGCAAACGATAACAGCCGCAAATTCGAACAGAATCAAATAATTTTTTGCATACCGCCCTGATTTATAGAGTACTCGCGACCTTTTGTTTTTGGTGAAGATCGGTTAAGGGAAAAGGGTAGTTTACCTGCAACGGTTTTTTTTTATCAAGGGTAATTTTGTTTGTTTGGCAAACGATAACAGCCGCAAATTCAAACACAATCAAATAATGTTTCGCATACAGCCCTAAAGTTTAGAGTTCTCAAGATCTGTCGATTTTGGTAAAGATCGGTTAATTGAAAGGGGTAGTTTACCTGCAACCTTTTTTTTAAAAAGGGTATTTTCTATGGCAAACGATAACAGCCGCAAATTCAAACATAATCAAATAATGTTTTGCATACTGCCCTGAATTGTAGAGTTCTCAGGACCTTTTGTTTTTGGTGAAGATCGGTTAAGGGAAAAGGGTAGTTTACCTGCAACGTTTTATGTTATAAAAGGGTATTTTCTATGGCAAACGATAAGAGCTGCAAATTCAAACAGAATCAAATACGTTTTTGCATACAGCCCTGATTTCTTGAGTACTAAAGACCTGTTGTTTTTGGTGAAGATCGTTTAAGGGAAAGGGGTAGTTTACCTGCCACATTGTTTGTTTTATCAAGGGTATTTTGTATGGGAAACGATAACAGCCGCAAATTCAAACAAAATCACATAATATTTTGCATATAGCCCTGAATTATAGAGTTCTCAATACCTATTGTTTTTGGTGAAGATCGGTTAAGGGAAAGGGGTAGTTTACCTGCAACGGTTTTTTATCAAGGGTAATTTTACTTCCATATTCCTTAAGGAATGGAAGTATGGTGATGGCAAAAAAAATCGTGTTCGAGATTATTGCAGATTCTGATTCTACTACACTCAAAACATGAAAAAAAGTCGTTTTCCGAAAAGTGTCTGTGTGTCTGTCTGTCTGTCAGTCTGTCTGTGTGTCTGTAGATTTTTTTTCTATGGCAAACGATAACTGCCGCAAATTCGAACAGAATCAAATAATTTTTTGCATGCCCTCCTGATTTGCAGAGTACTCGCGACGTATTGTTTTTGGTGAAGATCGGTTGAGGTAAAGGGGTAGTTTACCTACAACGGTTTTTTTTTAGCAAGGGTAATTTTGTTTGTTTGGCAAACGATAACAGCCGCAAATTCAAACAGAATCAAATAATGTTTCGCATACAGCCCTGAATTGTAGAGTGCTCAAGATCTGTTGATTTTGGTGAAGATCGGTTAAGGGAAAGGGGTAGTTTACCTGTAACGTTTTATGTTTTAACAAGGGTATTTCCTATGGCAAACGATAACAGCCGCAAATTCAAACAGAATCAAAAGATTATTTGCATACATCCATAATTTGTAGAGTTCTCAAGACCTATTGTTTTTGGTGAAGTTCGGTTGAGGGAAAGGGGTAGTTTACCTGCAACGTTTTTTTAACAAGGGTATTTTCTATGGCAAACGATAACAGCCGCAAATTCAAACAGAATCAAATAATGTTTTGCATACAGCTCTGATTTGTAGAGTTCTCAAGACCTATTGTTTTTGGTGAAGATCGGTTAAGGGAAAGGGGTAGTTTACCTGTAACGTTTTATGTTTTAACAAGGGTATTTCCTATGGCAAACGATAACAGCCGCAAATTCAAACAGAATCAAAAGATTATTTGCATACAGCCCTAAATTGTGGAGTTCTCAAGACCTGTTGTTTTTGGTGAAGATCGGTTGAGGGAAAGGGGTAATCGTTTGCCAAAAAAAAAAAATTTCCCTTGATAAAAAAAAACCGTTGCAGGTAAACTACCCCTTTCCCTCAACCGATCTTCACCAAAAACAATAGGTCGCGAGTACTCTACAAATCAGGGCTATATGCAAAAAATTATTTGATTCTGTTTGAATTTGCGGCAGTTATCGTTTGCCATAGAAAAAAAATCTACAGACACACAGACAGACTGACAGACAGACAGACACACAGACACTTTTCGGAAAACGACTTTTTTTCATGTTTTGAGTGTAGTAGAATCAGAATCTGCAATAATCTCGAACACGATTTTTTTTGCCATCACCATACTTCCATTCCTTAAGGAAATATCGGTATGGAGAACCATACATGACTTCCATATTCTAAGATTTATATTTAAAATCATTTTCAGCCAAACACCCAGGCTGTGTCTTACCTGCCTTTTTATTGCTGTATTAAATGAAAAATATTATATTACATTAAAATGAAAAAATTATAATTTTATTGCCTGGCAACAAAATTATTTTATTTTTAACAATTACCATTGTTTCAAAAAGTTTAAATAAATTTTCAAGTACTTTACTCTTGTTAAAACGTAAAAGGTTGCAGGTAAACTACCCCTTCCCCTTAACCGATCTTCACCAAAATCGAAAGTCATTGAGACCTCTACAATTCAGGGACGTATGCAAAAAATTATTTCATTCTGTTTGAATTTGCGGCTGTTATCGTTTGCCATAGAAAATACGCTTGATAAAAAAACGTTGCAGGTAAACTACCCCTTCCCCTTAACCGATATTCACCAAAAACAATAGGTCTTGAGTACTCTACAAATCAGGGCTGTATGCAAAACATTATTTGATTCTGTTTGAATTTGCGGCTGTTATCGTTTGCCATAGAAAATACCCTTGTTAAAAAAACGTTGCAGGTAAACTACCCCTTTCCCTCAACCGATCTTCACCAAAAACAATAGGTCTTGAGAAATCTACAATTCAGGGCTGTATGCGAAACATTATTTGATTCTGTTTGAATTTGCGGCTGTTATCGTTTGCAAAAAAAAAAATTTCCCTTGATAAAAAAAACCGTTGCAGGTAAACTACCCCTTCCCCTCAACCGATCTTCACCAAAAACAATAGGTCGCGAGTACTCTACAAATCAGGGCTGTATGCAAAAAATTATTTGATTCTGTTTGAATTTGCGGCAGTTGTCGTTTGCCATAGAAAATACGCATGATAAAAAACGTTGCTGGTAAACTACCCCTTCCCCTCAACCGATCTTCACCAAAAACAATAGGTCTTGAGTACTCTACAAATCAGGGCTGTATGCAGAAAATTATTTGATTCTGTTTGAATTTGCGGCTGTTATCGTTTGCCATAGAAAATACCCTTGTTAAAAAAACGTTGTAGGTAAACTACCCCTTTCCCTTAACCGATCTTCACCAAAAACAAAAGGTATTGAGAACTCTACAATTTAGGGCTGTATGCAAATAATCTTTTCATTCTGTTTGAATTTGCGGCTGTTATCGTTTGCCATAGGAAATACCCTTGTTAAAACATAAAACGTTACAGGTAAACTACCCCTTTCCCTTAACCGATCTTCACCAAAAACAATAGGTCTTGAGAACTCTACAATTCAGGGCTGTATGCGAAACATTATTTGATTCTGTTTGAATTTGCGGCTGTTATCGTTTGCCAAACAAACAAAATTACCCTTGCTAAAAAAAAACCGTTGCAGGTAAACTACCCCTTTCCCTCAACCGATCTTCACCAAAAACAATAGGTCGCGAGAACTCTGCAAAACCGGGCTGTATGCAAAAAATTATTTGATTCTGTTTGAATTTGCGGCTGTTATCGTTTCCCATACAAAATACCCTTGATAAAACAAACAATGTGGCAGGTAAACTACCCCTTTCCCTTAAACGATCTTCACCAAAAACAACAGGTCTTTAGTACTCAAGAAATCAGGGCTGTATGCAAAAACGTATTTGATTCTGTTTGAATTTGCAGCTCTTATCGTTTGCCATAGAAAATACCCTTTTATAACATAAAACGTTGCAGGTAAACTACCCTTTTCCCTTAACCGATCTTCACCAAAAACAAAAGGTCCTGAGAACTCTACAATTCAGGGCAGTATGCAAAACATTATTTGATTATGTTTGAATTTGCGGCTGTTATCGTTTGCCATAGAAAATACCCTTTTTAAAAAAAAAGGTTGCAGGTAAACTACCCCTTTCAATTAACCGATCTTTACCAAAATCGACAGATCTTGAGAACTCTAAACTTTAGGGCTGTATGCGAAACATTATTTGATTGTGTTTGAATTTGCGGCTGTTATCGTTTGCCAAACAAACAAAATTACCCTTGATAAAAAAAAACCTATGCAGGTAAACTACCCCTTTCCCTCAACCGATCTTCACCAAAAACAAAAGGTCGCGAGTACTCTATAAATCAGGGCGGTATGCAAAAAATTATTTGATTCTGTTCGAATTTGCGGCTGTTATCGTTTGCCATAGAAAAAAATCTACAGACAGACACAGACACACACACAGACACTTTTCGAAAAATGTTTTTTTTTCATGTTTTGAGTGTAGTACAATCATATTCTGCAATAATCTCGAACACGATTTTTTTTGCCATCACCATACTTCCATTTCCTTAAGGAACATGGAAGTAAATATCGGTATGGAGAACCATACATGACTTCCATATTCTAAGATTTATATTTAAAATCATTTTCAGCCAAACAGCCAGGCTGTGTCTTACCTGCCTTTTTATTGCTATATTAAATGAAAAATATTATATTACATTAAAATGAAAAAATTATAATTTTATTGCCTGGCAACAAAATTATTTTATTTTTAACAATTACCATTGTTTCAAAAAGTTTAAATAAATTTTCAAGTACTTTACTCTTGTTAAAACGTAAAAGGTTGCAGGTAAACTACCCCTTCCCCTTAACCGATCTTCACCAAAATCGAAAGTCATTGAGACCTCCACAATTCAGGGAGGTATGCAAAAAATTATTTGATTCTGTTTGAATTTGCGGCTGTTATCGTTTGCCATAGAAAATACGCTTGATAAAAAAACGTTGCAGGTAAACTACCCCTTCCCCTTAATCGATCTTCACCAAAAACAATAGGTCTTGAGTACTCTACAAACCAGGACTTTATGCAAAACATTATTTGATTCTGTTTGAATTTGCGGCTGTTATCGTTTGCCATAGAAAATACCCTTGTTAAAAAAACGTTGCAGGTAAACTACCCCTTTCCCTCAACCGATCTTCTGTTGGTTTTGTTGAAGATCAGTTAAGGGAAGGTGTAGTTTGTCAGCAACGTTTTATGTTTTAAAAAGGGTAATTTTTTTTATGACGAACGATAACTGCCGAAAATTCAATGAGAATCAAATAATTTTTTGCACCCTTTCCTGAGTTGCAGAGAGCTCAAGGTCTATTGATTTTGGTGAAGATCAGTTAAGGGAAAGGGGTAGTTTATCTGCAACATTTTATGTTGTAACAAGAGAAATGTTTCCATGACGAACGATAACTGCCGCAGATTCAAACAGAATCAAATATTTTTTTGCATGCTTCCCTGAATTGTAGAGGACGGAAGGTCTGTTGATTTTGGAGAAGATCGGTTAAGAAAAAGGGGTAGTTTACCTGAAACATTTTGTGATTTAACAAGAGTAAAGTACTTAATTTTTATAAATAAAGTATCCTGATAAGAAGCTCATAGTAATCCACTGTAGAAACGTAGATGAAATATCTATAAATGAAGAATTTAGGTGAACGGGGTGGGGGTAATTTTCTATTATTAAATGTTTTAGTGGTTGGTTAGTGAGGATCGGTCAATAATACAACTTTAGTTATTTTGCGTCGACGTTTCGACAATATTTATTGTCATCTTCAGGACCTGTATATGAAATACAATAGAAATATCAAACATAACGAAACAATTAAATATTTGGGTGAACGTGTTGATGATGTGAGTGTGTGCGTGTGTATGTATGTATCATTTTTTATGTGAAGACTTATGATAGTATGTTTACTATCATATCATATCATCATATCATATCATAAGTCTTCACATAAAAAATGATACATACATACACACGCACACACTCACATCATCAACACGTTCACCCAAATATTTAATTGTTTCGTTATGTTTGATATTTCTATTGTATTTCATATACAGGTCCTGAAGATGACAATAAATATTGTCGAAACGTCGACGCAAAATAACTAAAGTTGTATTATTGACCGATCCTCACTAACCATCCACTAAAACATTCACTGATTGACGGTCACTAAAAATTTAAGGATCTATTATTAAAATTATAGTTGAAGGTGTAGTGGAGAATTTTTTATATGTGTACTACGTTATCGGCAACAAAGAAGTATTTTTTTGTTAAAATTGCTTCCCGGGCTCTTTAGCCGTAGTCCAATGTTTTCTGCAAAACCAGACTTTTCGGCAGTGCCATCGACTGCCATCATCGGTGAAAATCGAGTGCGAAAACGTGAGGTGGTATACGTTAGTGACCACAGTACTGTGGTTAATGCTGAAGCAATAAGTAGAAAGACGTAGTTTCTATGGAAATATTTCATTTCGAATATGATTTTAAATATAAATCTTAGAACATGGAAGTCATGTATGGTTCTCCATACCGATATTTTTCTATGGTAAACGATAACAGCCGCAAAATCAAACAGAATCAAATGATGTTTTGCATACAGCCCTGTATTGTAGAGTTCTCAATATCTATTGGTGTTGGTGAAGATCGGTTAAGGGAAAGGGGTAGTTTACCGGCAACGTTTTAAACTTTTTATGTTTTAAAAGGGTATTTTCTATGGCAAACGATAAGAGCCGCAAATTCAAACAGAATCAAATACGTTTTTGCATACAGCCCTTATTTGTTGAGTACTAAAGACCTATTGTTTTTGGTGAAGATCGGTTAAGGGAAAGGGGTAGTTTACCGGACACGTTTTTTGTTTTATCAAGGGTATTTTATTTGACAAACGGTAACAGCCGCAAATTCAAACAGAATCATATAATATTTTGCATACAGCCCTGAAATGTAGAGTTCTCAAGACCTGTTGGTTTTCGTGAAGATCGGTTAAGGGAATAGGGTTGTTTACCAGCAACATTTTAAGTTTTATCAAGGGTAATTTTTTTTTTGACGAACGATAACTGCCGTACATTAAAACAGAATCAACTACTCTTCTGCATACCTTTTTGAATTATACAGAACTCAAGGTCTGTTGATTTTGTTGAAGATCGGTTAAGGGAAAGGGGTAGTTTACCTGCAGCGTTTTATGTTTTAACAAGAGTATTTTTTCTGTGACGAACGATAACTGCCGTAAATTTGAAAGAGAATCAACTAATGTTTTGCATACAGCCCTGAATTGTAGAGTTCTCAAGACCTATTGTTACTGGTGAAGATCGGTTAATGGAATAGGGTAGTTTACCAGCAACGTTTTATGTTTTATCAAGGGTGTTTTCTACGGCAAACGATAACAGCCGCAAATTCAAACAGAATCAAATGATGTTTTGCATACAGCCCTGTATTGTAGAGTTCTCAGTACCTATTGGTGTTGGTGAAGATCGGTTAAGGTACAGGGGTAGTTTCCCAGCAACATTTTATGTTTTAACAAGGATAATTTTTTATATGACGAACGATAACTGCCGTAAATTCAAACAGAATCAACTAGGTTTTTGCATACCTTTTTGAACTAAAGAGAACTCAATGTCTGTTGGTTTTGTTGAAGATCAGTTAAGGGAAGGTGTAGTTTGTCAGCAACGTTTTATGTTTTAAAAAGGGTAATTTTTTTTATGACGAACGATAACTGCCGAAAATTCAATGAGAATCAAATAATTTTTTGCACCCTTTCCTGAGTTGCAGAGAGCTCAAGGTCTATTGATTTTGGTGAAGATCAGTTAAGGGAAAGGGGTAGTTTATCTGCAACATTTTATGTTGTAACAAGAGAAATGTTTCCATGACGAACGATAACTGCCGCAGATTCAAACAGAATCAAATATTTTTTTGCATGCTTCCCTGAATTGTAGAGGACGGAAGGTCTGTTGATTTTGGAGAAGATCGGTTAAGAAAAAGGGGTAGTTTACCTGAAACATTTTATAATTTAACAAGAGTAAAGTACTTAATTTTTATAAATAAAGTATCCTGATAAGAAGCTCATAGTAATCCACTGTAGAAACGTAGATGAAATATATTTATAAATGAAGAGGTATGGTGAACGGGGCGGGGGTAATTTTCTATTATTAAAAATTATAGTTGAAGGTGGAGGGGAGAATTTTTTATATGTGAACTACGTTATCGGTAACAAAGAAGTAGTTTTTTGTTAAAATTGCTTCCCGGGCTCTTTAGCCGTAGTCCAATGTTTTCTGCAAAGCCAGACTTTTCGGCATGCTATCGACTGCCATCATCGGTGAAAATCGAGTGCGAAAACGTGAGTTGGTATACGTTAGTGACCACAGTACTATGGTTAATGCTGAAGCAATAAGTAGAAAGACGTAGTTTCTATGGAAATATTTCATTTCGAATATGATTTTAAATATAAATCTTAGAACATGGAAGTCATGTATGGTTCTCCATACCGATATTTCCTTAAGGAATGGAAGTATGGTGATGGCAAAAAAAATCGTGTTCGAGATTATTGCAGATTCTGATTCTACTACACTCAAAACATGAAAAAAAGTCGTTTTCCGAAAAGTGTCTGTGTGTGTGTCTCTCTGTGTGTCTGTAGATTTTTTTTCTATGGCAAACGATAACTGCCGCAAATTCAAACAGAATCAAATAATTTTTTGCATACAGCCCTGATTTGTAGAGTACTCACGACCTTTTGTTTTTGGTGAAGATCGGTTAAGGGAAAGGGGTGGTTTACCTGCAACGGTTTTTTTTTATCAAGGGAAATTTTTTTTTTGCCAAACGATAACAGCCGCAAATTCAAACAGAATCAAATAATGTTTCGGATACAGCCCTGAATTGTAGAGTTCTCAAGACCTATTGTTTTTGGTGAAGATCGGTTAAGGGAAAGGGGTAGTTTACCTGTAACGTTTTATGTTTTAACAAGGGTATTTCCTATGGAAAACGATAACAGCCGCAAATTCGAACAGAATCATAAGATTATTTGCATACAGCCCTAAATTGTAGAGCTCTCAAGACCTTTTGTTTTTGGTGAAGATCGGTTAAGGGAAAGGGGTAGTTTACCTACAACGTTTTTTTAACAAGGGTATTTTCTATGGTAAACGATAACAGCCGCAAATTCAAACAGAATCAAATAATTTTCTGCATACAGCCCTGATTCGTAGAGTACTCAAGACCTATTGTTTTTGGTGAAGATCGGTTGAGGGGAAGGGGTAGTTTACCTGCAACGTTTTTTATCAAGCGTATTTTCTATGGCAAACGATAACAGCCGCAAATTCAAACAGAATCAAATAATTTTTTGCATACGTCAGTGAATTGTAGAGGACTCAAGGCCTTTAGATTTTGGTGAAGATCGGTTAAGGGGAAGGGGTAGTTTACCTGCAACCTTTTACGTTTTAACAAGAGTAAAGTACTTGAAAATTTATTTAAACTTTTTGAAAAAATGATAATTGTTGAAAATAAAATAATTTTGTTGCCAGGTAACAAAAATAAAGTCATTTTGATTATAAAATATAAATATTTACAACAAGAAAAGAATTTTCAGTTTTCAAAATTTAAATATATTTTTATAAAACAATGGGTTCTTCATTGAGGTGGGGACCATGTCACTCACTCCATCTCAAGCCTCTCCCATTTTGCAGAAAAAGAGGACCCTGTCAAGGCTGATACTTTGACGACAGTGACAGGGCTTTCCACCAAATTCAGCAGAGTGACAGGTAGGCCCAACTCTGATTGGCTCCTCAGATTTCCCCAGCGTTAGTAGGTTCTATGAAAATATTTTATTTCAAAAATGATTTTAAATATAAATCTTAAATATGTTTTATAAATCTCATGTTTTATGTTTTAACATGGGTAATTTTTTATATGACGAACCATAACTGCCGTAAATTCAAACAGAATCAAATAATTTTTTACATATGTGCCTGAGCTATAGAGAACTCAATGTCTGTTGATTTTGGTGAAGATGGGTTACGGGGAAAGGGCAGTTTACCTGAAACATTTTTTGTTGTAACATGAGTAAAGTACTTAATTTTGATAAAGTATCCTGATAAGATCTTAATAATCCACTGTAGAAACGTAGATGAAATATCTAGAAATGAAGAGGCTAGTTGAACGGGCTGGGGGTAATTTTCTATAAATCAAAAGTATAGTTGAAGGGGGAGGGGATAATTTTTTTTTATATGTGTACTACGTTATTGGCAACAAAGAAGTATTTTTTTGTTAAAATTCCTTCCCTGGCTGTTTGGCTGAAAATGATTTTAAATATAAATCTTAGAATATGGAAGTCATGTATGGTTCTCCATACCGATATTTGCCATCACCATACTTCCATTTCCTGAAGGAATATGGAAGTAAAAAACAAATCTTAATGATCCTCTGTAAATAAGATTCTTGATCTTATAAGACTAGAAAACTGAATAGAGATAAGATCAAAGAATAACAGTGGACCAGTGCAAGTTATTTTATTAGGAAAATATACTAATGATAATCCCAAGTAAGTGCTATTTTACTTCCATGTTCCATAAGGAAATGGAAGTATGGTAATGGCCAAAAAAAATCGTGTTCGAGATTATTGCAGATTCTGATTGTACTACACTCAAAACATGAAAAAAAGTCGTTTTTCGAAAAGTGTCTGTGTGTCTGTCTGTAGATTTTTTTTTGGCAAACGATAACAGCCGCAAATTCTAACAGAATCAAATCATTTTTTGCATACAGCCCTGATTTGTAGAGTACTCACGACCTATTGTTTTTGGTGAAGATCGGTTGAGGGAAAGGGGTAGTTTACCAGCAACGGTTTTATTTTAATCAAGGGTATTTGTTTTCTATGGCAAACGATAACAGCCGCAAATTCAAACAGGATCAACTACTCTTTTGCATACCGCCCTGAATTGTAGAGTTCTCAAGACCTATTGTTTTTGGTGAAGATCGGTTAAGGGAAAGGGGTAGTTTACCTCCAACGTTTTATGTTTTAACAAGGGTATTTTCTATGGCAAACGATAACAGCCGCAAATTCAAACAGAATCAAATAATATTTTGCACTCAGCCCTGAATTGCAGAGTTCTCAAGACCTGTTGGTTGTGGTGAAGATCGGTTAAGGGAATAGGGTAGTTTACCTGCAACATTTTACGTTTTAACAAGGGTAAATTTTTTTATGACGAACGATAACTGCCGTACATTAAAACAGAATCAACTACTCTTCTGCATACCTTTTTGAATTATATAGAACTCAAGGTCTGTTGATTTTGTTGAAGATCGGTTAAGGGAAAGGGGTAGTTTACCTGCAACTTTTTATGTTCTAACAAGGGTATTTTCTATGGCAAACGATAAGAGCCGCAAATTCAAACAGAATCAAATAAGTTTTTGCATGCAGCCCTGATTTGTAGAGTACTCAAGACCTGTTGTTGTTGGTGAAGATCGGTTAAGGGAAAGGGGTAGTTTACCTGCCACGTTTTTTGTTTAAACAAGGGTATTTTTTATGGCAAACGATAACAGCAGCAAATTCAAACATAATCAAATAATTTTTTGCATACAGCCCTGATTTGTAGAGTACTCAAGACCCATTGTTTTTGGTGAAGATCGGTTAACGGAAAGGGGTAGTTTACCTGCAACGGTTTTTTATCAAGGTTAATTTTTTTCTATGGCAAAGGATAACAGCCGCAAATTCAAACAGAATCAAATGATGTTTTGCATACAGCCCTGTATTGTAGAGTTCTCAATACCTATTGGTGCTGGTGAAGATCGGTTAAGGGAAAGGGGTAGTTTACCTGCAACATTTTATGTTTTAACAGGGGTTATTTTTTATATGAAAAACGATAACTGCCGTAAATTCAAACAGAATCAACTACGTTTTGCATACCTTTTTGAACTAAAGAGAACTCAAGGTCTGTTGATTTTGTTGATGATCGGTTAAGGGAAAGGGGTAGTTTATCACCAAAGTTTTATGTTTTAAAAAGGGTAATTTTTTTATGACGAACGATAACTGCCGAAAATTCAAAGAGTATCAAATAATTTTTTGCACACTTGCCTGAGTTGTAGAGAACTCAAGGTCTGTTGATTATGGTGAAGATCGGTTAAGGGAAAGGGGTAGTTTACCTGCAACATTTTAAGTTGTAACAAGAGAAATGTTTCCATGGCAAACGATAACAGCCGCAAATTCAAACAGGATCAACTACCCTTTTGCATACAGCCCTGAATTGTAGAGTTCTCAAGACTTATTGATTTTGGAGAAGATCGGTTAAGAGAAAGGGGTAGTTTACCTGAAACATTTTATGATTTACGAGAGTAAAGTACTTAATTTTTATAAATAAAGTATCCTGATAAGAAGCTCATAATAATCCACTGTAGAAACGAAGATGAAATATCTATAAATGAAGAGGTTAGGTGAACGGGGTGGGGGTAATTTTCTATTATTAAAAATTATAGTTGGCGGTGGAGGGGAGAATTTTTATACGTGTACTACGTTATCAGCAACAAAGAAGTAGTTTTTTGTTAAAATTGCTTCCCGGGCTGTTTAGCCGTAGTCCAATGTTTTCTGTAAAACCAGACTTTACACTTTACACTGTAGTGCCATCGACTGCCATCATCAGTGAAAATCGTGTGCGAAAACGTGAGGTGGTATACGTTAGTGACCACAGTACTGTGGTTAATGCTGAAGCAATAAGTAGAAAGACGTAGTTTCTATGGAAATATTTCATTTCATATGATTTTAAATATTGTAACAGTAAATAATATATGTTGTTACTACTTATTCCGCCTCACACTGGAGTCGTCAATTTGTAACAATAATAAATAAATGAGATGAGGTCTCGCGAGTAAACAATATAACAATTTGTGTTGAGATACGAGTTCTTATGCTCCACGTAGCATGCGTCAATTTTTAACAAATTTAATATATATGTGTAAAATTATTAAACCACACCGTTGTTGTTGTCAATCTGTAACAATTAATATGATATGTTGAACGGTAAATTATTTTGTATTCTGCCGCTCGCTCCCACTATGCATGCAGTTCCAATGACGTCACTCAGAGTTGCCAACAGTTGCTCCGTCCGCTGTGCTGTGTTAACTTATTTCTTAAATGAAACAGTAATAATAATGACGCAAATATAACACCAAACATATATCTTCCTTTGAACGATCTTTATTCAATGAAGCATTGATTAATTATTTCTCGTTTTCTTTTTACGGTAATTACAATTGTGACAAAATTATGCGTCTTCTTTTACCAGTTGGTACAGTAGTTAAAAATATTGTCAGCCGGACCAAAGGAATGATGCAGATTGTTTTTATTTCTATTAAAATAAATTATCTCAGGGCGTATCTGGTTCGGGGATTATGTTTAAACAAATAATACTATTCTTAAAATCAAAATACAAATTTCACAGTACAAGGATATTACCAGGTTTTGGTGTGTCAAGTGCAAACTGGCAGTTGTGTATTGGTTACTTATTATTAGAGGTTATGACCAGTTTAGGTGCTTATTAGTTATCGTTAAAGTTTCTTATGGTGTTCAAAAAAGTGTAAAGCTCAATTCGTGTTATTTGTGAGTGTTCTTTAGTGTTGGTGTGATATAGTGTCTGTAGTTTTATTTTGTTTAATTCGTAGAAAGTCGTGTACACAAATGTTGGTTTTGACACATAAGATAATAAATTGTTCAAATTCACCAGATCCTCTTCTTTCTTCTTCCAGGACGAAGATAGGGTCCACGTCTTCTTCGGTTCTTCTCCCTGGATCTCAATTCTTCTGTATTAAATGCTGGATGTTCCTTTCTTGATTATAATATTTTGTATTATGTACATCGATTTGTTTTACAAAGTCTGGTACGTGTTTTCACAGTGTAAAATATAATTATATAAGACGTTTTATTAACGCGTCTGTATTCAATGACCGTTGTTAAAGAAGTCCACTTTTTATTTATCTGAAATTTTTGGTTGCTAAGGTAAAACTTGAAATCTGGTTGGTTGATTCAGATGTACATTGTCATACAAATTCATTATTTCAATGTCTGAATTTGGTCAAAACTTTTAAATTAGTATAAATTTTCTGTACTGATTGGGAATTTAAAACTACTAGCATCATTATTTTGGTCTTTACATTTGTGACATATAGATACTAAACATGCCTACTTTTACTTAAGAAATACAGATGTTACATTTTTGCTATTTGAATTTTTCTTAAATAACTTAAAACGGATTATTTTGATTCCAGATTTGTTGTGTATACCATTAATTATAAATCTATTCATCTTTCAACATTTGTTTTACAAAATTCAACAACAGTGTTTTACAAAAACAGTGTTTCCTAAAATTTACTAAAGTTGGTTTTACATGGCTTCATACAGTTTGCCATCCACAAAAACATTTGCTAATTCATTTATGTGTTCCAAAAAATGTGATTACCATTATAGAACTACTGTCTGCTTTGTTAGTTTTACTATTTCTTATTAATTTATAATGGTTTGTTACTTTACTGGCTATTCTGATAATAGTTTATTTATTTTAACATTGGCCTATGTCATGGTGATTCTTTCAACACCATGTCACATATTGTTTTATTATTTAGCCTGTTGGCTTGAACACTTATATTTAATTATAATCATTATATTGGATGTTAACCCATGAGATTTAAAAATACTCATCATCCTCTCATAATGTGAATACTTTAACAAAATTACAAACAGATTGACTTAAATATTATGCCCTCATGGCTGAGATTCTGATAAACATTAAACAGATAAATTAAATTCCAAAAAACACAAAAACTGCTTATCATCTAATAACATTAATTCTTTTCTCTTTTTTTTTCTCATAATTATTTTATAGTTGGTCAACCATACTATATCAGTATTGGCCTATTTCTTTGTGTGTTTGGTACCATGTTCTAATTTTACAAATTCCATTTGGCCCATTGTTTTAAGACCTTCTGGTTAATCACATGGTTTTAACATCTACATTGCATTCTAATAACACCATTACGTTAAACAACAACAAAACAATATACAATCATATCAACTTAATGTCATGCCCACATGGCTATGACTCTAATGAACATTGAATAAATAAGCTAACTTTCATTAAACCCTAACAACTGTTTAACATATAATAATATCTCTCCTCAATCCATTTTGCTCTGTTATTTAATTAATTATTCGAAGTCAATTTCACATTGTTCATATAATAATAATGTGAATAGGTTATTATTCATTATTCTCTTGACAACATTATGTCCACTATTGATTACAATTAGTTGCATGTTTCATGTATCTATAATAATTGTTTGGTTATATTATTTCATTATATCATTCAAATTAATAATCTACTAATATATCATTTTACATTGTATTGTATGTTTGGGCCTATTATCCCTCAATTTGTATTTTGATTATTTTTATATTTGGATACATTTAATAAAACCATTTGTTTCCTTATAGTATTGGTACATAATCTGTCTGTCTTTATAAGTATTATCCTTGTCATTATTTGAAATTCATGTCATCATCGGGGTATTTTGCATCACTTTGCCTAAATATTAATTTGGGTACGGTCAGTTGTAGTACAAGTCAGTCTATAGTAGTTATTTGTTCATCTTCACTATCATTTTGAAAGATATTTTTCTTCTTGTTTAGTTTCTTATCCATGGTCTTCATTAAATCTGGTACGATATCAAGCTATGCCAAATGTAACGTTACAATATATATCTTAGAACATGGAAGTCATGTATGGTTCTCCATACCGATATTTTTATCTCACACTATTAGATAATATGACAAAAAATAAGATGAGATAATGCACTAAATAGTGAAGTGATCAAGGGTACATCCCTAAAATAAAGTAAAAATAGCAAGGACTGCATGAAAATTAATTTTAAGTAATATTTTAGGTGATGAAAAAACAGATGTGTTTTGTTTATATTTACAGGTCATTGAACTCAAGGCTTTAATAACTGAGTTTGAGTATACTTTTTTATTATAAAATATTTGTTATGTTTTAATTGTATTAATCAATCATAAACGTTAATGTAAGTAAGGGAATTTTAATTAAGATTTTATAAGAATAATATGTCAGAAAGGGTATTAGCAAGCTGTAATAATAATAAACATGGTATGTGAACACATGTAAAATCTAGGCCAACTGGTACATCTCAACAACCTTATAATTAATTAGTAAATTAAGGAAATCAATTAAATTGATGAAAATTATATAAAGTAAATCAATTACTGTGTCTTATAACTGGAACAATACTTTGTCAAGGTATTGAAGAAATGTATACAATATTATTAGGAAAAATGCAAGGGTAATAACACTGGAATCTGAGAGGAAAGCCTAAACTAAAAATAATATTTAAATTAATTAATTAAATCATAAAATTACAAGGAATTAAGGAAAAAATAACCATTTTAATTCAAGCAATGATATTTTTCAATGTTAATTAGATACTAACAGAATTTGGAAACCATTTAATGAGACAGGAAGTACAGTTAAAGCCTACATTCAAATATACTGTAAATATGATTTTTTTGAGTTAAAAATACTATAAAGTATATCATGTTTGATATCAAATAACGCAGAATTAAATAAAGAAATTGATTATGTAATTAGTATTTAATAAAATTAAGTAATAAGCAAAATGTAATTAATCATATAATGTAAAGGTCAATTATTTAGGCGGAAATGCCATCTGGGTAAAAACGATGTAGATTTATATTAAATCGGCCAGGACCTATTGTATGGAGGAAAAAGATAGTTAGTTGATTGTTACACGTTGAGACGTACACTTCGAACGAAGTCAGAGAAATGAATTCATTCTAAAAGAGAGAAGATAATTTTTGGTTATAACTAAACTTATATAAAATAAAACAGAGAAGTGAAAAATACGATTAATAACCACTGAGATGACCTGGAATCAACTAATTTAATCTATTTATGAAGATTAAAAGTCGTCATCCAGACAAGAGAACCATATAAACGTGAATTAGAAATTTTAACGACACAAAATTGGACATTGCAAAACCTCACATCCATTGGTACAAGAACACATTGAACACTGATTGCAGTGCCGAACAACTGACCACTACTCCTGAATAATTCCACTGTGATGAAGAGTAATTAACCACTACTACTTGGAAGAGGAATACACCAATAACCAACATTTATTTGGAAGAATTCTGCAGTGAAGACGCTCCGTTTACATTCAGCACGGAGGCGGCCATTTTGGACTATTCCCAGAATCCTTTGCGGTGGCAGCAGAACAGCATCACGAGTTGGGTTCGAGCAATTTATCTTACTAACATTGTATATTCAATAATATTTTGTATTTTAGATAATTAAGCAGTTTTTATTGTAAGCATTATACTTTTCAGCTTTGCCTTTCTCTGACTATTATAAAATAACAGCTACAACGATAATTTTTATGCACTTCTCTAATTGCATAAATTAATTAGAATTATTAATTAAATAAATCTTGCTTATTGCCCAGCGTTGGGAAGCCATATACAAATGTAATAATTATGCAAATTTATTAATTGCATAAATTAATTGAAATTTTAATTATATAAATTTTTCTCTTGGTTACAATTATCTACTAGAATATGCCTCCTCGTGTCTCGCGTTGGGGTACCATATACAATATTATATATTTTATGCCAACTTATCTGCATAGATTAGTTAATTGATTTTAATTAGGTCGCAACCCCAAGTTTGGGTGGTCATATACGACTTTATATTTTCTGTGAAGTTATGAGTGTAAATGTTAAATGTTCAAATAACTAAATTACTTTGTTTACAATGATTGACGATTCTTTATCAGTTTGGGTAAATGGTTTATTATTGATGCTAAATATATCTGCTCATAGGAACTTCATCATGTAAGGTATGATAATTAATTGTATACTATTCTAAGGAGTTTTCCATAAATGTAGGCTTTTACTACAGATCTTGTTTACTGCTCCAGGACGGGCATACCATATATGATGATACACTCTGATATCACTGAACTTTAATACGTCCCGCGTTCTGGAGCACCATATGTAAACAGGTGTTTTGGGTCAATAACAATTATGCGACTCAGACACTATGAACTTTTGTGAACAATACAAATTTATTATATATTTTCAATGTCATTTAAATTCTGAATAAAGTTAGCGTTTCTATACAACATATTAAATACACAATGCCGTTATATTATCTCTAACATTTATGAACATCTACAAATCAATAAAGGTTAATTAATGACTTTATAAATTTCAATATATCCTACTCTATGGATTCATATTTCTCAATTTGCGTTACTTAGAACAATTAAATAAATGTATATTCAACTCAGTGGCGAGTTCTTTTTGAGTGGCAGGACAGTGGCAACCTAATCTAATGGTACATGAATAATAATAATTTACTTGGTGTTTGTATCCAATTTGCGGTGACTAACTGCGTAGTTCCTCATTCTGCGACGAGGTCCAGGCTGAAGAGAAGACGATTAATCTACTCCGCGTCATTGAATTGTGATTCGCCAATTAAGTTTCACTTGACACACCGTCACGACACTATTTGTTCCACATTTTATTCGGATACTTGCATGAAATGACTAATAGCGTTAATTCAAATATTTCTTCATTGTCTAAAACACTTTTGCCTGCAGGTTTTCTCTGTCACTCTCGGTGTACGTGTGCAATAGTTTACGCCGCGTTCAACTAGAGCGATTGTACCATTTATAATGTATTCACTATGCAAATACAATTGGTTTTATTTGCATTTCAGTGAGTTAATTCGTGGCACAATCTCACTATATTGTCTCATGTCACTTACGTCACGGTAATGTGATATTATCAATACTTTACCACACGCATTCGATTCATAAAACGAGATTTTTATGATCACAAAGTCTGATCGTACTTAACTCGACATTGTCTTAGTATTTAGTCACGGGTTAGTTCTACAGTTTTACATAGTTTCTGATGCACTCCCGAACGATCTCTCTGTTTGTATCAATACACTTTACTACAGTCCATCTGAAAGACTCTGGCTGATTTATACCGAAATAGAATTGACTGACAAAAATTGGAATACGACCGAACTGAGACTGAACTCTGATTTAAAATAGACTGAACTCTCCCAATCGACTGACCTTCCAAATCGACTGAACTGATATTTAAAATAGACTGACCTCTCCTTCTCTGCGAACACCTAATTTTATTACTTCAGCAACACGACTCCCTCCACGGATATCATACCCTTACCACAATCACTGTCATGATTGGTTTCTCGCATCCGATTCCGCGAAGACTCCTCCTAGATACACTGGCTGGGGTTTCTAGTCTACTTCCCATTAGCTCTTCACCCTAGTCTCCATGTTGACGTCTTCTTAACACCCGCCTTCGCCGAATTCCTTGTTCCTGATAGGTCAGTCAAGACCCCTCTCAAAGAGTCTTGCTGTCCACACCACCTCCCCGTATGACGACGGACCTAATTACACGGTTGTCTGTTACGTGATTGTCTTACGTTCCCTAGTGTCCTTTCCAAGCGATTTCCTTTCCGCACATGTGTGTACCATAACCCGGGTGTGTCGAATCGCCGTATTGTCCTCGACTTCCCTTGTTACGTTCACACGCTGATGGTGGTCATCTTCCAGGAACTAACATCTGTTCTGCAGCCCTATAAGATGCTCCGTCTGTCGTGCCAGTAAGCAAGTTGCCCGCTGTGCAGCTATGTATGTTCTTTTGTTCTTAATTGCATCCGCTCTTAGACTGCTTTTGTGGAAAATGTTATGTCCATGTGTAGCCGCTAACTCACACGTGTATGTCGAAAATGTTGGCGTCCCCTTAGTACACGCTTTGTCGGTAATTGTGACGAAAAGACACAGTCTTTTGTTTCTTTGTTATTGTCGCCACTTGCGCTTATGTCGTTCATTCACGTCCAACATCTGCTGTGTGCCGAGGCATTGTCTTTCTTAAGTCATTGTCTAACGGCGGCCGTTTGGCTATAACATGCATCACTCTTGACAGTTGACGCCCGCTACAGTGCCGTTTACTCAAAAAAAATTCTCTATTGTAATTGCTTCACACAGCTAAAAGAACCTGCAATTTAACCTTAATATTTTACATATTGAATTTACTCGCCCTGAGGTATGAGTTTGTTATTTGTCGATTAACTAATCGATTGGCCTCAATAAGTTTAATAAATTCAGTGAATATTATAATTTTGACTTTCATTTATTGGTAGAAGTATAAATAAAAGAATTTTAGATGATATTTGACAACTGGACTCCAAGAAAAGAAGAAAATAACATCACGGAAGGAGTACCCTCATAGAATAACGAAAGACCGCTAATCGATTATTACAGAAGATAATCTGATTAACGCGGAAAAACAATTCTGGTTATTCTAAGCCATTAAATCAATTAAATTAATAATTAAAAGAAATAAAATTACATAAATACATCAGAAATAATTGAATGTTTATAGTGAAGTAAATAATTAGTAATATAATTTTAAAATATGATGAAGAAAAACAACGAAACTCACTAACATAGGTAACCACTGAATTAAGCAACAAGACGAGATGCGTATTACTGTAATATATCGGAAGGCTTTGTTAAATACTTGAGAAAGCAAAGGAAATGCAGTCCAGAAGAAAAATTCTCCACACCGAGGAAAACGTAAAACATGTAAGAAAAGGAAACTATTTCTTGATGATTTTGATAAGTGTATAGTCAGAAATATTGTTCAGAATTTTTATAAAATCACAATGTTGTGCCCACTGTTAAAAAACTCCTCCCTATCGTGAAAGAAAGGATCCATTTCCCATGGGGCGCTAAATCATTAACGCGCGTGTTTAAATGTGTGGTATTGAAGTGGAAAAATGTAAAGTAAAAGAAAAGTGTTAATTTAAAACCCAGAAATACCCTGTGCAAACCAAACGTTTTTGGGAATCTGGGAGAAAAATATTTTTTTAGATGAGAGGAAAGTGAGCGTTGAGTGAGTTTTGATAATGTAATGTGACTCGGTATTTCTCAATAGTCGTCGGTTTGTTTACACCACTGCGCGTCCCTACGCGTGCGCGTGATGAGAGGAAAGTGAGCGTTGAGTGAGTTTTGGTAATGTAATGTGACTCGGTATTTCTCAATAGTCGTCGGTTTGTTTACACCACTGCGCGTCCCTACGCGTGCGCGTCTATACGCTGTCTATGTCGCATTCCTTTCAGGGACATAAGAGTTCCGTCTGAAGGAGTACAATTTAATTAAAAGTCGCTTTGATAGCCAATGTTAACTGATAAAACGAAGCACCATTAACTGATGCGGTCAAAATTTTTACGTTCAGTTGGATGTTATAATGTGTTCTTAGAACGGTTGTAGATTCTGATTATCTTTGGATTGTCCTGTTAGTGAAATGACATGAACACGTTTATCCATCCCACGTGGGCAAGACCCAATTAATATTTATTAACTGGAGCCTATCAATTTCAATTAAGCTAACCCGCCGTTGTTGTCATTCTGCTGTCGCTGTAGACCTTTGTTTTAAGTGACCTGCAGACACGCAACTACATTGGCGGAGCTATAAAATGAATCACACTTTTAACTGTTAAGCCCCGTTCCCACGACGCCGTGGCTTGGCAAGTCTCAAGCGGCTGGTGGTTCCGTCGGGAGACTTGATGCAACTCGATACTGTAGTGGGACATAAGTTGTTTAGTTTGTTGTTTGGTTAATCGAAATAATTTTTAAAAATGAATAAAGTTTATGAATCGGACTGTGACGAGAACATTGAGTGTGCAAAAATGACGCCATTTTGTCGTACGCGAACCATTCTGGCTTGTACACTTCTTGAGTTACACTCCCAGTTTTTTCACTTTTTTAACTTTCATTGCCAACTTCCTGTAAGTAGCCATCAGATTTTCTTTCTTTTTCTTTAGCTCTTTCAAAGAACACTCAATACTTATGTTAGTATGGATTCGTTTCCAAGCATCATATACCTGGTTCCTATCTTTATGGGGTTCGTTTTGGGGATTCCATATGACCGGTTCTCCCTCGTACAGATCCAAAAACTCCATAATCACTTCATTACCCCACTCCATAACGAAAAATAGTACACTTCACAAACGAAAACCACTCAAAACTGCACTTGACAAGCTCGTTGGAACGGTGCCCGAGCCGCGTACAGAGGTCGTCCGTCGACCCACAAGCCTTTGAAGTAGGGAGCATTAACCGACATTCGAGGGGAAATGCCGAGCCAACTCGTTTTTACTCGAGCCTGCACAGATCTAGCTGTTCACACGGCGCGTAATATGGCAAACTTCAGAGCAGACTCGTCAAGCCACGCGCCGTGGGAACGGGGCTTTACACTGTTTTGATAGCCGTCGTTAACGGTTAAATCAAGGCAGTAATACACGGGATAGTGTTGAAAGGTTTCAGTGGAAATTGAAACGCGAATAAAAATTCTGTAAAAACTGTAATTCATATTTCACCCGCAAAAATTTTCAATAAGTTTTCTGGCTATGCTTCTGTGCATCCGTCATGCAAAATCTAACCAATATTCTCTCTTTTACAACTTACTTTGTTATTAGTTAAATATACTGAAACAAACAATGTTCTCGGTAATTATCGTTCACCTAAATAGATAAAGAATGCAAATCTATTTGGATCACTATATCACTAACTATAAAGTGAATGTGATTTCGCTGTGAGGCCGAAAACACTAGAAACGTATTGGTATATTTTTCAGTATACAGTTTCGCAAATTAATGTGAACACCTCCTATAGCGACATTACAGCAGATGTTTATACTCAAAAACCGATCTCTCGTAGTCTAAAATAAGACGTGTATCTTTAAATCCTAATTAAAGTAACATAATTCCATTCCCTGACCATATCGCGAAGTCTACATACTTTTTCCACTTACACAAAGTAACTTCTACTTACATCACGTATCGTTAAAACCATTCTGTTCAGTTCTTTCCGCGTTTGTAACGCTACACTGCCACACCGTAATCATTATCTTGAATGTATTGTTTACTGCCAGTACTACTATCGTACTTGATATTTTTTGTTTTATATATTATTTCCACAGACTCCATAAGTTGTGATTAGAAATGGAGACAACGACCAATATTGATGATGTGAATACTCCACACTCTACCTTGTCCTTACTTCAAGTCGTATACTCAAATCTTTTGGAATCTTTTTTTTTCTAACCGTTTAGTGGTAGGATGATTAGAACCCTAAAATTCTCAGACCTATTTGTTCTTCACATTCTGGAAATAGTTTACAGTTTTGTTTACATTCATAAAACGGCGTCCGAGTAGCCGTTGATTTGTAAAATTTAAATGCTCTAGTAATACTGTTTTTAGAGCGCGTTGAATTCGAAATTTGTAATCTTTGATAACACTAAAAACCATTAAATAATTATTTAGATTGGTCAAGATTAGATGATTAATTATGAGAAGACGCAAATGGTCTCATAATATTTCTTTGCGTGTGTACTTTGTCGTTGCAGTATGTCTATAAATGCCGGATACGGTAGTCTGTGGTGTTTCAGTATTGATTCCACTATAATCTGTAATATATTACTATAATCTCTGATCGCGCTGCGTTCGTGAACTAAATCTAACAGCCATTATACAGTAATGTAGTGAGGTACGTACCGAACCGATAACTGAACGTCTGAGTTACCTAGATACGGTTAGTTCCGTCTTGTTTTATGAGTAACTGCTTCCCTCGTTCCCTGATGTGAACTTACTATGCACGTAAGTTATACTTAAATACAAGCGTGCTTCCGTGTTGCGTAGTCAACTTAACGCGAAGTGGTGACTACTTGAAAATAACGTTACGACGGGCACACGTTGTGTCGAGTTTACACCGTGGAACATAACAATCCAACAAAGATAATTCGTTATTTAGAACTTTAATTGCAGTTTAAAATAAATAAAGACAATCGTACACAATTCTTCAAGGTTACAGTTGACCAAGACATACAATGTAACACACAATAAACATGTCGTATTTAATAGTGTCCCACTAAATAATACAAGTCGCGAGTAATTGACAATCACTCTACACCAAACGCACAGTGAATCGGCGTATGTAAAACTGACTTCAACTTCGGAAGGAGCGCTTTAGTGCTTCACGTGCGGGGTGTAATACGTAACAAGATTGACTTAGATGCCGGTAGAATAATCGTCAAATGTCTGAAGGCGTGTCTGGAAAGCATTGCGTAATCCTGACTCTCACACAACGCTTGCGAAGCGTCACGTAGCAGTGAATGTAACCCCCCCCCCCCAATGTGTCTCATTGCAGCAAGAATTTAGTGCGGTTTTTAAATTTAAACTACTGCCAGTAATTAACATCATTTACCTTTTTTACTTTAAATTCTCACAAGCAAGAAATAGCCTATGCATGTTAAACGAAGCAGTAAATATTAATACAATTTGTAAATTTGTAGAGACTGCCAAATGTTTTCACCAAAAATGTACATAATCGTCTGTGTCATTGTACGTGTATAAATTGTAGTATTTCGTAAAATTTAAATCAGAGACTAAAGTAATGTATTTTATGTTGGAATACACATTCTTTTATTCTGTAGACTAGAATAATTGTTTTGTGTAAGGTTATTAATAGGGCTCGTATTTAAATAATAACCTAAATCTAGAAATATGTTTGCATTCATACCTCCCAAAACAGCCAAAGTGTGACGAAACTGATAAAATGTCCTACAGAAATAAACAAGTAAAAGATTAAAAATGAATGGCCTACGTTGTAAATATTTTTTGTTTTTGTGTAACGAAATGGTTAAGTTTTTAACCAAAAGATATAGATTTTTGAAAATGTTCTTCAATTAATCAGTTACACTGAATGACGTCATACATTTTCGAATTCTTAAATTTGTAGGGCCTCCGGCAATTACTGATAATAATAATAATACAGATTTCAATCTGGTAGCAGACTTTTGTATTCAGTAATTTGTCCACTAATAGTTTCATCAATTTTACATATTGTTGAATATCCCGCATTACGTTCAGTTACACTTCGAAATTTTACTCTAATGTTTTCAGCTACCGGTACTGTATTCTGGGCTTGGAATAACTCAGGATTCCGCCTGAAAATTTCATGAATCTGTGAAGAACACTTGCAAGTCTGTGTTTATGTACGGTATAAATTACGATTATGAGTGATCGAAAAGTTAAAAAAGTCTCGTCTTCAAAATAAAAAAAACGCGTTTGCTACTCATTCAAGTTAACAGATAACTAGTATGGTAGTGCGTAAGGGTCTTGATTAAAACACAACCCGTTTGTGGATAGTTAGAATACGATTTTATGAGTTTCTTCAACATTAATTAAAATTTTATTCAAAATTTTTACGTAACGATTTAAACACTTATAAAATACTGCAAGTACAAAAAATTTGTAATTATTCTAAGGAGTTAATAAACTTTAACCGTTTAGTGACTAGCGAATAACATTTCCCGGTCTTATATGTCGTTGTTTCGTAAGCCCGTTTTCCCATTCTGATTCACTCACCGGTATAGCTGGCACCTGTGAGACACTATGTGTGTATCACTTCTAGTGAATTATACTCTTGAGAAAAGTGGTGACGAGCAGTTTATTTTGAGCGACATGTTTTGTTACGAACGTTTCTCCTTTCTTACTTATTTACTTTTTGAGAAATGTTATATCAATCTATTGTCTATAGAAAATCAATGCTGTCCGTATCTAAATACCGTACCTTTTCTCGGCGATAGAAAGAAGAATGGTTTTGCTTAACGTTTATGCAAATTTTAGTCCAGTCTATAGTTTCTTTGAGTTGTTTGTAGAGACCGCACTACAAATGGAATTTATATTTGATTGTGTTACGATTACACTAATGAATTACACATAGTTTATAAACAGAATTATCACTGTTCCACACCACTATAGAAAAATTATTCCGATTAGCGCTTTCAAGCTGCTCAACTCATCGTCAGATCTGAAATCTGAGAATCGATGAGCTGAGAAGCTTGAAAGCGCTAATCGGAATAATTTTTCTAAATGGTGTGCAACATTGATAATTCTGTTTGTGATTATAACCACTAACACAACTTTCTTAATTAAACATAGATTATAGTTATGTGTTACTCATTGCATTAGTGAGTGCTAATAATCATTATATCAAAACACATCATCATCACCACTCCAAGGACCTTAGACCTGTTCCGGAACCCATCTCCTCCTCAGTCTACCGACATCTCTCTTGCCAGTAGGGTGATAACCCAATGCAGCCACAGGTAGACGGATATCAGGCGTGCGATTCAAGTGTTCACAGCATATCAAAACAAAACACTTGAAACTTAATAACAATGGTCCTGAATTTGTAGAAGTTAATAATTCAATTTTATGAGAAAATTTTAAGACGTATGCTATCTTTAAAGGAGTACACTTTGAAGACAGTGATGAACACTGTTCTAGAAATCAAGACATATTTTATTGTGTGAAAAGAGTCTGTTTGACTAATAACGACTTGGAAAAGGTTCATTCAGTATGACAGACCAAGTTATTTACGATTATAACGAAAACTAAAGGACAAAGGACAAAATTACGGATAAGGAAGTCTTGTGTTAAGAAGTTGCCAGATTGGTAAGATGAATTTTATCGTAAAAGCTGGAGTACAAAAGATAATAATCTCTTAGCTGCGTCTGATTGCGTAGTAGCAGTAGCAGGTTTCACGCTGACACGTGCGTTGATTTAAGCGTGGGTTGGCTACAGTCTACAATAAACATTATTACGTCGTCTGCTACACGGAATCTGAAGTTATGCGTTCCCTATTTATTCGGTATCTGACATTTAATCATAAAATACTTTGTAACGATATAGCTTTGATTTAGTTCTCGTGAAAAAGACGGTGTGAAAGACGCTTATAAATGCGCGTAACGTGATACACACAATCTGTGTGTGTGTGTGTGTGTGTGTGTGTGTGTGTGTGTGTGTGTGTGTGTGTGTGTGTGTGTGTGTGTGTGTGTGTGTGTGTGTGTGTGTGTGTGTGTGTGTGTGTGTGTGTGTGTGTGTTTCTCTTGCATAATCGTATTTTTCCAGAAAATAGAAATGCGGCAAAGAAAGGAAAAATGTTTAGAAGGAGATGGAGACTAACCTTGTATAAATTAATAATCTATTGTATGGATATTTTAATCAAACATTTATTTATCATTTGTTCCTTTCAAACAGTCGTTGCGTGTAAGTGTGCGGGTTTATTTATTCTTAGAAACGGTAACAGTGTTTTGTAACTATAGTTACGTCACGATTTGTTAAAGTATCCGCTCAGAACCAAGCGTTTTTTCTCTTAACCAAAATAACATCAGTGTTTCAATTTATGCCCTTAAGTATTATTTTCTAGCATCGCGACATTATCTATTCTTGGTTCCAAAGTCGGATGAGACAATGGGCGAGATACGGAAATACATTGCGCTTATGGGTTTAAGTTCGCTACTATTACGCGACTTTAAAACCACGACCGATAAGAACAAAGTACCAGATAAGTCTATAAAATGTACACAGTAGTAACAACATTTTAATTCTGCACATTTTGATTGGTATATTTTTAACAAATTCAGTTCAAAAAATAAAAAGCGTAATAAAACCATCGTACTCTCGATTTAGTGCATATTAAAATATAAACTGTCCTTACGCAAGATGTTCTTGCTCCATAACAATAATTTTTTTTTTTTTTGTACATGCAGTCCAGTTCACGTACATGATTTACATGGCATTTAAATTTAATAATATCCTTGCCATAACAAAATAAAAAATAAAACTTCATATCAAATTTTAATTTTGTTCAGTCGTAATGCGTAAAAAGTAGCCTGGGAGAAACTTTTCCCCTATACAAGATAGACTAATACATTAAGCGAGTGAATTGTACAGAAAGGTTCAGATTAAATTTTGATTTAAATTCCAATGTTGTATCTTTATTGGTTTCCAAATTATGGAGCGAATTAGTGTTACTTTTATCAGGACCACGTAAGTCTGTACTAGTATGAATGCTAGGCCTTATTTCCTAATCGGTAAGAGGCAACTAATGACCGGGTAGGACAACCAGTTCAAAGCTTGTACTGTTTTACGTATTTCGTCCGATACTAAACATTCTGTCATGCTTATTCACCACACCACTGGTCCTGTGTCACAAACTAAGGTCAAGCCATCACGTTAGTAAGGTCAGACTAAGCGCACATCATGTTCGGGAGGGTAATCGGTGGGTTAGAGACATGAAGCCGTGGAACGTAGTGAATTGTAGGGAAAACAGATGCTTTCTAGTGTAAGCTGAATAGATTGGTCTTACTTTGTTTATAATCTACCGCTAGTGGTTAAAGATATGACGGAATTGAAGGAAGGAGATATGACTGATTTCCATACCCCTGCTTGCCGGATCTTAAAGGGATTAACTAAACGTGATATGCTGGCCCCGGATTTTTGTTTCCTAAAATGTTTTCAGATTGTCTACAAAACGACAATAAAAATCAATAAAAGGTTTATAACATTTGAAATACAAAATAGCCAGTTATTCATTGAAGTGGGAAATATTTACTTCGACCATATAATGTCATATATCACCGTATTTTTTAAATGATGAGACTAAAGTAATAATAGTAAAAAAAAATAATAATACATCGGAAGAATAACGAATGGGAGCGAGGCAGAGAATGAAGGAGTGCATAGTGGCGAATGACAATAGAACTTCAGAAGGTGAAGAAAGCCCATAAGTGGCTGAAACGAAAAATGCAAAGGGAAGGAGAGAATAATAATAGTAAGAACAACAACAACGACGATGACGATAACAATAACAGTAGTAATAAACCATCAAAAGTAGAGTTGCGTACAGAAAATTTTGAAACAATAAACCATTTCTCTTTCATACCATATATGCAGATTAGCTTTCAGTCAAAATAAGTGAACATCTGTTTGTCGTCATTATTAATACGTTGTGTAGTCTATAAGTAAAAAACGTCGGAAAATAAAATAATTTCAACATTAGACAGATGAACGCGTTGTGTGAGTGTGAAGGGTGTTCAAGGTTACTTTATTTATCAGTTCGACAATTAGTAAAACTTCACAAGTTTAGGATTTGTACTTACTTGAACTCCAATAACATTGAAATGGTTTTACGTTGTAAATAAATATTTTAAGTGCCCCACGTTTTTGGGAGCCAAATATGTAAATAAATATTTTTAAATAAAAGTTTGTTTCTTTTGTATTGGTTGCCCCACGTTGTGTTAGCCAAATATGTAAATAAAAATCTGAGTGTTCTTAATTTATTTTTAATTATTTTATTTAAATTTGATTTGTTCTTATTAACAACTCTCGTTGGAGCACCAAGTTTTGAATGCAATGATTTTTAATTGATGTAACTGGTGTAGAGGTAATTACGTATTTTATATTCAATATAAAAATAATTAGTTAGGTATTTGCTTCTTGAATATATAATTAATTCAAAAATTGATTGAAATTAATAATAATTTAAAATTAAAATATTGTTGCTCACCTTGATACCCAAATTTTCGCCTCAGTTTTCTTCAGCGTAAGCACTCGTATTTTCGATAATTTACTAATTATTCTAAATAATTACACCAGCTCTTATACAGTTTATTTCAATATTCTTTTATTGGTTTCTTAAACCTTTCCCTTAATATAAAACAAATAAATACTTTCTGAACATTAGTTGCCCTAGCTAATCAGTTAATTGCTCAGAGGAAATTAGCACTATTGACAAATCTCAGGGAATATGTTATTACGTATAGGTTAATTCAACTTAAATATTCAAATGTGTGTTCTTTTGACTACAATAAGTTTTTCGAAAATGTCCTCAGTGAAGTATAAAACATCACAATTCTTCGATATAATTTTATATAATATAAATAATTGCTTACAACTAAGGAACGAAAGTTTTGTTAGTGTCTATCAGCCTCAGTTACTTTCTGGGTTAACATCAAATTCACTTCTTAATTCTACGTACAAATAAATAATTATATTACAACTAATAAATCACAACAGTGTTAGTGTTTATATAACAATTTAATATGTATACGTCACTATTCGCAGTTCACTTGGTTGATTGTTCACTGAATTAAAACCTGTCTTGCGTTCACTGAAGTAACCTAACCTGTCTTGCGTTCGAGACTTACTAATAATTTACTGCCCACAAGTGTTACAGGGATCTCGTTCTTAACTCTTCGAGGTTCAACAATCAACTAACTCTTGTGTGTCAATTTTTCTGGCTTCTCGGTACAGAATTTGCAAAATTCCGATTGGTCGAAGCCTTAGGCATTGTCATTTGATGGCGTCGGTTTTTCTAGTACAAATGTACCTCGAAATACTAATTCCAAAACTCCCATCCTATGCTAGATACAATGTTAATGATATTGTCATCAATGAAATCCCTTTTTTTCACTGATGATTTTGATACCTCACAAGATAGGTTTTGTTCAGTATCTTTATATGTTACATTTTTGATTTTGGACCTAAATTTATGTTTTATACTTAAAAGTACCCCTTCTGTTATAAAAAAATTTCTATTTACTTTAAATATAATATTAACAAATAAATTGATATCAGTACTGGTCATGACAAATGTTAACATCATTGTCTTATAAAACCTATTGACTGTAGTACAAACATAATATTGTCTTATGTACACTTTAACATCATTAATTTCTTAATACACATTGCTATTTATAAAATATTATCGTACTATGGATCTACTCTCTACCTTAATACAGTTATTTTAAAACTTACCCTAATACAAATACAAGTTTTATAGAATAACATTTAACTAAACAATTTCTTAATTTATCAAACATAATAATCATGACATACTCCCTAATATCCTGGTTAGTTCATGATTTATACTACTACTAACACAAATATTATATAACATGATTTAATTAACCATCTTGGTAATTCCTCAAACATAATGATTGTCATCCTGACAAACTCTATAATACAATAGTTAGTTCAGGATTCTTACTAATAACCACACAAGTTTTATGTAACAAAATTTTGTTAAAACATTTTGGTATTAGTCTTCTCTCCACTTTAATTGTGAGTATGTTCTTTTAGAATAGGCTATGTAGACACAAATACCTAGTGAAGTCATAATTTCTAGTTACAGTTTTATACCTACTGATACACAATTATTGTTTCATATAACTGATTCGTGAATTAACACACTTTCCCTTCACAATATAATATTAATCAGTTATACCTAATGTGATATGGCTCTTACCTATTTTTAATACAATATGATATGAAGTATTTAATTGAAATAAGTGTCACAATGTTTTGATCTGACATGTATACTTTCCTTGAATATATATATATATATATATATATATATATATATATATCAGTTTTATAATCTTAACCAAACATATTAAGACGTATAACTTACAAAATAAACGTAGTATTTTACTATTATTTTGTACTTCAACTAGCTTTAGTAACTTGGTTAGGTTATGCACTTTGGCATATGTCTATTCTTCAATATGTATGAGTTTTAATATTTATTTTAAGGGAACCGTCACATTACAACGTATATACCGAAAATTCACTGAAATGACAACTCATTGATTCAAAGGTAAGAAAAATGACTTCAAAATAAAAACGAGAAAACTAAATGGACAAAAATAACTAAGTAGTGGCGCAAATTTAAAGAAAATTACATGAAAAAATGTTCTCAAATGATAAAAAAACGTGACATATCTTTTGTGCCACCGGGCCGTGGTTTGTGTCACACCGTCGGCGGTAAATATCAAAAGAAATTTAGTTTAAAAAAGGTATAATCAATTTATCTTTTAGTAGATTTTAATAGATTTTTAATTGTGAAAAGATATTTAGAGCCTACTGTTCTAAACAAATGGTAAGTGCTTTTTGACGAGAATAATAAAAATTTATAAAATTTGTATAAATCGTATAAATGTTTGGTATTTTTCAGTTTCACAAAAATAACTGACAGTCTTCTAAAACTGAAAAACCTTAGCATGATCGTTGTAAAACGGATGTTGACTTATTTCTTGACGTTGTTTTCGCAACAATTTTGCTAAAAGTTCTCCACCATTTCATTCTTGGGCAATTTATGTGGGTACTAATATGGCAACAGAGAGAAAAAATTGTAAAAATGTAAGAAATATCTTCTTCTACGTCTTTCCGAGTCTTCTGCTCAGAGTTTTTCGGTAGTGTAAGACAATTATTCAGGACTGTACTTTCTTGGAAACTGAATTGTTTTGTCAGACGACAGCCCAATTGTCTCTTGTGGACAGTTCGTGCCTTGTGTTGAACAGTCGTAAATCTAATGTGCGTCGTAGTTTGTGACAGTTACCTCATTACAAACAGGACAGATCCCATTAAATAATTTGGGTGTGATATTTTTACATAGTGTCGTTCAGGAAGTGCGCCGTCTACAAGTAATTTATTTTTATGTCCCGTTATTAAATTTGTATTCACAGCACACCTTAACCCTACTCTACTCCTCACTCTCTCACTCTGTCTGTCCTGTCCTGTCTCTCTCTCTCTCTCTCTCTCTCTCTCTCTTTCCTCGTCCATCCTGACACAACGTGCTGTCTGACCACAATAAGATTTTACGTCTTTACAACTAATAGAATGGTGCGTCCACATCTAATCGAATCTTTGACCTTCTTGATATTCTATATTTTTGTAACCACGCTAATGAGAAGTTCAGCTCATATTGCATCTTGTCTCTTCACATAACAACGAGAGTTCGACTTAAATGGAATCCTTACCGAAAAAGGCTGGCCATCATAAAAAAAAATAAACAGCACAGTTATGTGTGTTCAACAGCTGTTTCACGTAATATTTACTGCCTGTTTATGAATGTGTAGAATTCGTTATCCACTTTTAATCCGTTGAATACCAAGAGAGCCACAAACTCCTGTTACATTTGTTCATTTTGAGCAAGAGCTCAGAATTTAAACCTTAGAGTTTGTACATACGTGAAAATAATTTCTCTTCGAATGGCACTTCGTATTAATTAGGCAGACGCTGATATTTTCTTGTTGAAATCTTAAAAATGAGACGTTTATAATATTTTTTGATTATGATACAAAATTTTGTCTTAAAAGTAAAGTCCGTACGTCAGACTTTTGTAGAGGCTTAAAAACCTCTTAACGTATCAAAGATAATGCGATACAATTTTAACACGCTGTTGCATTTCTTATGTATATCATTTGAAAACTATATTTTTCCTTTTCTATGGTAATCATAACAGTTTGACAAAACTATAGGAAAAGAAGCCGAATTCTTGGCGCATTATATTAATTTAAAACGTACAAAAATAAATTACAACATTATAGAAAAAAATTAATAGCTGTTCTAGTCGTATTATACATTCTGTTAGTTTAAATATATAGACAAAACTAAACCTTTATATCTGAGCTCTTTTCAAGAAAACTGAATGGGTCATTCCACCGTCAAACCAAGCAAATCACCAATAAAACTCAACGTACTGATTACAGCAATAAAACACTAAATTAATTTTTTGAGTACCTGTCTTTTCTATTTCACTTCTACCAATCATTGATTTCTCTGTATAAATCGATTTTAAAGTTATGTAAAACTTAAACACACGCGCGCCTGGTCGCGTGTTGTCATTATCATAAATTTGGAAGAGTATCTTTAAAAATTAGTTTTTCATAAAACTAAAACAAAAACTGACTGGTACACGTCCATACATTTATACAAAGACAAAGACACGTCCAAATCCACTAAAGACAGACTTTGTGTGTTCACATCTGAATCTGAAAAGAAACTAAACTGAGCGGGTAGTTGGACATTCATGACCGACTGGAGTCTAGGTGTGTTGAGATGTGTGCCTGAAAAATATACCTAAGCAGTATTTTAATAATACCTAAGTAACATAATAATTTTTTATAAAATGTTTGAAGTTGTTTATTTAAAAAGTATGTGATACATTATGTCTTTATCTAATTTTAAATAAGGTTCAATAATATAACTTTACAACTTTAATTCGACTAAAAACATCCGTCACAGCCATTACATTTATTATCATAACTCATGATTCCGTTGTCGTCCCAGAAATTTTCAAATTATCTGGGTAGTGAAAGGTTGGAAATGTTTTCTTTCAAAATTTTAAAAAAGAATAAGTGCGCCACTTTGTAGAGCCTGTCAGATTAAAGCCCATTAACAACCCTAAAAAAAAACACTATAAAACATAATTAAAGGACCAATACAAGAGACGTTATTCAGAATTTAAAAATTTGGCCCTGGTAACATCTTTCTCCGAAATTTCAAAAAATCTAATTCTCAAAAATGGGAGCACAAAAAATGTAAAAAAGTATTTTAGTGGTAGAGGTATGAGGAGAATATAGGCCTGCCTGTAAATTTAATGTAAATAAAAAGCAGGTTGAAGCAGTGATTGACTTGTGGAATAACTCGAATATATTCTTTTTGTGTGAATCCGTACACTGAATTCCGTATCATTCAGGAATGCGCGCGCGCGCGCGCGCGTGGGTGGGTGACGGATGTGAGTAGAGGGAAAATGAGGATTCAAACTCACAAAGGAATGCCGCCTTCTTAAAAAACACTAAAAAAACACTAAAAAACATGATCTCAGAGATGACGCCGCCACCGCTGGACCCGCAGCATCCCGATGGACCACAGCACCGCGAATTTCCGCGAATAAATTTTTTAATTTTTTTAATTTGGTTTTTTTATTTTTTTAATTAAATTGATTTGGTGGGATGATGTTCAATGGACCACCAGCATCCGTGAATATAATTTTTTTATTTTTTTAAGAAAGCTGATTTGCATATCAGTGGGTGGTGTTGGGTGGGAGGTTGTTTTTTTATTTCATATCAGTGGGTGGGGGGTGGTTCCAACTCGAAGCATTATAGTGTATACTAAAATATATGATCAGGTGTACCAACCTTTGCATGAGTTCAAATTTGTTGTGTGTTATAATGTATATTAAATCTATATGATCAGGTGTACCAACCTCTGTAGTATTATTATAGTGTATAGATATTTTATATGAGCAGGGTTGTCAACATTTTCTGCGGTGGGGGGAGGGAAATTCAAATATGTGTTATATAGTGTATATATTAAAATATATGATCAGGGTTACCAATCTTAAATTATTGTGTGCGTGTATAGAGCAGATCTGCCAACATTTCTTTCTCTTCTGTGGTGGGAAATTCAAACTATATATGATCATAATTGTTACTCTCTCTCTCTCTCACACGGTGTGTATGTCTCTCTCTCTCTCTCTCTCTCTCTCTCGTTGTCAAACGTTATGCTCACCGGCATTATAGTGTATATTAAAATATATGATTAGGTGTACCAACCTTTACATGAGTTCAAATTTGTCGCGTGTTATAATGTATATTAAATCTATATGATCAGATGTACCAACCTCTGTATTATTCGTCCTCTCTCTCTCTCTCTCCCTCTCTCTCTCTCTCACACGTTGTGTATGTCTCTCTCGTTGTCAAACGTTATGCTCAAACTGTGGTCAGTACCGAGCGCATGTATATGAAATTAGAAAGTTTATATTTATTCGACAAATATTAACGTCCTCTCTCTCTCTCTCTCTCTCTCTCTCTCTCTCTCTCACTCTCACACGTTTCAACTATGCAAGGTTTCATACCCTTTCTCCTGTCTCCCTCTCGTACATTGACTAGTCGGTGTGATGAATAAATAATTTTAGCCCTCTCTCGTTGTCAAAACGTCGTCTTCATTTTCAATGTATTAAATAATTAATTAATAGTTTTATAATGCAGTCAGTGTGATTGATCCTTGTTAGAAATATATATATTTGGCGTCAATGAACTACTTACCTGTTATGTTGTTACAGACAATACTTCTGTTTTAAGGTTGCAGTTTACACACACATAGGTTCAGTAGTGTATAGCGAAATAAATTAAAATTATACACACACATGAAAACGGCGGCTGAAATTCATACAAATCTTCTGATGTAACAGTTCACAAAAAATAAATTAATTGTACACATGTTCAGAGGTGTAGAGTGAAATAAAATAAAGTCATAATTTGTTTAAATGATTAAATATATTTTAACATTCACAATATAAAATTCACAATTAAATAAATACATTAGAAATTGATATTTTTCGAAAGTTTATATATATATAATTGTGTGTCGTACTTGTAGAAGAAGCAACCTGCAACATAACAATACAACAACAACATTAAAATCATGTTAAATATCACACACACAGATGCACACGCAACGCGCGCACATACAGACGCATACGCAACGTAATCACACACACACACACACACACACACACACACACACACACACACACACACACACACACACACACACACACACACACACACACACATACGCATACGCAACGTAACCAAACACGCAACGCGCCCACACACAGACGCAAACGCAACGTACACACGTTTGGGTTACACCACACGTGCACGCACACACACACAGACGTACACGCACACATACGCAACGCACCCACACACAGACGCAAACACAACGTAATCATACACATACATACAACATGTACATGTAGGACCAATAAACAGATAACAGATTTAAATATGCTATAGTCATTGTAAGACGTTACAATCATTGAAGTGTTTAATAAGTAAATTGTATGTATGTATATATCACTGAATAATAATAATAATATAATCGTTCTAGTGTTATCGTTTGCTGCAACAGGTAAAGCAGTTACAAATAATTACATATAGGTTCAGAGGCGTATAGTGAAATAAATTAAAAATCCATTCATCAAAACTTTGTAAATTAGAATCTGCACTACATTCAAACATACGCACACACACACACAATGATAAAAAATTGTTTATTAAAAGTAGTTTGTTACCTTAACGAGGTACGATTTCCATATGTACTGTTTGATTCCTCATGCCTCGAAACACGAGATGTAGGTCGCTGGGGCTTATATGACGGAGCTCTTCATCTGTAAAGACGCAAGCATACCTCTTAGGTAGATATACACGATAGCGTAGCTCACCATCTTCCAACGTTACAAGCACAGACTTCCCATATCTTGTGTCCACATGCACCATGTTAACAATCGGATACTGCTTGTTCAATGTTAATTCTGCACACCGTTTGTACTCAATAGCAGAAACTGCATTGAATTTTGTGATAAACGACATTATTTATGAGAAGTGAAGACGTCTGTATCAAGCTAGGTGCAACTAAACAATGACTACAAAGAAGACTAGTGAAAGTAATGGTGGTGATGTGGTCATCAGGAAAGTTCACGTTCATCGCCCGAAGATTTGCATGTACATACACACAGGCAGAATTAGCGCTGTTACAAAATATATATATATATTAGGAAAGTCAAGCCCACAGGCTACTAGAAATAGTTATCGTTTGAAAAAAAAAGAAACCACACATTACGAACTAATATCGTTACAATAATAATAATACATAAACTTACGTTTACGGTCGTCCAAACTGAAGTATGGAGTGACAATAACTATACAAATAATTACATATAGGTTCAGAGGTGTATAATGTAAAACAAAATACAGATTATATGATAAGTAAATTGTGTGTATATATCACTGAATAATAATATAATCGTTCTAGTGTTAACGTTTGCTGCAACAGGTAACGCAGTTTACAAATAATTACATATAGATTCAGAGGTGTATAGTGAAATAAATTAAAAATAGAAATTAATTCCTCATAAGTTAATGTCCTTTCAAATAGTATTCTCTGCACTACAGTCAAACATACGCACACACAGTGATAAAAATTGTGTATTAAAAGTAGTTTGTTACCTTAACAAGTACTGTTATCCTACGCCGTTGGGGGGGGGGGGGTCCTCATGCCACGAAACACGAGATGTAGGTCGCTGGGGTTTTATAAATTGTTTATTAAGTCTTTTAGAAATGGTCTTATACTTGAGCTTGGCCTGTTGACTATTGCTTTTAATTTTGTAATTTCTACAGGCGTTAACCGTTTCGGAGAAAAAAACCATTTATGGAGAAGATCCTCCTCCTCTTGTTTTGATGTGGTATTTATTCTATGATCCATCCTTCTTGTTCCTATAATAATAATAACAGTACCTGCTTCATTATCATATACATTATGTGCTATATATAAATATATACATAAGGCTTTCAACACACACACACACATACCATAAATCCAGAACAGGAAAGGTATTATAACAAACATTACGAAAACAAGTACGTACATAGATCAACGTTTAAACAAACAGATTATTACCTGAATAAATTTTTTTTAAAAACAGGACAGCGTATTATCTATATAACGTTCTGTTTCAGATAAGAATAGTTTGAATATAAAATGAAAGGGTACGTTGTATTTTGTTATGAGAAAATGCATTTCTAAATTTCGTTACATTTGTCAAAAGAGCTTATTGATCAGACGTATGAGTAATTATATTAATCCTTATGTAGCAAATACGCACGGATTCGTAAAATACAGCACTCAGGTGTAGGGCAATTAATCCTTTTTGTATTGAACGTATTTAAGTAGGCCTACTCGTGATATCAGTAAATTCTATCTAAACGTCATCTCAACGGAATCATTAAGTTTTTCAAAAGATCTTATTGATCAGACGTATGAGTATAAAATTGGAAATCTACAAACACATCAAAAATATCTGTCAAACCCCTATCAAACAAAAACCCCCGTTCTTATCGAGAGACAACAGTAACTGACCTAAGCACATGTGCTTCATTAGGCAACAGACCAAAAAAATCAAATAGACGACTATAAGCTCAATTTAAATAAAATCTGAATATTCAATAAAATTTTTTTTTTTTTTTTTTTACTTAGTAACATATGCAAATCTTTTACTTACCTCTTAAATGTTGTTATACACACAATAGCCGATTGAACGATGAGTGTCTCATACAAATGAGAAATAGTGACATGTCGTCTTGTGTGTGTGTGTATGTATATATATATATATATATCATACGGTGGTAGCGTACACGTTTGAAAGTTGATACACATTAAATTCTCTCTCTCTCTCACACACATTACAGAGATTGATATTAATTGCATGTATGTTCAGAGGTTGGGTGTCTAAATCGATGCATTTTACTTTCACTTTCTAATTTGACACATGGCTTACTTCCATACATAAATATCTATCGTCCATATCCGTCTACGAGTGTTGCTAAACGAAATTGAAAATGTTGTAATACATAACGTCCTGTGTAATAGTATGGTATGTTTTTTAGGACAGCCAAAAGCATGAAAGTATTATTTAAATCTGTATGGAAGTCATATATAAATATCGGGTCAGCGCTTGAATTATTTGCGCATGCGCATAACAGCTTTTTAGTACAGTTGCACACACACACACACACACACACACACACATCGACACTCACTTGCAACAACGTCTTACTTATCACACGTTCATGCGCTACAAATTGATATTATAAAACGTTTAAGATACACTATAATAACATAATACCAGCGTTATAACCGTACCTTTTGTTTTTCAGTATTCATTAATTCTCAGTAAATAAATAACACTCGTCAGGGTAATATGTCAGTTTATTACAAACCGCAAAGATGTCGGCTACTCATGATTTTAGTATTGAAAGTGAAAGAATAAAATCGTTCAAGTATTGGGAAGTGACGTTTATCAGCCCCGACGAGTTAGCGTTTGCGGGGTTCTACTTCTACCCTAGAAATTTCGATGTTTGTGGACATAGTATGTCATTCGTAGACGATAGAGTGGAAAGAAGGTGACAAACCTATGAAGGAACATTAAAAAGTTTCATCTACAACACAATTTCTAAACGATGTTAAGAGTGAGACTTTTCATACACGCACCAATAGACATAGTATGTATGACTCAAACGTTAATTCGCATCAGCAAGTTTGCACGCTACATAATTACAAAAATAATTTCTTAACTGTGACAATTGGTATTGAACTTTTTACCTTGTTCAGTCTGCTCCTCCCCACGTTCCTGCTGAAGGTTAGCTAGTCGTGGTTTTGGACTTGATAATGATTGAGACACTGAAAGGCCTCGTCCGAAGCATGACAGGTAGCAGTTCAGCAAGTAAGCACGACAAAGTTGGAATTACAGAGACTGCTTATTTAAATAACAATTAAGATGAATGAAGATGATTCGTTAATTTTATACCTGAAGGAAGCGAGAATGTACAGGTGAACATATGGACGTGGACTTGTCAGTTTGGCTATTCCCGCCGTTACCTCGACACTTCGAGCTGTTACGACTTTTTTAACTCTACAGTCACATTAAATTTGTAAAGTGGGCAACCAGAGTATCCTATCGAGGGAACAACGTCCCTTTCTGCTAAAACCTCTGTGTAGTAGTCAGTGAGTTGACGGAAGAAACGGTAATGGAAGTAATCATAATCAGCTGGGCAAGTATTGGGAAGTGACGTTTATCAGCCCCGACGAGTTAGCGTTTGCGGGGTTCTACTTGTAGTTCCATAATTATTTGGGAATGCGGCAGTCATCCATTCGGCAAAGATGTTCCCACCAATTCAGACGATACTAGGCAATCCTGTCGCGTATACTCATAATATTCTGTTAATGCTGTATATATATATATATATATATATATTACATTTAATATTTATAATTAAATTTACCTCAAGATGTTATTTTTTTTTTTTTCCTTTTTTGGAACATGTTTCGGGTACTATCTTGTACCCATCCTCAACCTTCCGGTTTTTTTGTCTGGTGAAGTACATATGTGTTGTTGGTTGACTATTATTATTATTGTGGCTTCCTGGTGTGTGTGTGTGTGTGAGTGCACGCTTAAGTCACAGTACACAATAAAGACAGAACATTGTAATGTTACGTAGGATAATGAAGTATAACATGTCAGATTTTGGTAATGGAAATATAATTTGCATTTTCATGTTAGACGTAATATAGTTACATGTAGTTTATTGGCATTTGTGTATGTGTGTGCACTTGATATTGCGTAAACGTGTCTGCTCTGCTCTACTTGTATATTCTCATGCAATAAAGGGCGTACCTCGGTCATGATCCGACGCACGCACACACGAACACACACAGACGCACACGTAATCACACATCTGACGTGCACGCACACACATACATACGCAACGTAACCAAACACGCACACACGTATACACGCAACGAGCGCACACGTACACAACGTAACCAAACACGCACACGCGAACACACACAGACGGATGAAACTTTTTAATGTTCCTTCATAGGTTTGTCACCTTCTTTCCACTCTATCGTCTACGAATGACATACTATGTCCACAAACATCGAAATTTCTAGGGTAGAAGTAGAACCCCGCAAACGCTAACTCGTCGGGGCTGATAAACGTCACTTCCCAATACTTGAACGATTTTATTCTTTCACTTTCAATACTAAAATCATGAGTAGCCGACATCTTTGCGGTTAGTAATAAACTGACATATTACCCTGACGAGTGTTATTTATTTACTGAGAATTAATGAATACTGAAAAACAAAAGGTACGGTTATAACGCTGGTATTATGTTATTATAGTGTATCTTAAACGTTTTATATATCAATTTGTAGCGCATGAACGTGTGATAAGTAAGACGTTGTTGCAAGTGAGTGTCGATGTGTGTGTGTGTGTGTGTGTGTGTGTGTGTGTGTGTGTGTGTGTGTGTGTGTGTGTGTGCAACTGTACTAAAAAGCTGTTATGCGCATGCGCAAATAATTCAAGCGCTGACCCGATATTTATATATGACTTCCATACAGATTTAAATAATACTTTCATGCTTTTGGCTGTCCTAAAAAACATACCATACTATTACACAGGACGTTATGTATTACAACATTTTCAATTTCGTTTAGCAACACTCGTAGACGGATATGGACGATAGATATTTATGTATGGAAGTAAGCCATGTGTCAAATTAGAAAGTGAAAGTAAAATGCATCGATTTAGACACCCAACCTCTGAACATACATGCAATTAATATCAATCTCTGTAATGTGTGTGAGAGAGAGAGAGAATTTAATGTGTATCAACTTTCAAACGTGTACGCTACCACCGTATGATATATATATATATATACATACACACACACACAAGACGACATGTCACTATTTCTCATTTGTATGAGACACTCATCGTTCAATCGGCTATTGTGTGTATAACAACATTTAAGAGGTAAGTAAAAGATTTGCATATGTTACTAAGTAAAAAAAAAAAAAAAAAAATTTTATTGAATATTCAGATTTTATTTAAATTGAGCTTATAGTCGTCTATTTGATTTTTTTGGTCTGTTGCCTAATGAAGCACATGTGCTTAGGTCAGTTACTGTTGTCTCTCGATAAGAACGGGGGTTTTTGTTTGATAGGGGTTTGACAGATATTTTTGATGTGTTTGTAGATTTCCAATTTTATACTCATACGTCTGATCAATAAGATCTTTTGAAAAACTTAATGATTCCGTTGAGATGACGTTTAGATAGAATTTACTGATATCACGAGTAGGCCTACTTAAATACGTTCAATACAAAAAGGATTAATTGCCCTACACCTGAGTGCTGTATTTTACGAATCCGTGCGTATTTGCTACATAAGGATTAATATAATTACTCATACGTCTGATCAATAAGCTCTTTTGACAAATGTAACGAAATTTAGAAATGCATTTTCTCATAACAAAATACAACGTACCCTTTCATTTTATATTCAAACTATTCTTATCTGAAACAGAACGTTATATAGATAATACGCTGTCCTGTTTTTAAAAAAAATTTATTCAGGTAATAATCTGTTTGTTTAAACGTTGATCTATGTACGTACTTGTTTTCGTAATGTTTGTTATAATACCTTTCCTGTTCTGGATTTATGGTATGTGTGTGTGTGTGTTGAAAGCCTTATATACATAATATAATATATAGCACATTATATAGTACATTATATTTATATATAGCACATAATGTATATGATAATGAAGCAGGTACTGTTATTATTATTATAGTAACAAGAAGGATGGATCATAGAATAAATACCACATCAAAACAAGAGGAGGAGGATCTTCTCCATAAATGGTTTTTTTCTCCGAAACGGTTAACGCCTGTAGAAATTACAAAATTAAAAGCAATAGTCAACAGGCCAAGCTCAAGTATAAGACCATTTCTAAAAGACTTAATAAACAATTTATAAAACCCCAGCGACCTACATCTCGTGTTTCGTGGCATGAGGACCCCCCCCCCCCCCAACGGCGTAGGATAACAGTACTTGTTAAGGTAACAAACTACTTTTAATACACAATTTTTATCACTGTGTGTGCGTATGTTTGACTGTAGTGCAGAGAATACTATTTGAAAGGACATTAACTTATGAGGAATTAATTTCTATTTTTAATTTATTTCACTATACACCTCTGAATCTATATGTAATTATTTGTAAACTGCGTTACCTGTTGCAGCAAACGTTAACACTAGAACGATTATATTATTATGCAGTGATATATACACACAATTTACTTATCATATAATCTGTATTTTGTTTTACATTATACACCTCTGAACCTATATGTAATTATTTGTATAGTTATTGTCACTCCATACTTCAGTTTGGACGACCGTAAACGTAAGTTTATGTATTATTATTATTGTAACGATATTAGTTCGTAATGTGTGGTTTCTTTTTTTTTCAAACGATAACTATTTCTAGTAGTCTGTGGGCTTGACTTTCCTAATATATATATATATTTTGTAACAGCGCTAATTCTGCCTGTGTGTATGTACATGCAAAGCTTCGGGCGATGAACGTGAACTTTCCTGATGACCACATCACCACCATTACTTTCACTAGTCTTCTTTGTAGTCATTGTTTAGTTGCACCTAGCTTGATACAGACGTCTTCACTTCTCATAAATAATGTCGTTTATCACAAAATTCAATGCAGTTTCTGCTATTGAGTACAAACGGTGTGCAGAATTAACATTGAACAAGCAGTATCCGATTGTTAACATGGTGCATGTGGACACAAGATATGGGAAGTCTGTGCTTGTAACGTTGGAAGATGGTGAGCTACGCTATCGTGTATATCTACCTAAGAGGTATGCTTGCGTCTTTACAGATGAAGAGCTCCGTCATATAAGCCCCAGCGACCTACATCTCGTGTTTCGAGGCATGAGGAATCAAACAGTACATATGGAAATCGTACCTCGTTAAGGTAACAAACTACTTTTAATAAACAATTTTTTATCATTGTGTGTGTGTGTGCGTATGTTTGAATGTAGTGCAGATTCTAATTTACAAAGTTTTGATGAATGGATTTTTAATTTATTTCACTATACGCCTCTGAACCTATATGTAATTATTTGTAACTGCTTTACCTGTTGCAGCAAACGATAACACTAGAACGATTATATTATTATTATTATTCAGTGATATATACATACATACAATTTACTTATTAAACACTTCAATGATTGTAACGTCTTACAATGACTATAGCATATTTAAATCTGTTATCTGTTTATTGGTCCTACATGTACATGTTGTATGTATGTGTATGATTACGTTGTGTTTGCGTCTGTGTGTGGGTGCGTTGCGTATGTGTGCGTGTACGTCTGTGTGTGTGTGCGTGCACGTGTGGTGTAACCCAAACGTGTGTACGTTGCGTTTGCGTCTGTGTGTGGGCGCGTTGCGTGTTTGGTTACGTTGCGTATGCGTATGTGTGTGTGTGTGTGTGTGTGTGTGTGTGTGTGTGTGTGTGTGATTACGTTGCGTATGCGTCTGTATGTGCGCGCGTTGCGTGTGCATCTGTGTGTGTGATATTTAACATGATTTTAATGTTGTTGTTGTATTGTTATGTTGCAGGTTGCTTCTTCTACAAGTACGACACACAATTATATATATATAAACTTTCGAAAAATATCAATTTCTAATGTATTTATTTAATTGTGAATTTTATATTGTGAATGTTAAAATATATTTAATCATTTAAACAAATTATGACTTTATTTTATTTCACTCTACACCTCTGAACATGTGTACAATTAATTTATTTTTTGTGAACTGTTACATCAGAAGATTTGTATGAATTTCAGCCGCCGTTTTCATGTGTGTGTATAATTTTAATTTATTTCGCTATACACTACTGAACCTATGTGTGTGTAAACTGCAACCTTAAAACAGAAGTATTGTCTGTAACAACATAACAGGTAAGTAGTTCATTGACGCCAAATATATATATTTCTAACAAGGATCAATCACACTGACTGCATTATAAAACTATTAATTAATTATTTAATACATTGAAAATGAAGACGACGTTTTGACAACGAGAGAGGGCTAAAATTATTTATTCATCACACCGACTACTCAATGTACGAGAGGGAGACAGGAGAAAGGGTATGAAACCTTGCATAGTTGAAACGTGTGAGAGTGAGAGTGAGAGAGAGAGAGAGAGAGAGAGAGAGAGAGAGAGAGAGAGAGAGAGAGAGAGAGAGAGAGAGAGAGAGAGAGAGAGAGAGAGGACGTTACTATTTGTTGACACAGTTGAAACAAGTGAGAGTGTGAGAGAGAGAGAGAGAGAGTGAGAGGACGTTAATATTTGTCGAATAAATATAAACTTTCTAATTTCATATACATGCGCTCGGTACTGACCACAGTTTGAGCATAACGTTTGACAACGAGAGAGACATACACAACGTGTGAGAGAGAGAGAGAGGGAGAGAGAGAGAGAGGACGAATAATACAGAGGTTGGTACATCTGATCATATAGATTTAATATACATTATAACACGCGACAAATTTGAACTCATGTAAAGGTTGGTACACCTAATCATATATTTTAATATACACTATAATGCCGGTGAGCATAACGTTTGACAACGAGAGAGAGAGAGAGAGAGAGAGACATACACACCGTGTGAGAGAGAGAGAGAGTAACAATTATGATCATATATAGTTTGAATTTCCCACCACAGAAGAGAAAGAAATGTTGGCAGATCTGCTCTATACACGCACACAATAATTTAAGATTGGTAACCCTGATCATATATTTTAATATATACACTATATAACACATATTTGAATTTCCCTCCCCCCACCGCAGAAAATGTTGACAACCCTGCTCATATAAAATATCTATACACTATAATAATACTACAGAGGTTGGTACACCTGATCATATAGATTTAATATACATTATAACACACAACAAATTTGAACTCATGCAAAGGTTGGTACACCTGATCATATATTTTAGTATACACTATAATGCTTCGAGTTGGAACCACCCCCCCACCCACTGATATGAAATAAAAAAACAACCTCCCACCCAACACCACCCACTGATATGCAAATCAGCTTTCTTAAAAAAATAAAAAAATTATATTCACGGATGCTGGTGGTCCATTGAACATCATCCCACCAAATCAATTTAATTAAAAAAATAAAAAAACCAAATTAAAAAAATTAAAAAATTTATTCGCGGAAATTCGCGGTGCTGTGGTCCATCGGGATGCTGCGGGTCCAGCGGTGGCGGCGTCATCTCTGAGATCATGTTTTTTAGTGTTTTTTTAGTGTTTTTTAAGAAGGCGGCATTCCTTTGTGAGTTTGAATCCTCATTTTCCCTCTACTGATGTGTGATTTGGAAATGTATTTTACCGTGAATTGTGACAAATATGTAAATTCTGCGTTTCCTGAAATTAGGTTTATTATTTAAAAAAGTGACATTTCGGTGTATGAGATCTAAGTTAATATAGCCTTTAGAAAGTACACGTACATTATGCGCTTACAGTAATGGATAGAACTATGTGTACTTCGTGGCAGCCATTGTGTGGCGAAATAAATAATCCTTATTGATCGGAAATCCACTTAAGGCTAATAACCGTACGTGATCAGCCTCAATGAATATTGTGGTACAGGATCGCTCCCCAAACACATAAACCTTGGCTTAACCTTCTGCTTTGTTTCTGTACTATATGATGGTGAACAAAATGCATCTAGTTATAAATTACTGTTTCCAAACACGAATCGTATTTTTACCGCAGAATTCTCATCTGCATTTTGTCATATAAATTTTATTCTGGCCAGCACATAATTTCTAAAGTCGTATACTATGGATTCGAGTTTATTACGATTATTTTATATAACACCTATATTGGGATTGGTACATGTTCCGTTGGCCACTTGAATAGCACATATTCCCAAAATATGGTTTGGTAAATTGAAGATGTTCTTTCTTTGTTTATTATACGATGGGTTTAGCTGAAAATAACTTATATAGTTTTTCGAGACAAACAGTAGTATGTGACTTGAATGAAGCCATAATCATTGCCATTATTTATTCAACGACGGTGTTCCTTGATTAATAACACTATGCAACATTTTAAAACTTTTGGTACGATGTTTTAAGACTGTAAGGTGATTTTAAAAGTATTTTTCATGCTGATTTCAAATCTGGTTTTAGTTTTTCTGTATCACGTAAGGTTTTTATACAATTCAATTTCGAAGTTTTCAAAAATCGAATTTTGTGAACAGGAAAAATTATTATTATTTGATTGTGATTTCAAAATTGTTTATGTTTTAATCCTGCATAAAATCACAACACATGGCGGTGCAGTAGACAATGGTATACACTCACTTAAAAATGTTATAATTATTACGAAAACACAACACATATATGACAATTTAATTCCTCTTCTTCGCTAAATTCACTGCTTCAAGATCTTTCTGACGTGGGTTGAAACTTCTCTTCCACGATTGTCTCCCTTCACCAGTGCCGTCTCTTTTTAGTATAAAACAGTAGTCGGCCATCATGTTGGCATTCCACCTTCCCTGGTATTTCTTTTCCATGTCCTTGATATCCTGGTGGAAACGTTCGCCTTGTTCTGCACTGACATCGCCGAGGTTCGCAGGGAAAAAGTCAACATGTGAGTGTAGGAAGTGAAGCTTTACACTCATGTTACATCCTAATTTCATGAAACTCTGCAACATTCTTTTAACCATGGTTGTGTACTCTGGATGTTTGTGGTTGCCCAAAAAGTTGACAACTTCTTTAAACGAAACCCAGGCCCTTTTTTCCACTGGATTCATTGTACTTTCAAACAAATTGTCTTTCATTAACTTTCTTATCTGCGGTCCCACGAAGATCCCTTCTTTAAGTTTCTCATAAGATACTTTCAGAAATCTTGTTACCAAGTACTGGAAACAGTCACTATCTTTTGGAAGAGCTTTAGTGAACTGTTTCATTAATCCGAGTTTGATGTGCAGAGGAGGTAATAGTATCTTGCTTCGTTGAACAAGTGGTACATTTATTATGTTCTGTGAACCGGGTTGGAGGGTTTTACTTTTGGGCCAGTCTGTCTTCTTCCAATGTTTGTCTCTGGCTCGACTATCCCATCACAAATGAAACAAGGCATTTTTGTGTAGCCGGATTGTTGACCAAGTAACATACCTACTACTTTTAAATCCCCACAAATTGTCCAAGAATGTTTTTCATAATTCACGTATTTTAGCAGAGCTTTGAGATTTACATACGCCTCCTTGAGATGAACTGAATGTGCAATGGGTACTGAACCAAACAAATTTCCATTGTGTAAAAGTACACCTTTGAGGCTAGTTTTGGACGAGTCTAAATAACCTCCACTCACTTGGATTGTAAGTGACGTTAAAGAAATTCAATAAACCCTCAATATTACATCAATAAACCAGAGAGTCTTCTTCTTTAAAGAATTTCATTAATTCTTTCTCTCTGGACCTATACCAAGAGAACGTAACTCCGGGTAGTAGAAGATTTTTTGCATTCAATCTTGACCCAAGCAATTGGGCGGCATCTTTTGTCAGGTTCAAGTCACGAGTATTATCATTAAGTTCATTTTGACTGAATTTTGGTGCAGAATCTTCTTCCGGGTTGTAATCATCAGCATTATCGCTTTCATTTTCTGAGCTGCTCGCCAGTGGCACATCTTCAAGAACGGGAGGTGGAACTGGGATAGGGAGAGAATTACAATGCGTAACTGGTCGTAAGGCCGAAGGAATGTTCGGATATTGTATACCCTTCTTACTTTTTGCGTTATGACCTTGAATTTTGACCATACAAAAATAGCAATCGTTAACATGATTTTGTGGCTCCCTCCAAACCATTGGGATTGCAAAAGGCATTGATTTTTTGCACCATTTTTCCACAGTCTCAGTCCCTCAACACATGTACGACATACCTTGTGTGGTGCCCAGCTTTTGTCTTCATCACCAAGCCTTATGCCGAAGTACGCGTAATACACGTTTCTCACAAAACTATTAATGTCCTGTCTTTGCTTACCAATTACGTAGCTACCACAAATATAACAGAACACGTTTGGGTTATTCAAACACTTCCGGGAACTCGTTTCTACAGAAAGTTCACAAACTATATATGACAGCACAAATATAACCTCACAGCACTATAGCATGTAAACAATGAACTACTGTTTCCCGCCTAACAGCCAGCTGGGTGTAACAAGTGTGGCCAACTAATCCCTCCCCCACAATAAAATTTCCCCTTGTGAAACTTACGTGTAAATAAAAGATGAGTTCATTTGATTTGCAAAAAAACTGTACGTGATAGAAACGGATTGCAGATCTGGAATCAGCGCAAAAAAATTCTTTAGGAACACCTAAGACTACAGAAACATAGAAAATCATGTTGGATAGTGTAATGAATATATCACTAATGTAGGTCCAAAGTTTGGGCTGGCTAAACAGTGTTTGCACACACCTGACGAGGCCACGCGGCAAGACCTCTTCACGCAGCAGATACAAGTTCCCTTCCAGAGATGTAGTACTCGGCAAAATTAACATGTGACGTGGAAAAAATGTCTACGGGTGTCCAGAGACAAAAGCTGAAACGCATCTTACACCACCGAGCAAAAATTTGTCGTGTCCGTTTTTCAGAAAGTTTAATTTGTCTATAGTTATTCCAAGAAATATCCCCAAATGTTTTCTATTCACTCTGCACTACTCTTATAGAGGTCTTAGTTATTATATACATTTATTTTAAGAGAATTTTGTTTAATCAAGTGGGCATAGGGCTAGTTCTGCACCAAGTTAATTTGTTAATCTACGACGATGGACATACGCTAATTCGGTTCTATGCAGTGGCGGCGCAAAGGTTTTGGGGTCCTCCCGCGAAGGACTGAAAGGGGGCCCGTATTCAGTTTTTGATGGGGACATGGAGTAGTCGTATAGTAAAAACATCCAACATACTTCAGCATATTTGTTATGTGTCACGTGTCTGAAATGCTTCAATATCTAAACGGAAGAACTTCATTGTGTAGTTTCATTAGGTAATTTGACATCATTCTTTTTTCTTATTGCAGTTAAACAGGCTGCAAAGACCGGTTGGCCTATGTAGCAACTTCCTATAGGAGGAAAAATTTAGTTCTTACTAGAATTTTGACGTTATGGGCACCAAAAAATAAATATTGTAATTGAGATCATTGTACATTAACTAATTAATGGATATAACATTGCAACAAACAAGCATACAGTCACACAGTCATGCCCTTTCATAGCCCTTCCCACCCCTCACTTCACATCGCAGAAACAAAGAGATTATTCAAATATAGTAACTGCTAATGATAACAAATAATAGACGGCGGTATTACCTTGTTTTAATAGACCTACTTTAAGCTTGGGGCAATCCCGCGGCGCGAGGTCTGCGAGGGCCTCTGGTTCTGTGTAAAATAAATTGTTATTTTCAAGATTCGATTTACAATACTCGTTCATTTGCAGTCAGTAGCCACACAATGAGCATTCGCAATGCTCATAAAAACTAAAAGCTCTTGAATTTGGACATAAGCTATTCCGCTTCAAGATAGCGAACTGTAAATATCGTGAGCGTAGATTTGCATTACAAGTATAAGCTAATCTTTGTGTGTGTTCGTGTTACAGAGTTTGTCATTTAGATTAATTTTTACAGGCTATGAGTATCGTGAGCGTCGATTAATGGTAGACCTATAAGTAATATCTATGCATACATTGAATCATACATTTGTAGACCCGATAGAAGTACATAAACTCGAACTTTTTAACAGTGTACTTTAAAGGCTTTTACCATCACACTCGATATATAAAGTTTAGAGCTGAGTGAAACGTGGGAGTAGAGTTAAATAACAGATCAAATCGTACAATTCGCAAACGCACGCTAAATAGTTGGCGAGTTATTGAATTTTTTTGTGAAGAAAAGAACAATGGGTGTTAGAAGAACCAAATAAACAGCGCGACAAAGCCAGAAGCGGTTGCAACAGAAAAGTCAGAAATCACAATTGGTAAAACACGGAAATAGGCCAGAAGTGTCAAAATCAACTGGTAAAAAACTGTACTCCTGGAAAAACACATGGCAGGAGAGTGCAGGGAAAATTGTTTTAGATGATTTTGACACGTTCAGTCCGCCTACGATACTGAATTTTACACCATTAAAAGTACACTCCTGCGTTACAATCCCTTCTTTCTGAATTCATCAGTGATATCAATTTTAAGGTAGGCAAAGAAACTTTACGCAGAATTATACGTACACTTGAATTCCGATTTAAAAAGTGTAAAATAAAATAATCGTGTTGACGGAGAGAAACGAAACAGTTGCGTTCCGAGCAAGATACTTAGGAGGAATGCCACCTGTGACAATAAGCGACCTGTTACTTTTCTCGATGAGACAGTCATCCCACTCATCGCACTTACACAGTAAACAAGTGTTGGCAGCATTAAAAAATAATGCAGGTTCATGCAGGTTGTAGGAAAAGTTTCATTCCTGGAGCCTTACTTATGTTTAAATCCCAAACTACACGTGCAGACTACCACGAGATTAATTAAAAAATTTTTCCCAATGGGTTAAGGAAAAATTGTTACCAAACCTTCTAGAAACATCTTGTGGTATGGTTATGGACAACGCACCATACCACAGTGTACCAGAAAACATACCGCCGATTACAGCATCTCGAAAAGCGGATGGGAATCAGTTTTTCAGAAGATATATACCCAAACGCAGGTAAGAAGGCACTTGGGCCGGCGAGGGGGTTGGTGGAGGACAAACAGTGCCGTCTCGCAGACATTGACCTTCGCACATCCGCTGACTCACAGGGATGACGACCGCAGATAGATGACAGGGATTTTTTACAGGAATAGTACAGCGTTTTTACCGATCGACCAAGTGGCTTCTTAGCTGCTGTCTGCTATAACGAAAAGCGGTTTACTAGAAATCGTTTATTTCTGAAAACCATCACCAAGGTCTAAAGTTGACATGATTTTTAACGGAAAAGGACACGAGATGATTAGATTACCTCCGTACCCGTCCAACCTGAATGCCATTGAGTACCTGTGGAACATGGTTAATGGGCAAGTAGCAAGACTCAACGTCGATCAAAATGCAGGTGATATTAAAAACCTCAGCGAAAATGTTATCACTTCTACTTCAGAAAGTGGCTGGAACAAAGCTGTACAATACGTGAAAATTGGGCAAGATAAATACTATGCTCTGATGCTCTGAAGACGAGATGGAGAGGGTTGTAATACCAGTTGGAGGAGAAGAATCTTCTGACATTTACACCGACACAGACGATGACAGCGAATGTTTTACTCATTTATCGGATGTATGTGAAGTGTCTGGAGTTGAAGAATTAGCTTACAGTGCCACTTAAAATGAAGACTGTTTTCAGTGCTGTCACGATATAATTATAATTTCTGTTGAGTAAAGTAAGTCCGGCTATTTTTTAATACTAATATTTTACGGTTTTGTGTTTTTTCTGGTAGGCCTACAAATTAACACGTGTGTTCAATTTATTTCTCGCGGTATTATATTTTATGAAATAAGACGAAGTCATAGTTTTAACGATAATTGTTGGAAAGAATTAATCCAACTTCTCAATATGCGCTTCTAAAATTTTCGTGAAGTTAAAGTATTTTTAATTTTCATTTGTTTATTAAATAATTATTTAATTGATAGCCACAAATTAGTCATGATAATTAATAATTGTACCTTTGATACTAATGGATAATGCATAATCAATTGTTATTAGTACAAGCGCATTATATCCAAACTGAGTGCTAAAAAAGTGTCATTACTTCATGTTTTTACACTACATGTAAGTTCGAAATAATTCCAGCCATGATTTACGTACGTTTGTCGTTATGTACGTAAAACCTATTCTATTGGAGACAGGGTTTGTAATAAAATCAGCCTTTTTGTTTGTAATATTTCTCTTATATATATCTCTTATATATCCCAGCTTAAAAACAATTATGGGAGTAACTTTGTAATTAGTCTCTGATAGAAATAACTTACTTATCTGATCCACAACAATAACGCCCTACCTTTAACAATATACCGTTATTCCTTTGTAGGATTAGGATTAACCATTGTGTTGAGACCTATTACTGTCTACCGATTTGTCAACCTGACTTCAATAGAACAACATATATCCAACTCCTACCTGTCCGCTCTTATTGTTATTATTAATGCTATTATTTCTAGTATATAAATATTTTTTAATAAGTAAATGTATTTAAAATGTTTTTACTAATTGCCAAGCGAGACCACAGTAAATAGGCCTATTATTGTATCCAAACTGTGCTATTTCATAAAAAATATCAAGCGTTACACAACTCCCGGTTTCCACGTAATGCTCAGTATGTTTATATCTTGAAAACTGTATAATAACAAGTTAGGAACTTGCTAAGTGAATTGATATTAAATTCACTCGATCTTTTCTCTCTATCCAGATGTCTCAGAAAGATACAGCGAACGTAAGAATGTAAATTTTCTGGAAATTGAATTGGAGTCTAGATAAGATTTTATACGATACCATTTTTTACACAACATTCATTACATTGCTGATCTATAGACTTTTTTTCTGGATTGTTTAATGCGTCTTCTAACTTTATTTTTACTTGTCTTTTCACTACCAATAATAAAATGGCTGTACCAAAGAAAGACCACATTACTATTGTAAGTAACCTTTTTCCGTCCTGTCTTAAAAGCCACACTTTGTTGGCGTCAATTTGTAACGTAACTGTTTACGGGGTGTTAAGGACCGTTTATTTTGTTTTAAATTTCAATAACTTTTAGTTTAGTTTATTATTTTTATTGATTTATTTAATTCAATTCAATCTATTATTGAATCCAATGTAAATAAATCCGATGAATGCACTGGAAGTTAGTTATCGAAGTGTTTTCAACTTCGGTTAATTTATTTTAAGTTGTTATTCTTCCGTCGACTAGGCGAAATGGTGACGCAGATTCCTCGCTGAAAGCATAAATATTTGGTAAGAATGATCACTTACTTGTGGTGAGCCTTGTCGTTCTTGCAGGGTCGATGTAGCAATCTAATCTGTAGATTGACTTACCGTATTCAAATTCGCCGCGGCGTGTCTGGCTATCCAATAAGAGTCGTTCACCTATTCTGAAAACCTAGTCTATTGAAATGAACTAACTGACTCCGTTTGCTCGTATAAAATGATAATTTATTCTGTTTAACACTCTTTTTTAATGATCTAAAGTATCATTAACTATTTTAATTCAAATTAAAATAACATTAGTTGTTTGTTTTATAAAATTTGTCTCAGGGTGGTAAAACTGATTTACAAGATCAGTGTATGGTTAAAATGCTTTTTGGTTAAAATAAGTTAATTCATATGTGGGTTCTTTTAGCTTGCAGAATACCAAATTATTTACTAGAACTCTTATTCTACCGTTATTAGGCAGTTTGAAGACGATTACAATTCAATCATCTCTTAATAATTAACATTTCAAAATTATAACCATGCCTGCTTTGGACATTTCAGGTTAACAAAATTATTAGTCAATCGACAATAAATGATTTAAAGAACGTTTGTTAACGTTAAAATAACACTTGATAAAACATTTAAAATGTGAACAATAAAATAATATTTTGAAACAGTGTTGTTGAATGGAACATCTGAATCATCATTTGACTCTATAAAAGGGTAATTGTATAGCTGCAAGTATTTATATAGCTTGACAACGTTGGTTTCTTATTCATAATAGACATAAACATTTAAATAGTAATAGTAGTAGACTCTTCCTAAATTACAAAACATAAATAGTATTTGCATTTTTCATTAACTTTCGTTAATTGTTTCATACAGTTGACAATTCTCAATCGCTTATGAATGCTTGTTGGTTTGATCTATGTTTAGTAAACAACAACCGTAATCAGGTGTGGTTATATCACACTCAGTATTTATACATAATTAATGATTATTTGTTTGCAAAATTCTTAAAAATAGAATATTCAAATTAAGTTCAGTATTGTCATTAGTACTGTTGATTGAATAATATTAATAATGCACCTTAATCTACATACTTTATTTACACACATTATTGGAATGTGGTTCGATTATATCGTCTTTTCAAATTCTTAATTAATATTGAGAAAATCACTGTACTCCCTTTTTTTAAATTAAATCCCGGAATTGCTATGGATTGTACACTTACCAATCCTTATTAACGCACTGTTACACTTAAAACATCTTCAATACTGGTGTAGTTATGTTGGCACAAATTTAGGTTATGTTGCTTTGTTGACAACGGTGACGCGCACAAATTGTGTAAACAGCTGTTTCCTAGCGGTGTCGAGTAGCCGTCTGCCTTCCTCTGAAGTTGATTAAAAAGTGTAACGAAATGGCATCTCAATCTGCCGTTCCGTCTTGTGATCGTTGTAAATTTGGCTAATTTCTTGGATCTGATTGGTTGACGATCTTCAATTTGATGCACATACCCCCTCCGCGCAATATTTTAATTGTTGTTATTAGCGTGGGGTGGCTGAGTTTGAGATTATAAACATTTGCTCGATTTGACACATATATCTTATAATTGTAATAACTTTCTTATTATGGCATAGATTTAAAATCTAAGCTTATCACTGTATTGGTAACACTTGGCTCTTTATTTTGAGTCTACTCATGGTGTGCTTCTGTTCATTATTAAGGGAGTTAATGTTTGAGATTATCACATTACACTATTCACTTATTAATTGTATTTATTCTTAAATTAAAACTATTTAGTGGCAATCATACCTCCTTGTGAGCATGCCTTCCAAGTCCTTCAGCACTTCTCACTTATTTGTTACTTATATTTAATGACAAAATATAGTGCTTATGTTACCATTGACTTAGCCTATGAGTCTATCAATTGTATTTACAAATTACTTATTATAAAAGGTATCTGGGTAACTTCTGTATTACCCCAGTTGTAAACATTGAGTTGTTACAACTACTGTTTGTCTTTGTTTGTCTGGAATGTATTGTTATTCCTTGGTATTTTTGTCATTAATATGACCCCTATGTGGCACTATTAAGTGTACCTTTAATTTAACTCTTATTTGGGAATGTAGTGTCTTTTCAGACCATTATTTAGTTTGAATAGTTTACTAGTAGTAGTATATTTATAGTTAGTCTTGTGTTTTTTTAACACACTAGTCTGTTCCTTAGCATATAGCATTGGATAATAGTAATTACACCTGGTGTCATATGATATATTATATTACATTATATTATATTATGTCATATTATGATAATATATTACACATTATGTCCCTGCTTATAATTCTCTTATGTTATTATAATAGTGATTTTACATCTTACTTATTACATAGGTATCCTTCTGTTATTCCTATTTAGCATTACAATGTGGTTTGTCTATGTTTCACATAGTGAATCTCATTTTGGCTGGTTTTGAATTTACTTGAATGGTCATTTTTCTTTACTTGAATTCTTATATAAAGATTACTCTTGGTATCATATATTGGTATTGGTAGAAACTTTATTACTTCTACTTGATTTGGGGTACAAAATATTTTAGTTTTGGTATGTTTTACCTACTATTAAATATGAAATTAGGTGGAAAGTACCTGTATTTAGGTTATGTGGTTTTATTATTTGTAGCAACAATGGGTGTATTGAGTTGATACAAATTTACATTTTTTTAACCTTGTTTATTCAAGTCTAATGTTATTAATGATAACTGGTAATTCATTATTTATTTCCTTTTTCTATATTACATGATTTTTTGATTACTTGACTAACAATTATTATAATTATGAGACAATTCTAATTCTTCCTTACATTACATTGATGCTGTGCATAACATGTCATTATGCTTTTATTTACAGCTTCTTTTATGTTAACATTATTGTCACTTCCACTCTTTGTCTAATATAGGATGTCCAGTAGAGGGAAAATGACAGTTCAAACTCACAAAGGAATGCCGCCTTTCTTAAAAAACATAAAAAACGATAAAAAACAAGATCAAAGAGATGCCGCCGTTCCCGCGGTCCAAGATTTTTTCCCACGCTCTCCCCACCACCCTGGACCCGCAGTATCCGCGAATTTTCGCGAATATAATTTTTTATATGCAGCCTTTCGCGAGCCTAAATCACTTTCACTTTCTAATTTCCGCGAATATAATTTTTTATATGCCGCCTTTCGCGAGCCTAGATCACTTTCACTTTCTACTGGACCACAGCATCCGCGACTTTTTCGCTGATCTGTGTCAAGATCCGCGACTTTTTCGCGTATCTGGACCACAGCATCCGCGAATATAATTTTTTATTTTTTTATATGCCGCCTTTCGCGAGCTTAGATCACTTTCACTTTCTATCACTTGATGCATTATAGTGTATATATTAAATATATGATCGGGGAGTACCAACCTTGCATGAGTTCAAATTTGTTATAATGTATATTAAATCTATATGATCAGGTTTACCAACCTATGGTGGGGGGTTCCGACTTGATGCATTATAGTGTATATATTAAATATATGATCAGGGTTACCAACCTTGCATGAGTTCAAATTTGTTGTGTGTTATAATGTATATTAAATCTATATGATCAGGTTTACCAACCTATGTATGGGTTCAAACTTGATATGTGTGTGTATTATAGTGTATATTAAAATATATGATCAGGGTTACCAATCCTGCATTATTGTGTGTGTATAGAACAGATCTGCCAACATTTTTCTTCGGTGGGAAATTCAAACTATATTATAGTAAATTGTTGACGACGACTTCGATATCAACTCTCTCTCCCCTCCTCTCTCTTTGTCTCTAGACACAGTTGTCATCAGTTTTACATAAGCGTCGTGCTACTTATGGATTATTGTAATTAGCGATACTAAAATGTAATCACCAGGAAATATATTTATCGCCTACCTCATTGTGTTCTACTTCTAATTTTGGTACATGACAGTCATTGACTGCGATTTAGAAATTAATATACTGTCAAGTCTGTGTGTGGTAAAGTGTTACGCATAAAATATGAAAAAATATATAATGGGTGAGGCAAAACAAAACACATACAGCCGAGTTGCAGACGCGTATTTGCAGATTCACCGTGACTGTTACTAGCGGACGCCCGATTTCTTGGTATGCCGTCGCTCGCGTCATCCGTATTTAAAGTTCGCTACTTCCAGTACACATCTCACACTACGTCTTACGTTTTACGTCTTACGTTTTACGTTTTACGTTTCACATCTTACGTCTTACGTCTTACGTCCTACGTTTTACGTCTTACGTTTTACGTTTTACGTTTTACGTTTCACATCTTGGTTCAAACTTGATAGGTGCGTGTATTATAGTGTATATTAAAATATATATGATCAAGGTTACCAATCCTACATTATTGTGTGTATAGAACAGATCTACCAACATTTTTTTTTCTTCTGTGAGAAATTCAAACTATATTATAGTAAATTGTTGACGACTTCGATATCAACTCTCTCTCCCCTCCTCTCTCTTTGTCTCTAGACACAGTTATCGATCATGATATAAACTCTCTCTCACACTCTCTCTCGCTAGCTCTTTATGTCATCAGTTTTACATAAGCTTCGTGCTACTTATGGATTATTGTAAGTAGCGATACTAAAATGTAATCACCAGGAAATATATATATTTATCACCTACCTCGTTGCGTCCTTTTTTTGACACATGACAGTCATTGACTACGATTTAGAAATTAATATACTGTCAAGTCTGTGTGTGTGGTAAAGTGTTACACATAAAAAAATCTCGTTGAAATAAGGTATTTTCAAAAGTTTTGTGTACACATACACACATTGTATATGTCTCTCTCTCTCGCTGCAAACGTTGATAAGAATTCCCTTATTCAAACGATTTGTATGTGTGTACACGAACTTAAATACAGACGATTGTAATTTTAAAAATTCATTTTTGCATTAAATATATATATCGTAAACAATGAAATAATAATATTTCGTCATTATAAGATTTTAATAAAACAATTATCAGTTTAAATAATAATTTTCATGATTGTAAGATACAACCTGCAAATTATTAAAATGTCTCTCTCACACACATTTCTGATTACTATACAAATAATTGCATGCATATTCGAAGGTTTATAACGAAATAAATTAAAATAAACCATAATTTGTTTTAAATAATTAAATATATATATATATATTTACAACACTGTACACAAACATAAAATATATAGTTTACAAACCGCTATAATACAATTATTCAAAAAATACATTTTACATTGATTAAATATATATATCACAAACATTGTTATATATAAAATATTAATAATAATATTGTTTTAAATGATTAAATATATATTTACAGCACTGTACACAAACTTAAAATATAGTTTACAAACCGTTATAATACAATTATTCAAAATACATTTTACATTGATTAAATATACATATATCACAAACAAACATTGTTATATAAAATAAATATTAATAATAATTTTTTGACATTGTAAGATTTTTAAATAATAATTTCATGGCTGTAGATACAGTTCACAAGGAAGTTTATCTGTAACATAACAATACAGTCGATATTAGAATCACTGATACGATAATATTCAATTATCACACGCACACACACACACACACACACACACACAGTTAGTGGAAAGAATCAAATGCGTTAAGTAAGTAAACTTTTTCAAGTATATGTCATTTTTCATAAGTTAATGTACTTTCAAATAATTTCTAATCAAACCAAACCAAATATTATTCACTGGAAATTTGTAAATACTACTTAGAATCAATGATACATTTATCGCATAAGTTAATGTACTTTCAAATAATTTCTAATCGAACCAACTATTATTCAACGAAACTTGTAGAATCAATGATACATTTATCATGTACATACAAATTCAATTATTAAAGTGTTAAGTACAGAGAGTTGAAACTACACACACGCACACACACACACACACACACATCAATAAATTGTTTGTTAACACGATTGCTACTTACGACGTTAGGACTCAATCTCTACTTGTGTTGTTTGATTTCTCGTCCCTCGATACACTAAATGTAGTTCTTTAGGTTTGATATGTCTGAGCTCCTCATTCGTGAAGACACCTTCATACCTCCTGGGAAGATAGACACGATACTGACGGTCGCCATCCTCCAACGTAGCAAGCACAGAGTTCCCATACTTCGTGTCCACATTTGTTAAGACTATGATGGGATATTTTTTATTCGCTATTAATTCTGAACATCGTTTGTACTCGATAGCACTTACAGCATTAAACTTTACAAGAAACGACATTATTAGAAGACACAAGTGAACACGTCTGTATCAAACCAGAGAGAACCAAACAATGACAGAATATTCGACACAAAAGGACAGTAGAATGTGATAGTGGTGGTGGTAACGTCGGTGTCCCACTTTCATTTGCATGTATGAACATGTCCCACAGACGAAATTAGAGACACCAAAAATATAACAATGTCATTAGGAAAGTCCATTTTCATAAGAAAATAGTCACTGCTTACAGCTATGCATGTATGTACATGTCCACAACAGAATGAGAGAGAGAGATATAAATGTCATCATTCGCGGTGACCTACTTTCTAAATTTGTTACATTAAAAATGTTTGTTTAAAGCAAAAATCATGAATCATCCATTCCCGAATAGCATGCACCTTATAGTTGGCACAACGGTCAGAAGAATTGAAATGTCTAAGACATTCTGTTCCATGAATTATATACGGTATGTTTTTAGGACAACCAAAGTCATCGAGATTGATGATATTATTGTGTATTATCTTTGATTGCAAAAAACGTTTTTTCTCAAAACCCTTCACAAACACATATTTATATATACGTGTATGTGATGTTAACAATGAAACAAGATTGTCGTATGGTGTCTCTCCTTCGCTCCATCTAAGTCTATGATAATTTGTTGTTAACCAGCGGTTTGTCCTAACGTATTTGGGATTCGTAACGGATGTAGCAGGCGGTGTCAAAATCCAATGTCTACCAGCAAATCTCAGAACGTCCATGATTGACAGTTCCTTCACAATATATATTTTCCGTTGTCATCGAAAAAGCACTGGAAGTCAATTATAACCGCAGTGTTATCCATAATACTGTAAGACAAAGAAACCACACACATTACAAACTCTATATATGTATATATATATTATGTTTAAACGTACAAATATCGTTGCGATATTAATATGTGAACTTACGTTTACAGACGTCTGGACTGAAGCACCGAGAGACATCAACTGACGAAAGAAACAAGTGTTGAGGAGGGTTACTATACATGGAGACAAATTTTTTTAGTAGGTGGGGAGGTGTCGTCGTCGTCGTTCTCCATGTTTATGCGTTGTCGTATCCGATAATGACCGTATGCAAGCGTATCATGACCATTGTCTAATATATAACGCTTATCATCATACGGTGACAACGCTTGCTTATTTACACGCATCGTGTACAGCGTATGATGATCGCTACGTAAACAAAGCGCACTGGTAGAAAACTGACAATGATCAGTGAGACACTTGCGATACATATCGTGTCGCAGACTCCTCTTAATCGCAACTCGAGGCACACCTTTACATACACGTTTTTGACACTCTTGGGTGGGATCTTCGTGGGCCACAAGGAACGAATAACATTTCGCACGGAGACCCACGAATTCTCTAATAGGACGACCACACGTTTCATCCTTGAACAGGCCGACAACCTTTTTGTTCTTAAGGCTATAACAAGGATGAGACGTAGGGTAATCCGATGTGTCAAACACGTGTAGGTCCTTCTTCATGTCTGCATACAAGTCTGATGTTTGAATGCTATACATCAGACTGTCTGTATCTGTCATTAATAATTTAACGTTGCAACCGTACTTGGCGACAGCATAACGATAATGAAAGTCGTACATTATCGTTTTGCTAACGTCAAGCACCGTGAAGCCGACATACACGGGGCGGGAAAGAACGATGGATTTTTTACGAAGTGAGAGCCCCACCAGATCGTTCGTATAACGAATCATACGTTTTAGCCTAGGTGTGGAAACTAGTTTTTGAAGCCGTCGTTCATTCGAGACTAGTTCAAAGTCTATATGTTTCCGTACGTTCTCCAGCGACTTACCGTATACGGCGTTGTTCATCAGTTTGAAAAGGTCTTTTTCAAAGCTGTTGACGGCTGTTTTCCTCTTGCGGGTGTTGAAATCGATAAACGGTTTCAACCAAGCGCTTTGCTTAAAACACAACACTCTATGAGTCGCTTTCAGCTCTAAGCCAAGACTTAAATACAATTTCAAATTTCGATAATGGAGAACGTAATTTTGTTTGTCCTCCAAAGTTGTTAACAACTTCTCTACGGATGACCCTGATTCGTTATACGATGATCTGTATATACTCTCGTGTAAACGTTTGGAAAAGGGAGAAAGGATATCGGGTGTTATGCGCTGGCGCACAGGTGCAAGTGGGTAGTCGGAATGCAGGTCGTGTAAGGTATCAGGATAGTGTAGGTCGACTTCGAGGATGTACCCGATGTCGGAATCATCACTCACATTACGTACGTCCAAGGACTCGATTTCGTTACGATCGAGCCATCGGAAGTCTGCGTAAGGGAGTGGTTGCGACATGGCTGCACCGTATAAATTATTACAGTCTGTATACAGAATGAAGGAGGTCGGTTTCGATACATCGTACTGATCTGGAATCAGAGGATTGTTAGCGACTGCGTGACGGTTGGATATCATCGCGCAGCCTCCGCGGATCCCAGACTCAAGGAACAGATGCAGATTTATCTCTGTTAACAGCTCTAATTCGACCCCTGTCATTTTTAGCATCGCGTTCCAAGCGAGTCCGGGAAGCGAGTAAAAATGACACGGGTCCAAGCAGTAATCGCGTAAGGCCATGTCTCGGAAACTTTCAAAGACATCGGCCAGCAGCATTACGTCTGTCAACAAATACAAATCGTGGTAATCGCCAAACGTACGCAGATTGAATGCACTCCACACGTTTTGTGCGTGCTCGTAATCTGCGTCCGAAATAGCCGATTCCAACAACCGGTTATCAAAGTGTTCACGAGCGGGTAGACTTGTTTCGTTGAATCGATCAATGCTGTCAACGTACGCGTAAGGGTATACTCCCTTGCGTACGAGCAGATTGGTCTGTTCGTCGAAACCCCGTCTAAGCATTTCCTCTCTGAGCAAAGGAAATTGGCTCCCGGACGTGGACAGATTGGTAACGAGTGTGTCCAGAGAGCGATTAAGAAATTGAAAAGAGTCTACGAAACGCAAGGGACCCAGGGAGAACGACACGTAACGCTCACTGGATGTTGCAATGCAGGATACGTGTTGGTCCTTATATTTTCCTAAACCCTGCATTAAATGGTGACAGTCGTAGCCACGAAGGTTGTGAAAGAAGACGGGGATATGACGAGGCATCTTGTAGCTTAGATTACAGCTATTGTGGGCTGCTCCCAAGAATTTCCCCGTAAGATGACAATGATTGCGTACCTTGTCATCGTCTGTCAAAGGGCGCTCACACAAATGACAAACGGTGGCGTTAGTGAACGTAACATTGTCATCATCGGACATAATTATTTGCACGTTATGTCGTACTACCTTCATCATATCCTCGGCGTCTTTCATCAACCACGAGAAGAAAGTGTCTACAACGTTTTCACCTCGATAAACTTTAGCCTCTCTCCAGAGTCTGTGTGTATGATCGACGATAGCATAGGAGAAACCTGATGGAATATGCATCGCTTCGTATGATGTGGACGATACAGGAGGAGAAGTTATTTTCTGACGGGCACCGTTGCTATCAACTGAGTAGAATTCGCCTAACTCGTGCACTGTCGTCGGGACGTTATTACCAGGTGAACACGATTGAAGCGGAGTGATGAGGGACTGGAAGTCGGCGTAGACGGTAAAGGGTACTTTAAGACAGTGCGCGTAATTTTTAAATGACATAAACTTCTCCTCCTCTGTAGGCATTTTGGTTTTCTGTTCACCATAAGGTGTACAGTAGGGGAGATGATCGGACAGACCATGTTCTGTGGTGAAACGATGCAGGCAGTAGTCGCAGTAAAATGATTGGCCGTCGTGTTTTGTAAGGGATGATAACAATCTACTCATGTTACTGATAAGACAGTAATGTTTTCGGCTCTTTGTATCGGACAGAAGCAAAAGATTAACGTTATGTAATCTGTCCTTATTGGGGGTAATTCTTAACGGATAAACCTCATTTTTTGATTCGTTTCTGATATTGTCGTCTATATCATAGCCGAAAACGTTTATAGAAATGTTGGGATTCTGTGTTTCAAATTTAGAAAGTGAATTTATAGAAACAGGGTACTCGATACCGGACATATTTATTGTGTTTTTGAATAAGAGGTATTTTGGAACACGGTCTTTATGCTTTTGTTGAGGGTGTTTGTGAGCTAGTACGGACCATAGAAAACACATTTCATCTTGGGAGTTATTGATGTTGACTACTGCCCTGGTGACTGCAAGTTTTCGCGGGGTTGGAAGGTAGGAGGACGCTGCTAGAGGCCTGTACCGTCCAACAACTAGTTCCAGCTTCAGTACAGCATCCACCGACCATCCGCTCCCGTCACGGGTAAAATTGGATATGCTATTCATGATTTTATCGTAGGATTCATCGAGTAGACAGTTCAACTCGTCGTTGTCGTCCGTGAGCAACGTACGACAACGTCCGTGGAAGACGGCGTCTTTGGTTACCTCTTTTTCTTCGCCGCTGTCACCATCTAACACAGTTTTAGTGAAACGTATCCTGCATGCAATATGCCATTTGATACTGCGTAAACGTGCTTGTTCTGCCAGAATATCCTTGTACAATAAAGGTCGCACCTCGGTCATTATCGGTACTATATCTTGATCTTCTTCTTCTGTGTACACAGGCAGGTAATTAAAAGTTGTGAGACATCCTCTAATACTACTGTTTCGCACGATATAAAATCGTGTCATATCTGAAACAATAGAAACACATGTATTAGCTAATAGGAATGATGAATAACACACACACACACACACACACACAAATTCATGTTTGAGGTAAATAGATAGTACACGTTAGTAATACGTTAGTTTATTGCAAACTGTGAAGATGGCAGCTACTCCTGATTTTAGCATTGAAAGTGAAAGAAGAAAATCGTTCAAGTATTGGGAAGTGACGTTTGTCAGCCCCGACGAGTTAGCGTTTGCCGGGTTTTACTACTATCCGCTAAATTATGATGTTTGTGGACATAGTATGTCATTCATAGACGATAGAGTTAAATGCTTTTGTTGTGGAATTGAATTAGTTCATTGGAGAGAAGGTGACATACCTATGGTGGAACATGAAAAATTTTCTCCGTCATGTCAATTTCTAAACGATGTCAAGAGACAATACATTGGGGAGAAGGTGACAAACCTATGTCAGAACATAAAAAATTTTCTCCGCCATATTAATTTCTAAACAACGTCAAGAGACTATCTTATACATGTTAAGTCATATCAAACAAATTTGGTTTGCTACATAATTATAGAGAGAGACAATTGATAAATTTTTTTACCTTGTTGAGGATGTTCCTGTTCCTGCTGATGTTCTGGATTCTGTTGAAGGTCAGACATGGTAATATTCAGACGTGAGAGTGAATACTGAAAAACAAAGAAACTGTTATAACGCTGGTATTATGTTAGTGTATCTTAAACGCTTTATATCTCACAAAGTAAATTAGAATATCAATTTGTAACATACAATTTGTAGCACAGTAGTGTTCAGCAACACGAACGATTGTGAAGTTCACCGGTTATATATTGTGATGGCAGCGGTATGCGAACATCTGCTCTCCGGTACCAGCGGTGGACACAGCGAGCCAATCAGACATCAGCAGCCACCGAGACGTAACCAACTTCGTGTTCGGAGCTAGCCAATCAGCGATCCCAGTTAGTTAATAAAACCTGAGCCGACAGAAAATTTTGAAAGTTCCGCGTCAGCGATGGATTTCGCTGGGTCGGCAGCTGACTCTACAACCAGTGTCGGAAGAAGAGGAGGACTGCAGTACGCCGTGAACAGCAGGCGCAGCCGCCGTACATCTCAGCGCGGTACTACCAACATCGTCGTTCTCACAACTCGGTCCTTTTTAGGACCACCAAAAACACTAGAGTGTACGATTGGTGCCAGTTGTCATGCGGCAAGCCTTTTGTCCGATGAAACCTTCCACAGTTGAAACCTGCTCTACAAAACGCTTCACACGAAGCGTTATGTTAAGAGAGAGAGAGAACGCGCATGTAAGTAGTTGACAACACACACGCACACATAGTTAATATTTGTTAATTATTTAATACAATGAAAAATGAAGTCAACGTTTTGACGATGAGTGAGAGAGAGAGAGAGAGAGAGCGGGCGTTGTAAGTACGTACACAGTTAATATTTGTCGAATATATATAAACTTTCTAAAATCATATACATGCGCGGTAATGACCACAGAGAGGAGAAACGGTTTGAACATAACGTTTGACAACGAGAGAGAGAGAGAGAGAGAGACAGACAGACAGAGACAGACAGACAGACAGATATAGACAGTCGGACGGATGGACGGACGGACGGACAGAGAGATAAATAGAGAGAGAGAGAGAGAGAGCGGGCGTTGTAAGTACGTACACAGTTAATATTTGTCGAATATATATAAACTTTCTAAAATCATATACATGCGCGGTAATTACCACAGAGAGGAGAAACGGTTTGAACATAACGTTTGACAACGAGAGAGAGAGAGAGAGAGAGAGAGAGAGAGAGAGAGAGAGAGAGAGAGAGAGAGAGAGAGAGAGAGAGAGAGAGAGAGACAGACAGACAGACAGAGACAGACAGACAGACAGATATAGACAGTCGGACGGATGGACGGACGGACGTAACGAGTGTGTCCAGAGAGCGATTAAGAAATTGAAAAGAGTCTACGAAACGCAAGGGACCCAGAGAGAACGACACGTAACGCTCACTGGATGTTGCAATGTACGTTATGTCGTACTACCTTCATCATATCCTCGGCGTCTTTCATCAACCACGAGAAGAAAGTGTCTACGACGTTTTCATCTCGATAAACTTTAGCCTCTCTCCAGAGTCTGTGTGTATGATCGACGTTACCACCACCACCACCACCACTATCACATTCTACTGTCCTTTTGTGACGAATATTCTATCATTGTTTGGTTCTCTCTGGTTTGATACAGACGTGTTCACTAGTGTCTTCTAATAATGTCGTTTTTTTGTAAAGTTTAATGCTGTAATATCATGCATTACAACACGGTATCAGAGAAAGCAACGAGGCGTTTAGAAAAAATTACAGACCGATTCTGGAACCGTTAGAAGCTATTTCACGAAAGTTAAGTGGTGATATAATGGAGGAGGGGAGGAGGAGAAGAATAGCCTACACAACATGTAATAACTGAAAACGAAAGTGGCACGCAGAGTCATAACGCTTCTCATTTCAGTGACAATAGCGCATGGAACCCTAACACTTTACATTTCAGTGACGATTCATTAGCAAACAAATATATGCGTTTGTGCGAATCGGCTGACTGTAAACGGATTATAGATCGTATGTATGGTGTTCGATACGAAGGTGGTAAATTTATGATAGGTGTTTCAAATGTGAAAATCGATGATAACGACAACTTTCATGTCAAAGGAAAAATTTACGCGGGTACACCTGGTCTGTATGAACTTTTGTTTATGAAACTATCGAAAAAATACAATAAGGACGATATGAGGAAATACAGCTCCATACTACTAGCAACCAACAGACATATAATGAAATTAATTTCTATTTTTAATTTATTTGTGTGTGCGTATGTTTGACTGTAGTGCAGATTCTAATTTACAAAGTTTTGATGAATACTATTTGAAAGGGGGGAGCTCTCTAGTTGACATCTCCGTCGATGTAATGACTCTCAAACATAAAAAATGTAAACATAAACAGACGGTGTTTGTTGACACGTAAACATTGCACACTTAAAATGTAAACATTCCGAGTTCGTTGACACGTAAACTGTTTTTCCTTTCGTGAGTAATCGTTCGTTAATAAGATATGAATTAGCTTAATCGATTAAATGGTTAGACTAGTAATGGTAAATGTGAAGGTAAAGAAGGTAAGTATGTAGGTTCGATTCCTGTTAATTCATATTTTTGTTAAAAATCTTTTTTATAAATATTGAGGAGAAGGGATAGTAACATATTCTTTTATAATTATTAACAACGTTGTTTGGTATTTGTCATTGTAAAGTACAATCGGAAACCATGACGCCACTTAAATCTGTAATATTTTTTTTTTTAACATTATGGACAAAATGTTTAACGGATAACACAACACAGTTTCAATTGGATTAGGTTAAACGTTACTTATATGAATATGGATAACTTTATACGAAAGATAAAACGTCATTGCAATTAGTAAATGATTCAGATGTTTCCAATGCCCTCCTTATATTTCAAGAATATTACAAATTACCTGCTGACGGCAAATTAAATAATGAAACTCGAAATTTAATGTTAAAACGTAGGTGTGGTAATACCGATATTCTTTCTGATTATAGAAAGAAATCAGCTAGAAAAACCACGCTTTATTGTGTTAGCGTTTCAGACAGCAAGAAAAATGTACTGCCAGCACGCGCTGATGAATTTGATCACTGTAACGTGATCAATGTGAGACTGTTTCTAAACGACAAGTATTATCCTTACGATAATTTAAACTTGGATATTGGGAAAGACCGTTTTGCATTATTGTACAATATGTACGCCAGTTTTCAAAGTTCGTATTACCACCGTTTAGACGGCAGCCCAGTACTGACACCGGAATTATTCAAATCAAAAGCCCCGCTGTTTGTTTTCGATTGTAGCAGACAAGACGAAGCACTTAAGTCTTCAGCAGTTGATGTACGTTTAGAATTTGAATCGTCAACGAATTTTCCTACACAGACGACCGCCTACTGTATGATACTACATGATTCGCTTGTAGAATATACGCCATTGTCCAACACAGTACATAGTCGTGTTTAAGTCTTGTCGAATAAAGAGAGACATACACGCACAGGTAATTACATTATAAACTAGGAATTGCTTCCGACGTCTGCGAGCGAGAGAGAGAGAGAGAGAACGCGCATGTAAGTAGTTGACAACACACACGCACACATAGTTAATATTTGTTAATTATTTAATACAATGAAAAAAATGAAGTCAACGTTTTGACGATGAGTGAGAGAGAGAGAGAGAGCGGGCGTTGTAAGTACGTACACAGTTAATATTTGTCGAATATATATATAAACTTTCTAAAATCATATACATGCGCGGTAATGACCACAGAGAGGAGAAACGGTTTGAACATAACGTTTGACAACGAGAGAGAGAGAGAGAGAGACAGACAGACATACAGAGAGATATAGACAGTCGGACGGATGGACGGACGGACGGACAGAGAGATAAATAGAGAGAGAGAGAGAGAGCGGGCGTTGTAAGTACGTACACAGTTAATATTTGTCGAATATATATAAACTTTCTAAAATCATATACATGCGCGGTAATGACCACAGAGAGGAGAAACGGTTTGAACATAACGTTTGACAACGAGAGAGAGAGAGAGAGAGAGAGAGAGAGAGAGAGAGAGAAAGAGAGAGAGAGAGACAGACAGAAAGACAGACAGACAGACAGACGGATGGACGGACGGACGGACAGAGAGATAAATAGAGAGAGAGAGAGAGCGGGCGTTGTAAGTACGTACACAGTTAATATTTGTCGAATATATATAATTTTTCTAAAATCATATACATGCGCGGTAATGACCACAGAGAGGAGAAACGGTTTGAACATAACGTTTGACAACGAGAGAGAGAGAGAGAGAGAGAGAGAGAGAGAGAGAGAGAGACAGACAGAGTTTGTTTAAAGCAATTTTTCAGAAAATTTGTAACAGACATAATAATTTGATCATACACACACACATGTATTAAATTCAATAACACGCTTGATAATACAAATAATTTTTACGTTTAAATAAAAATCTTCAGACAGCAAGAAAAAATGTACTGACAGCACACGCTGATGAATTCGATCACTGTAACGTGATCAATGCGAGACTGTTTCTAAACGACAAGTATTATCCTTACGATAATTTAAACTTGGATATTGGGAAAGACCGTTTTGCATTATTGTACAATATGTACGCCAGTTTTCAAAGTTCGTATTACCACCGTTTAGACGGCAGCCCAGTACTGACACCGGAATTATTCAAATCAAAAGCCCCGCTGTTTGTTTTCGATTGTAGCAGACAAGACGAAGCACTTAAGTCTTCAGCAGTTGATGTACGTTTAGAATTTGAATCGTCAACGAATTTTCCTACACAGACGACCGCCTACTGTATGATACTACATGATTCGCTTGTAGAATATACGCCATTGACCAACACAGTACATAGACGTGTTTAAGTCTTATTTTATACATATTTTGTAAATACTAGTTTTAAATATATATATATATATATTTTCATCATATTTGTAACATTATAATATTGCAGCTATGTGTGTGTATGTATTTTTAATTGTAAAACTAGTTTAGATATATTTTAATACTTGTAACAATATAATCTTGGAACTGTGTATGTTTTTTTTTTTTTAAATTGTAAATATTAGTTTAGATATATTTTCATACTTGTAACAATATAATCTTGGAGCTGTGTATGTGTATGTATTTTTAATTGTAAAACTGTTTAATATAATCTTGGAGCTGTGTGTATGTATTTTAATAAATGTATATATATATTACACACACTTTATTATTATTTGTATAACCCACTCCATAATAATTTGATCATACACATACGCGCGCACACACACATGTATTAAATTCAATAATGCGTTTGATAATGTTTTAATGCAAATAATTTTAGGAAAGTCTACATTCCGCATTCATAAGGAGATAGTCACCGCTTACAGCTATGTATGTCCACAACAGAATTAGAGAGAGATATAAATGTCATCATACGCTGTGACCTACTTTCTAAATTTGTTACATTAAAAACGTTTGTTTAAAGCAATTTTTCAGAAAATTTGTAACAGACATAATAATTTGATCATACACACACACATGTATTAAATTCAATAACACGCTTGATAATGCAAATAATTTTTACGTTTAAATAAAAATCTGCACATACAGTAAAATTAAAATTAAATAAAATCTGTACAACTTACCAAAACTAGTATGTACGTTGTCTACACTGAAGGCGTACAAACAGTCTTTCAACTATTAAAAAAGATGCAGAGATTTCACGATGTATCAGCGATCAATGAGAAATTGCCACTATAAAAATACGGTAAGAATATATTTTCAGAAATTGTAATTTGATCATACACACACACACACACACGCGTACACACACATGTATTAAATTCAATAAATAATGCACTTGATAATGTTTTAATGCAAATAATTTTTTTACGTTTAAATAAAATCTGTACATACAATAAAAATTATACTCAAGTTATTAACGTATTCAAATGTTTCAATAATGCGCTTGATAATGTTTTAATACAAATAATTTTTACGTTTAAATAAAATCTGCACATACATCAAAATTAAATAAAATCTGTACACTTACCGAAAACTAGTATGTGTGTGTTGTCTACACACCCTTAATGATGAAAGTTGCGTATACTGAATGCACACAAACAGTCTTTCAACTATTAAAAAAGATGCAGAGATAGATTTCACGATGTATCAGCACATACACAAGCAGTCAAAATGAGAAATTTTCGCTAATTTTCTGTGCGTATATATATTGTACACTGGTAGTGGGAGAAAGCTTGCATGTCCGTTTTTAGAGTAATTACTGTCAGCGGTGTTAATGCTTGACAGGTGTCAAATTAGAAAGTAGAGTTGTCCGTTTTTAGAGTAAATACTTTATAATCCTAATTACTGTCAGCGCTGCTAATGACTAGCAGGTGTGAAATTAGAATGTAGGACGTCGTACACAAGGTTAATGACCTCTGGTTTAATTTAGCGAATAATAACTATATCTAATTCAGTATCGGATCAATGCTGTCAACGTACCCCGAATATGCATGCAATTATTTGTATAGTAATCAGAAATGTGTGTGAGAGAGACATTTTAATAATTTGTAGGTTGTATCTTACAATCATGAAAATTATTATTTAAACTGATAATTGTTTTATTAAAATCTTACAATGACGAAATATTATTATTTCATTGTTTACGACATGCGCGTTCTCTCTCTCTCTCTTAACATAACGCTTCGTGTGAAGCGTTTTGTAGAGCAGGTTTCAAGTGTTACGCATAAAAAAAAATCTCCTTGAAATAAGGTATTTTCAAAAGTTTTGTTTAGACGTGTAAAACTGATGACATAAAGAGAGAGAGAGTTTATATCGTGATCGACAACTGTGTCTAGAGACAAAGAGAGAGGAGGGGAGAGAGAGAGAGTTGATATCGAAGTCGTCAACAATTTACTATAATATAGTTTGAATTTCTCACCGAAGAAAAAAAATGTTGGCAGATCTGTTCTATACACACAATAATGTAGGATTGGTAACCGTGATCATATATATTTTAATATACACTATAATACACGCACCTATCAAGTTTGAACCAAGATGTGAAACGTAAAACGTAAAACGTAAGACGTAAAACGTAAACGTAGGACGTAAGACGTAAGATGTGAAACGTAAAACGTAAGACGTAAAACGTAAAACGTAAGACGTAGTGTGAGATGTGTACTGGAAGTAGCGAACTTTAAATACGGATGACGCGAGCGACGGCATACCAAGAAATCGGGCGTCCGCTAGTAACAGTCACGGTGAATCTGCAAATACGCGTCTGCAACTCGGCTGTATGTGTTTTGTTTTGCCTCACCCATTATATATTTTTTCATATTTTATGCGTAACACTTTACCACACACAGACTTGACAGTATATTAATTTCTAAATCGCAGTCAATGACTGTCATGTACCAAAATTAGAAGTAGAACACAATGAGGTAGGCGATAAATATATTTCCTGGTGATTACATTTTAGTATCGCTAATTACAATAATCCATAAGTAGCACGACGCTTATGTAAAACTGATGACAACTGTGTCTAGAGACAAAGAGAGAGGAGGGGAGAGAGAGTTGATATCGAAGTCGTCGTCAACAATTTACTATAATATAGTTTGAATTTCCCACCGAAGAAAAATGTTGGCAGATCTGTTCTATACACACACAATAATGCAGGATTGGTAACTCTGATCATATATTTTAATATACACTATAATACACACACATATCAAGTTTGAACCCATACATAGGTTGGTAAACCTGATCATATAGATTTAATATACATTATATAACACACAACAAATTTGAACTCATGCAAGGTTGGTAACCCTGATCATATATTTAATATATACACTATAATGCATCAAGTCGGAACCCCCCACCATAGGTTGGTAAACCTGATCATATAGATTTAATATACATTATAACAAATTTGAACTCATGCAAGGTTGGTACTCCCCGATCATATATTTAATATATACACTATAATGCATCAAGTGATAGAAAGTGAAAGTGATCTAAGCTCGCGAAAGGCGGCATATAAAAAAATAAAAAATTATATTCGCGGATGCTGTGGTCCAGATACGCGAAAAAGTCGCGGATCTTGACACAGATCAGCGAAAAAGTCGCGGATGCTGTGGTCCAGTAGAAAGTGAAAGTGATCTAGGCTCGCGAAAGGCGGCATATAAAAAATTATATTCACGGAAATTAGAAAGTGAAAGTGATTTAGGCTCGCGAAAGGCTGCATATAAAAAATTATATTCGCGAAAATTCGCGGATACTGCGGGTCCAGGGTGGTGGGGAGAGCGTGGGAAAAAATCTTGGACCGCGGGAACGGCGGCATCTCTTTGATCTTGTTTTTTATCGTTTTTTATGTTTTTTAAGAAAGGCGGCATTCCTTTGTGGGTTTGAACTGTCATTTTCCCTCTACTATGTCCTACTCATTTACAATATTATTAGTTGTATATGGGTCATCTAAGTTAGTCAGTTATTTTGTCTATCTTTTCAATCTGTAAGTTCTTCAGTTATTATATATACGGGTAAGATGTTAATCTATAGTTGACTGGCTCTTAGAATCTATATTTTATGCCATGGTTGTTAGGTGTCTTTGTCGTAGTATGTTTCTTCCTTGTTTTCATTTGTTCCTTACTGACCGAAACTATTGGGTTATTGGTTCCTGTGGTATAATCATTGTTTGCTGCATCTTCTTCCTTCTTATATGTTATTGTTATTGTTATTTACCATTAATTTTATTAACTCTTGTGTTATGAGTTTATTCTTCTCGATGAGTTGCTCATGTAGTTACATTCTTGGCATTTTGGATTAAACACTTGGTGTGTCTCGTTGATTCAATTATTATGACATGTGTTAATATTTTGGTTACTGAAATATTGGGCTCATATGTCTTGTTACACTATATGCAAGACGTCGGAAAAAATTGACACTCATGTGTTCTGGAAATACAGTTCAGAAACACTATATAAAATATTTTCTATCCTTCCGATTTTATTAAAGCGTATGAATTTTAAAGAAAATATTTTAATTATAAACATATTACTTTCTCTCAACAAGTGATATTTGACATAAATATCCTTCCGACTCCCCTTAAGGTTTGTATTATTCTGTTGTAGCAGGATGGGAGAGTAGCTTACTTTGATTGCGACCTTTTCAGCCCTTTCTAGTTATATTATGTAATAATATTAAGTAATAATCAATTATAAAAAAGAAAGTAAAACATGTTGCCTCAAGGCTAGTGAAAGTCGGTCTTCTGGAAGACCTGACGATGAAAGTTACACCATTGTTTGACCAGCCGATGTTTAATTTTTTTTAATACAGTAAAACGTGTCAATCTTCATTCTCAAGTACTTAAAAAACTCTTCACCATCTGCTTTTAACTGTGGAAAAAGGTGACGATATTCACCGTACGATCCTCTTAACATATTCCTTTCGTGGACATCACTTGTCTCTTGTTCTAGTTATAAGTTAACATTTTCTGAAGCAATGAGTAAACACATAGCTTCTTCCTGCTGGATTCCATGACTATGATTGAATCTGTACTGTTTCGGCGTATATAATCTGCCGTCACTATACAACCACACCTTCGCGGCAACCTGCCTGCAGTCTACGCGATCCTTATCCTTCTCCTCGCGGCGGGAGCTCGGGACGCATGGGGCGTAATCGCACAGCCCCCGGTCTCTCTCTCTCTCTCTCTCTCTCTCTCTGAATTCCTTTTCTATCTCACTACTTCTTTCACTATCTTCCTTTCTTCTATTTCTGTGTGCTATTGCTGCAGTTATTTCAGTAATTCCTTCTTAAATCTTCCAAGTGACACAAGAAATGTGTTTCTTTAGCTGTATCAGTCGACGAATACGGATTACACACAGTACGTACGTATACCTTACGACAAGGTGCTTTTTGATCAGAATATTTGACGAAGAAATGTTGTAACTTTTTACAGTATATTTACGGGCAATTATTATTTATATCACAACACGTAAACAACTATCGATGTACCTATATAGAGAGCTCACTACATTGTGAACTGATTAACACTATAAAGTTCAGTTAAGTAAAGTAGATTGTATTGGTGACGAGTGTGTTTGCTATCAACATTCAAACAGCGTTTGTTTGCTCGTTGGCTTTATGGATCACAAAGCGAAATGAGTATCACAAAGCCAGTTAAACTAGACTAGATTGGTGTATGTTTTACGTGAGTTTTTGCCATTTCAATTATACTTCTCTCTCTCTCTCTCTCTCTCTCTCTCTCTCTCTCTCTCTCTCTCTCTCTCTCTCTCTCTCTCTCTCTCTCTCACACTCATACTACATGTGTGAACCCTCTCGTACAACAGGCTGACAGGAATCCCTGAATCCTGAACAGTTCCCTGATGGTATGCGTAAGTAATAAGGTAGTCACTTATTTTGCACACGACAGGATCAGGTGTTCTAGACGACTGAACGCATGAAATCTTCATTTAAAGTAAACTCCAGCTTTCACATGCTACTCTGATAACTAATATATGCCTATTGCTTACGGAAATTCATGTTATTATATGCTTCTGTTACATTATATTTTTGCCTCAATAAAGAGGCTAGTTATTTTAGCGACTCCGTAAATCGAATCTTGCTGATTTTTGTGCTTGATAACTTTGTGTGGTTAATGACGGTAATTATTGTTAAGATGACGTGTATAAAGCTAACGAATATGGATAGCATCGTGTTTGAAAAATTGTCCACATTTTCAAACGTACTGGTTGATTTCTAATAGCAACTTCTGAAAAAAATATGTGAATTACTTTGGTGCGTCTCAGGAGCGCAGAGTGTAATTACCGCAATACACCTGGGGCTTAAATGATAAAATAAAGCTGAAAACATCTTTTTGATTTTTGTAGCTGCGCAGTTTGTGAAAGGGAGCTGTACGTAGAGTGTAGGGGCAGGAAACGTCTTCATATAGCGCGCACGCACACACACACACACACACACACACAAAAGCCTATTCGCGTGTTAGTATTTATGAATGTATGGTTTACACTTAACTGTCATTATTCAGCTTCAGCGACAACTGCTTTAGGCCTACAGCATGCGTATTATTTGCACTAAAATTGGGCCTGCCTATGTGTACACTCGGACAGTCGATAAATTGATTTCACATAGTGGAAATTATTCACTGCTGTTTTAAATCATTTTTTCACCAACCCTTTTATATGAATTATACATGACAATTAATATGGAAATTTCTATATAAACATTATAATCTCTGATCAATTTAACGTATACTTTAACAACTTTCTTTATTTTAACTAATTGTATAAGTTTGAATCAACTACTCAACAACAAAACCATTATTTTCTGTTACTATTCATCTAAATACATCTTTGGACTCAAAATGTCCTATTGCTTGAATATTACTTGCATATCTTGCTTTCATAAAGTCAACGGTATTACTTCAATTACACATCGCATAACCACATCTGTTGTTACTAAGTTCTGAAGAAATACTTTTGAAAGTGCTAATTGAACTATAATATTTGATACTGTGTATTAAATAAATTTGAACACTGTACGATCGCCGGGAGATTGAGGGGTAACACTACTGCGGACATTTTACTCTTTTAAAGAATATAACAGTCCTATCTTATGTGAGTAGCGATAACGGATGTTGCGAAGGTAGCACTCTGCGCATCTAGGAGAGACATTTGTCTAGGTTGTGACACAGCAACGACAGGGATATAGGCCTACTTCATGTGCTACATAAATGTTTATTTCACTTACAGTGCTCCTGTAGTGCTTTCATGCACACAGTACGTCGACTTCGATCATTTCGTCTTGTCAGGGTTTTCAACCGATTTCCTTATGTGACTGCGTAGAGGTTCGAGCCAGCTCGTCTTCTTTTACAGTTGTAGAAACCAGCGGTAGCGGTTCAAAATATTTTCCAGCGCGAAACTGTGTGTGTGCACGATAACTTTTAATTTATTTTTAACAGAAATAGAGAATTGTGTAGTGCTTATTTTGAATAGTTTTTAGGATGGTCTTATAAGTGCATATCTAGTGTTTCCTAAGAAGTTCTTCATTCATCTTTTTAATAAACAGCAGTTCCGTTGTTATCTAACGAATTAATTGAATTGCATTGTGGATGGGACATGGCTATCCTCGAAAATGCTCTTCTTTCATGAGATAAACGGAATATGAAAGCTAAAAGAAAGTCTTAAGAGATACGTATGTGTTGAATAATCCCGACTTTGCTGGGAATAGTTCGTATTCCGTTCTCCACATTTAGTTCTTGCTTTTCAGTTAGTTCTTGTCAGTCGACGTTTCACTGTCGGAACGTGGGTTCTATTGACGTTTTTTGTTTCTAGTGCAAGGAACTAGTCGTGTTAGTCACTCAATGATGCGTTAAGCTGAAGACAACTGACGTAATAGTTTTTGCTTTTATCTTCAAAGTAGAGTCAGCTTTTCATTTATACATTCAAATTAGATTGTATGTATATTAGATTGTATATCGTTTGTATATTTCTTTAGTACTGACGTCATGCACTGTCGTCATTCCAGAGCTATATATGTATACTTAATATGGGTAACAGCGGTAGGCCTAATGTCTGTCGCTGTTTGACAGGAGCATTCATGTACTGAAATGTGTGGTGAAGATACGTGCACTCCAATGGCTTATTGGAAAGGTCGAAACGAACCCCGGCGAGCTTGGGTCAATTTTCAATAATTAAAGGTCAATATTTGTTTATTACTTACATACATGAAAATGAAAGTACGTATCCGTTAACCTCCTCTCTCTGAGATGAGGTAGATCACCATTCTTTTCTTCCTCACCCACTTCCCCTCATAGCTTGTGTAGTGGTTAGAGTGTCTTCACTAAAAGTCCCCTCTTTTCTTTAGAGTAGCCTTGTAAGCTGTTCTATTCTATTCTAACCTATGCTATTCCGAGCTACTCCTTGTTCCACGCCCCTGAAGGTCGTCCACGTTTCCTCTACGTCGTGCTCTCTTTCTTCTCCCATTCTCACCACGTGCCAGAAGCATCTCATCTGTTGTGTCTCAATTTTTTTCTTCAGTACCCTTAGGCGGTTACTAATTGCTTCACTCTTGATATTATATGTTCTGGTAACACCTTCAATCTTACTCAACATTTTACATCCTTCTGCTCGGTTCAAAATAATTTATTAACACCATCGTTTACAATGAAAACAGTTTACTGTTATTTAAGTCAATTAAGAGAATTTAGAATTAAGAGAATTTTATAAAACTAAATATACTGTGTTATTTTCATTTTAAAAAATACAATATTTTATACTTACATGGACTTTCTTTGGTAAGCAATGTTTGACGTAAGGATATACTGAGCCCAGTCAAAGGTGGTATATAAAATACAGTTATGAGACAGATAAAAAATATAGGTTAATTAGATTGTAGTTCTCATTATTAGCTGTAAAAATCGGTATGGAGAACCATACATGACTTCCATATTCTAAGATTTATATTTAAAATAATTTTCGAAATGAAATATTACCATAGAAACTACTTCTTTCTACTTACTGCTTCACCCTTAACCACAGTACTGTGGTCACTAACGTATACCACCTCACGTTATCGCACTCGATTTTCACTGATGATGGAAGTCGATGGCATTGCCGAAACGTCTGGTTTTGTAGAAAACATTGGACTACGGCGAAATATCCCGGGAAGGAATTTTAACAAAAACTACTTCTTTGTTGCCGATAACGTTGTACACATATATATAAAAAATGTGCATAAAATTAATGGCTTGTATAAGTTAATGATTGATCTCCATTAAGTAGTGCATAAGTTTCCAAAGTTTTAATATTATGATGTCCGTAATTAAAACATCAGAGCAGGTTTAGTGTGTATGAGGGTACACCGTGGACAAAAATTTTCAACATTTCCTATTGAGCGTTGCTTAGAGTAAAGCTGCGAATCTACAGTGTACGTTTCACAGAACAAACACGCGGAAAAGAAGGAGCGCTCCGAAGGCACTCAGCATCTTGCAGAGGGTTCATTCCCTAAAGACGAAAAGTCTGTCTATGAATGGTTCCTCTGTAAACACGTGCAGTTACACTGCCCAGCGATCCACAGGAAGCAAATCGCTATCCACGCTGGACACTTTTTCGGCTTGCACGCGTTATGTTGGTATGGGTTTCGGCACTTTCCGTTTAAAAAGCGTGCAAATGTAAGAAAATAAACATGAGTGAGGCCAGAAATAACGCGAATTTTGTGTGTGTGTGTGTGTGTGTGTGTGTGTGTCTTCCCTGGCTTTGTATTGCAGTAATCATAATAATAAAATGGAAACGTAAACATTACATAATAGAGATATGCGTGCCTGCCACGAACGATATATTTTCTCTCATACATGATTTACATTAAAATGAAAAAATTATAATTTTATTGCCTGGCAACAAAATTATTTTAATTTTAACAATTACCATTGTTTGAAAAAGTTTAAATGAATTTTCATGTACTTTACTGTTGTTAAAACGTAAAAGGTTGCAGGTAAACTACCCCTTCCCCTTAACCGATCTTCACCAGAATCAAAAGGCCTTGAGACCTCTACAATTCAGGGATGTATGCAAAAAATTATTTGATCCTGTTTGAATTTGCGGCTGTTATCGTTTGCCATAGAAAATTACCCTTGATAAAAAAATGTTGCAGGTAAACTACCCCTTCCCCTTAACCGATCTTCACCAAAAACAATAGGTCTTGAGTACTATACAAATCAGGGCTGTATGCAAAACATTATTTGATTCTGTTTGAATTTGCGGCTGTTATCGTTTGTCATAGAAAATACCCTTGTTAAAACATAAAACGTTGCAGGTAAACTACCCCTTTCCCTTAACCGATCTTCACCAAAAACAATACGTCTTGAGAACTCTACAATTTAGGGCTGTATGCGAAACATTATTTGATTCTGTTTGAAATTGCGGCTGTTATCGTTTGCCAAAAAAAAAAAATACCCTTGATAAAAAAAACCGTTGCAGGTAAACTACCCCTTTCCCTCAACCGATCTTCACCAAAGACAATAGGTCGTGAGTACTCTACAAATCAGGGCTGTACGCAAAAAATTATTTGATTCTGTTTGAATTTGCGGCAGTTATCGTTTGCCATAGAAAAAATCTACACACACACACACACACACACACTTTTCGAAAAACGACTTTTTTTCATGTTTTGAGTGTAGTACAATCAGAATCTGCAATAATCTCGAACACGATTTTTTTTGCCTTCACCATACTTCCATTTCCTTAAGGAATATGGAAGTAAAAATGTAACAGTATAGAATTACATGTCAGTATTTTATCGTTAAAATAAAAAGTTTCTTTTATTGTTAAACAAGGTACCAAGATCGAATTAAATTTCAATATTTATTCCTCACCTTTCTTAAGTGCCTGTATTTGTCTACAACACGTTCTTTACGTAGCAGCCACTGAAATGTTTGTTATCTTGAGCAAGCAGTGCAGACTGTAACTAATAAAACAATAATAGATAGATAACGGTAGCAGTAGTAATAACAACAAACAAAAACACGATTTTCTTGCAACCACTTTTGTCTCGTCAAACAACTAGTCTGATCTTGGGACTGTGTTCCGCAACTGGAAAACACTCTGTATTTTGCATACTCTTATGTTCTTTCATTGACATCTACACAAACTTCTGTGTTTCACCAACATAAAAAAAGAGTGCAATTACAGTTGAATTTTGTATGCGGTGAGTGTTACAAGCGGTAACTTCTAATTACAGTAATAATTTATGTTTTTTCCAAGATAAATAATAGAGTCTCGTGTTACATCTTTTCAAGATTATCCATTTTCGTGCTTGAACATGCTACTTATAAGTGGTATGCTTTCAAAATAAACAGTTTATTTTTAAAAACTGTTAAAACTGAACTTTATGTTTGAAGACTACTCGTTTCACCGATCACATTAGCAAATTACGCAGATTTTTGAAAGAAATAAAATAACGGCATGATCTTGTACGAATCTCTTAATGTTCCTGTCTTGGGGGCATCTGCGTACCATTTCATTCGTAAGTGGATTACTCGGAAACTGACATAGACAATTGGGGAAGAGGATAATTTTAAAACAAATCTTCTTTTGTTATCACATATCATACACATTTACTCACGAACAAAGACACAGAAACACACAAACACACACACGTGAAGCTCGTGTTAGAAGGAAAATCATTGATGAAGAATAAGAGTAGAATAAATTGTGTTTCATTACAGAAATTTGAATAATTTAAAAAAGCGAATGTACAGATAAATAATTGAATTTTTTGTTTGGTCTTTCAACAGCCTATCATTTAGCGTCCTCCATTTATAGTTTTCTGAGCTATCGTATACCCAGTGTCACTCACTTCATCCAAGTCAATAGAATGACACTGATTATCACAATTTTCCTCTAGTTGTGGGGTCACAGGGACAGAAACAAACATTCACATCAAATAAACACGTATCCATTCTTCTTGCGTAGTCTGGCAATCTCTGCAGAGATTAATATTTAATCACTGGTAAGACTGCAATACTTACTGGAATCCTTCATGGATACATTTTTCACTCCAAGCCACTGGTGACGCCAAGACGAATCGAGTGAATTTTCCCTCAGTGGGTACTGCAAAATTTTTGAGTCGACAGCATGGTTTCTAACTGCACGTGAACGTTAAAATCGAGGCTGTCGTTTGTATTTACAGGGAATACAACGATTACACCCTAAATACCATTAGTTTCCTCCTTTCGTAGTCAGGTAAAATGAACGAACGTTTGCACTGTTGTGGAGAATCGCAGATAGGTAACAATAAATCATAGACTACTTGTGACGATTTTAAAAGAGGAAAAAATGAAATAAAAGAAATTTAAAATAATTTAAAATCTCACATTAAAACAGAACATAAACCCCTAATGAAAATGATAATGTAACCCCGCCATAATACCCCAAAATAAATAGTTTTAAAACTAAAAATAATTCTATAATAAAATTGCGATAACACCCCTTAATAATTAACCCGGCTTTAACCTGCCGAAACCGGCATCAACACGCATAATTATTCGTGAATATGACTAATAATTGTATTAAATCGGAACTTGATAAAAAACATAATGATGTACAATAATAAAATAATAAGTAAGAGATACCGTAGTATAATTAAATATAGTTAAATATGTCAGAGAATAAACGAGTAAATATTAATCGAATATGGAACTACTTTTATGCTGAATAGTAAGTGAAGCGAGATTACTACTCACACCCCTTAACTAATAAACCACTTGCAATGGAGCGGTCGAAGCGTAAACAGCATACTGCCGAGATGCGGTATAATAATTATATTTTCAAAAGTAAATAAACTCACAGTTGAGATGTAGCGGCACTAAATATAAATTTAAACAACATGTGAACCGCGAATATAATCTACAAGTATAATTAAAGTAAATATGTAGTGAACAAGTGAGTGTGAATGAGAATTGAGCGTCTATGACATCTCTGGGAATGTAAACAATAAAGTGTATGTAATTAGAAATATGGTGAAATCATAATGTGAAACTCAATAACTAAATCAACAGGTGACGTGAATAACAAGTGAATAAAACTTTTGTGTAAAAGTCCAAAACAACAAGCGATTACTACAACTTATTAAAAAAGGAGAGAACCAGGACTCACCATGACTAAAATGACTTCCAAACTTCACCAACAACAGAAACCTGATCTTCAGAAGAAAACTACAAGACACCAGGACAACCGAGAGAGTCGCCGATTCGCCGAGGATGATACCCACAGGTGACACTAAACTTTGAATTCAGTGGTTCAAAACTTGAAGTATAATATTGTATGATAAACACTAAATAGATAAAAACTGAACGTTAAGTAAAACAAGAAAGACTGATTTAATTAAATTAAATGTAATTTCATGTTTAGCAATAACATGCGTTAATTTAAATAATTTTTGGTTAAATAAAGCAGTATTTAAGATAACACAAGAATAAATATTATAAATGTAATATCATATGCTGAAACGAAGTACTCGGATCCGAGGGTATTAATAAAAGAAAAACTATGCTAACTCAGTACTAAATTACTCTAATTCTCTTTGTACAAGAGGTACAAATGTTTTAGCTTTAATATACTCATTGCTAAATTTATGTAATAAAGAGATGTCATGGTTATCCAAAAGGTGAGTGAATATATCTACCAAATCCCTTGTCAATATCCCTCAATTCACGGGACCCTATTTAACATTTGTATACTTAATAGTTATTCATGATTTTGTTAAGATTATGGCAGCCTGTTTAATTGACCTGAGCCAATTAACCAGGTTCCCGAATTGTAACGTGTGTAAAACGTTTCATACTGAGATTGTTAATAATCGTGGTTAAGCTTATAGTGCTCTCGTGTTGATCCCATTAATACTCTAGTTTACTGCTCCGCATTAGTGAATACTGTATTTCACCAAGGCCTCAGTAATGAATGTGGGGTATTACGTGTGCAGAATATAAATTTCAATTAAGCGGCTCAGGACGGTGGCAGTTAGTTTAATGTCTTTGTCGGACGTTGAACCCGGTTGTTTACCAATATTCAGTTGTAGTGTTGTCTGACACGCAATAACGCTTGCGATTGTTTCAGGTTTACCGTCGCTCTGCGACTGAATAACATGTGTAGCAAATATTTTCTCGGCGATTCGTTGAACATTTGGATCCACATTGTGGAAGCGTCTTCCTAACTTTGTCAAAAACTACTACGAACAGAAGATTTCAGTTTTCATGATCTGTAAATAACAAGTAAGAAGATGATAAAAACCTTACGTTTCTTTTCTCACTATTACTAAATGTAGGTACACGTATTGTTAATTAATCTTTTTTGATGAAAGTATTGTTTCGTGACCTTTGTGTTTATTATAATTCTGGTAAGAAAATCACAGGATTGATACGTGTAAAATAATGTTATCTGTTATCAACTAAGTGCTATATTATTATAAAAATAATTTCATTTATTATGGGTTTAAAGATGGTACAATAAATATTTTTGTGACAAGAAAATAAGTTATCCAATGTTGCTTCGTCGTTACCACAATTAGCGATCAAAAACTGCAGCTCATCGTCTTCAATGAACCCGACGCGTTTTGTCGTCGTCATTCTACTATCAGTGTAGGTCTTTTTTTAAGAGATTCAGGAATATGTCGACAATGCGATTATATGGCTAGAGCTGAAAAATTAATGTAGCTGTAGCGAAAATAAGTGTAGTTTTGATAGCCGTCGTTATCCGGTTCTTGTGAGAGTGCAATACGACAATAAGAAGGTCAAGAACTCGTTTGTAGTCTCGGGGTAGCCTTGTGGTTAACGAATTTTTGAATCCATCGAGACTGAGCAGTCTATCACGTCCAACCACACCGTGGGTTCACGTAATCCTAATCTATCGGGTGTCCCTTAGTCTCACCAACTGAGGAAGCAATAGAACGTGTAGGTGAAGCGATATTATCCTCCTGGCTAACGTAATGTAGCATCTGTTACATCAGTCTTATATCTGAGAAGGATATAAAACATGTAATTGCTTTAACTGTAGAAACATTTGAGCAGTAGCACACAGGGGTAGATCGAAGAAAGGTAAACAGTGTTTATGTCTAAATTCAGCTGCACCGATGTTTGCTGAACATCAGTGTTATCACGTTATTGGGTAAACACGGCATGGAGACGTGTAGTCGTCGACACACTCAAGCCAGCCACGTCGTTTTTATCGTTTTTCACATTTCGTTTTATAGTAGGCAGATGCTTTACTTTCTACTTTCCAATTTAATTTAAATTTATTTTTAGAATTGAAATTAAATTACTTTTAAATTACATAAAATCCCGTCGAAGTAGGTGTAAGCTTTTCCATTAACGCTTGTCGTTGTAAAATTCTGTTAATAGTGTTTACCGAGTTCGGAAAATGACCTCGCTGTTGTAATAAAAACTTTGTAATAAAGGAACGTTCGCGCGTGTGCGTAATTCAAGCGTAACACGAAACTTGTTTTCACACAGCTATTAATATTTGACTTTTAAGTAAGGACATTAATAGTGAATAGTCTTAATTTTCAAGACCAATGTTTGTTGGTCCTCGAAATGCTGTACTGTTGTTACACCACTGAGAGGAGATTTTGGTAGGGTGATAGGTGATGGTGGAAAATGAGTTTGTGTGTGTGTGTGTGTGTGTGTGTGTGTGTGTGTGTGTGTTCGAACGTAGATGTTCCCGTATTATTTATTTATTTACCCTCAGTTACCGTTGTGTTGCAGCAGTGACGAAAATACCATGCCACATCTGGTAGGAAATATATGAGGAAACATTATGAATGAAGCCTTGAGGTGTCTTCACCATTTTCAAATCCTGCTCTGCGGCAGTTTATCAAATTCCTCTCGTGTATATGTAACCTGACCACATAGTAAACGTGAACATCTGGGCGTGAGCAGTGAGAAAGCGCTTACTTAAAAAAAATAAGTAAGAGAGTTCCATCTCTTCTGGTCAGCAACCCGCAGGGTTGGCAGTGGCTCTCCACTCCTCCCTGTAGTTAATTCTCCTCCCACTCTACGCCTTCCTTTTTAGTTCCTGGTATGAATCACATGCAGGTTCATGTCCTCCATAACCTGAGTCATAAATTACAAACATGGTCTTCCTTTACAGTTTTCCCCCTCTATCTTTCCTTCTGTGACTCTTTCGGTTAGGCTGGCGTGCCTTAATATATGTCTAATTAATTGAGTTCTTCTTCTTTTCAACTGTTTTAAAAAACGTCTATCTTCTCCAGCTCTGCGATACAGCTCTTCATTCTTCAAGTTCTACACCCAACTTATCCAAAGTATCGTTCTATAACACCATGCCTTTAATAACTATTGTAATGTGATAAACATTACATGCCCAGTCAAACAAAATAAAATGACCAATCCTACAAAATAAACAGAAAAACTACCTTTATCAAGGAAAAATAATAGAAAATGTAAAATAAAACTATAAAATAAGTAAGAGTATAAAGTTAAAAATAATGTAAAATCCAACACAGAGGTACAATACCAAGTAAGAACAATATTGAAAATAATTATAAGCTGAACACTGGAAAAAGTGATAAGTGAAGGAAGAAAAAGTGTAATATAATGAGTGATCAGTAATAACAGAAAATACTGTTAAAATTAATGATTCACCCCAAATGTATGAAACAAAAGAAACATAGACTTTAAGTAAGCTTAAGGGAGACATGATTTATATTATTTTTAATGTTCAGCAACATTGTATTAATTAGGATTTAAAGCCAAGTCCCATATTTGTTTCAAGGGAAAAGACTACAGTTAGAAGGTTCAATTTGTTTAAATAATTGTATTAAGAGTTAGTTATTTTAAATATGTTTTGTGTGTAATAATGTTAGTAATATTGCTATTAAGAATATTATGCTATTATGGCTATTATGAATTGTCAAAGAAGAAAAAGGTTGTAAGAAAATAGACACACTGTTATGTATAAAATACCATAGATACCTAAATTAGGCTCAGACACACTAAATAGAATTAATCAGTCAACAAAATTTGGCAAACTAAGGAAAAAATTACTACTATGGAATGTAAACCAGTTTGTAATAAGTAATAATCCCATCAATCAATGTAATCCCAGCCATAAAGGCACAACTCTAAAGTAACATGTCTATAATTCCTGTTTTAAGGTAATATTAGTGTTGGAAGGTAATAGAAGCATTACTTTCAGATAATCAAACCACTATAAAGATAATATAAACAGTAAGAAATATCCTAATCAACAAAACAAAATATTAAATAGTTCAGTAGAAGGTAATACTAAGGAAGTCACAATGACTTATACTAAAAGTAAAAGAAATCAACTATTAGTAAAATAACTAGTAGTATAATCAATTAATTAATCAGAAATGATGTAACTAAGAAACCAGATGATGTCAGTATAAAGGTAATTACAATGTTTAAACACACAAGCCAAACAGAAAATATCTTCAGTAAATGTAAACCTATATGAAAATAGTGTAAAGACCAAAATTTTGTAAAGATGGTAATTCATCTATTAGGAAACAGACACCTATCAAAACGGATATCAAAATCTTTGCAATTTTATAAGGAAGAACACTATGTAATTAGATTTAACTATAATTATGTGATAATTAGGGAGTAAATTAGAGTGGAAGTGTAAAAATCTTATAATTTAAATAATAAGGGTCATGTGACACCTAATTTCATTGGGATTAACCAATGAGGAATTTTCGAAATTTGCTCAAACTCGTTGAAGAGGAAGCAAAAACATGACAGTCTATTGTTAAATCTAAAGGTATCAACATCAACCCAGTGAAGCCAGAGTATTGGAGAGGATCAGATCCGAGTGTAACGGAAAAAATACAAGAATATAAAAAAGAAAAAAATATATAAAGTGACAGAAGATTCAATAAAAATATAACAAAATAATAAGAAATAACCAACCTGAAGTCTATTAGAAGAAGCTAATATAAAAACAATAACGGTAAAGGAGAGACTGAATAAGACGGATAATAAGACGGTGAGATCGAAAATAACATTATATTAGTCTAATAAACTCTTTAATAAACTATACCAACACCAAGATTAACTCCACTACACTTCATAAGAGCACAAAAGTGAACATAAAAGCAATTGCAAATAGACACAGTGAACTTTATTAGGAAAAAACATTTATTTAAACAAAAACTCGTAGCAGCATTTTTCCATACAACGTGAGCTGGTCAACAAGCGGCCATCTTTGTTTTTCTGTAGCCTTCCGCTCAGATCGACGCCAGTTCAGCTTTCGGTAGAAAATTGAAAAAATACATTAACATTTTGTTCTAGACAAATAAAATTAGTTTAAACCATTTTTAGTCAATAAGAGGTATTGTAAGATAATTACAAATAATTATTGCAATGATTATTGTAAGGTATTGTATTTACCAAACTTTTTCTTACTTTATAATAGCAGTCAGATAAGAACCTAACAAAATAACATTATTAAATATTTTATAAAATTTGTAACGACCCAACTGAGTGTGAGTCGATACGGGCAGAATACATTTCGACCCAATAGTTGTCGAATCAACTCTGAGTAAAGAAACGTTTTAATAAAAACTAATTAAACTGGTACATCGAGTATTATTTTTTTTGTAAATTGAATTACGATTAAGGGTTTTCAGGCATCAAAGAAGAGAAAACTTACAGCGGCCATTGGAATTAGATTCAACCCAAGGAGCCAGCGACATAACCTAGTTCTACCGAATCGATACGGAAATCGAACGGGATTTACACAAACCATTTGTTTCAAATAAATTTTACCACTCGAGAGAGAGTGAATGGAATAATAATTAGCCAGTTTTCTTACTAATAAAGATAACTTTTGGGAAGAATTACACGAAATTAATTAAAATAAATAAAAGAAAAATACATAAAATAAAAAAATTTTTTTTCGAATAATAATAAAATTTATTTTTGACCAATATTTTCGACAAGCAAACACGAATTTAAATAACGTTAACAGACCTAGATTATTTGGAACTTTACGTTTCAAATTGACGCAACCAACGTGAGGCGAATTCACTACTTATTCAACAAAGTAAAACTCTCGAAAACATTTATAGATTTGAAATTTTATGTTTCAAATTGACGCAACCACCGTGTGGCTGGGTAAACCATAAAACCCATACATATTGGTTTACGTTTCACTATATAGAACGCATAAGCGTAACTAGGGGGGGGGGCAAGGGGGCAGCCGCCCGCAGCATTGCCAGTAGGGCGGCAAAGTGAGCATAGACTTGAAAAAATTGTTTTCAGTTTATAAAACTACAAACAACTTGTTTCTTTGATATGACTATTCTTTAAGAACTACAGGAATATAAGATTAAAAAAAAAAGATTAAGTTCCAAAGAGTTTATGAAGGCTTTTATTCAAGGAAAATCGAACCCTAAGTGTCAAAATATTACAGTTAACAAGGAATCAACTTTCGATCATAAAATGGATGTTATTAGCGATGAGGCTGTTGATAAATACAGTAAAGTTAAGGACGTGAATACTTCAAACTGTGAAAGTGTCAAAGTACAGTTACAAGATTCAGTTGGTTCTAGTACCTTGGATAATATTGCACCGTACAGTCTTGAAATTACAGGCGATGAAGGACAGAACATTACTAGCAACACCGTGTTCCCGGTGCTGCTCTACAAGATATGGGAGCTTGGCCAAGCAATAATTCTCAGTCCTTCCGAGATATAATGTGAACAGAGGAACAAGTCAGTTGCAGAACAAGGACAGCCATTTTCCTGAAGATGAAGCCGGACGATCCTTAAACCATTGTTGGTTTGATAAAATGTTACAAAATGGCGAAAAGGTAAATCGCACTTGGATGTATTTTTCTCCAACTAAAAAATCTCTAATTTGGGTTTGTTACACTTTATTTCCACAAAAAAACTATCAAAGAAGCCATTTCATTAGTAAAAATGACTTTTCGTTGTGGTGAAAGTTAAATCCCCGTATTCAGGATCATGAAAATAGTCCTGCTCATCGCTCTGCGTTTTTTTAATGGAAGGAATTGGAACGCTTTTTAAGCAAATGGGGACTTATTGATGATCTACTTCAGGAACAAATGAGTAAAGCAGTTAAGACATGGAAAGAAATCCTCGAACGGGTCATTGCCACAGTACAAACTCTTGCACAACAAAATATGGCACTGATAGGACATCGGAGTCAGTTACTAACGATCCAAATCCTGGAAACTTTCTGGCTTTGTTAAAATACTTGGATAAGTTTTTAACGTATAAAAATATACTTTATGCATAACGTGTTAAAATACTTTGTTATGCTTTGGATAAATAAAGAATTGACACTTGTTGAGACCGTAACGGACAAATTAAAAGTTTGGAGGAATGAGCTGTGTGACAATGCCGTTACTAAGGCAGAGCAGGTATGTAATGAGTGTCAGTATAACAAAAAGTATAAGAAGGAAGCACACGGTGCCAGGGGAGTATGCCGACGATTCTCCATTAACCGTTCGGCAAGATATGCGACGTTCTCTAATAGAAATTTGGACAAACTGTCAGTTGAAATTTCAAGCCGTTTCCCTAACACAAAAGAGTTAGAAAAACGCTTTTGGATCCTCTGTAAATTTGAGGCGTACGTAAATGATGGGGATACACATTTTAAGGAACAGCTTTCCCAAATCAATATTAAGTGCACAGTGCTTGCAAAACTGTATTCAGTGACTTGAAAGACGTCATACTTTTATTTAAAAGGGAAAATGTTAACGGAGAACAAAAATACTTTACACCTTAGGGACTGCTACAATACATTTCTTCAATGAGATTAGAAGCCTACAAAACACTAGCACCAGCTTTAAAAATATTTCTTACTTTACCAGTGTCTATGTCTTCTCGTGAACAATTGTTTAGTAAGCTTAAATTGATTAAATCGTACCTACAATCAACAATATCTCAAGACACGGTATCAAATCTAGCGATACTTTCAATTGAAAACGACATTGCTTCGTCTTTAGATTATAGTGATTTAATAACCCACTTTGCTTCAATTAAGACCAGGAAAGTTACATTTTAAAATGTCTCGTTTTAAATGTGTATTAAATATTACAAATAAATATTAAGTGTTTATTAATAGAAGACGGAACCATTAACCTGTAATTGTAAGTGATTTATTTTATTACTTTTAATGTCATTTTTTGTTTAAGTTTATGTTGCTTTAGGATGTTGTTTTGACGATGCGCTTTAGACCTACAAGGGATTTGTATGTTTATTAGAACATTTTTACGTTACAAATTTTTTATATTACTACATTTCGTATAGTCTACATTTGTTAATAATAAATGTATACAAACTAAATACCGGTGATATTATAATACGTAATTTCTTAATTTTGACTTAAGAAATATTGTTAAGACGTTTGCTGGACGTGCTTTCATACAAAAATCTACACATTTGCGTTTACGTACTTTGTTCACTGGATGAGCCTTCATTTTTGCTCTTTTTTCAACCTTTAATTGTGAAGGTGAGGCGCTCGACGATCTCCTTGCCCCGGGCGCCAACAAGCCTAGCTATATGGTCTATTCTTACTTGAATTTTTAATATGCCCGTGTAAAATTTGATATTTGCAAATGAGTTATACTATTATATTCTTGATTGCTCAGCTTATTCTTGCTATTTAAATTAATAATAATTAATAGCTTATATTTTTTTAAACGCTGAATGTTTTCACAATGTTTCGACACTTATAAACTACTATCATCTTTATATTTATTATTTATTAATACATATAACCCGGTGCGAATTGACTCATGCATTCTATCCCGGGACCGTACAGGAGATCTGTAAAGATTATTGTATAAATTTAAACACTAGTCATAGTTTGGGTTTATTATTTTGTCTTGTTTATTGTGTAAAAAGCTGGGGTACTTATTTGACGAGCGTAATCTATCGTGCTTGGAGTACGTATAGTGTATGTCGTTAGTTTTGCTATGAAAAGTGTCAGTGGCACGTGTTACTATGACTCATCAGTCAGTAGACCGTGCTTCCGCATAAATTCAACATTAGAGCGCGTTAAATCAAATTTTTGTTCCTTCACAACGTAACCATGACAAACACGATTCGCTCTGCTTTTCATTAAAAAGTATTTTGTGTCTTTTGTTTCTATTTTTGGCGCAGAAGTATTTGATACGTTTGCCTCGGTCCTGTCATATATTTTGCATATTAAAATTTCGCGGGTTTATTAAATTAAGTTGTAAATTGCAAAACTATTATGAACACTGGAAGCTTTCCTTTGATATTTTCTCTCTCCAAGAATTATAATGCAGATATTCAAATCATTATTTCTACTAGATCCTATGGATTCACGAATTTGACATACATTCGCGTAATATCTCAGAACGGGGTGACAAGCAAGAATCAAGTGTTTATCAGAAATAGGTAAATGGCCTGTAAAATTGGATATGGAATTGGACCTTGTAACGATCCGTTTTTATTGGTGTTACAAAAATAATAATTACGAATATGTGAAAATTTTGTTTAAATTTAATTTATAAAAAAATTTTTTTTTCTTTTTTTTATTTATTTATTTATTTATAATTATTTATCAGTTTATTATTTATTAGATTATTCCTCGTTATTTTTAATTCCTTTCTTATTTTTATTTTCTTTAGTTGTTTATCAAAAATTTGTTTAATGCGTTAAATAGATTATGAAATATAATAATCGAGTAGTGGTATTTGGATATTTAGTGATTATACTCCTTTGCGATGTTATTCTCTTCTTGTTTGAAGTCCAGGGTTCAAGTACTACCTGAAATTCTTCTAAATATATGTTCACAAAGAAATAAAACTCAAAAAATGGAAGGTTTAAATGAATTTATTAATCTTGTTGCGATTAATCGACTTTGAGTCGAAATACTGTTTCACAGCTCGAAAACTCTATCTCAGGTCGTTCGGTTTATCTTATTTAAACTATTAATATTTAATTATTCATTGGTTCTTTTAACTGTTATCAAAAGTCAGAGAAAGGGTAATGCTGAAAGATACAATACTTACAATTAAACAGTTCTTAATGATAAAATAGAAATAAGATTTATTATAAAAATGTTATTAAAAATTGAATTGTTCGAACCAACACCTATGCACAGGCTGACGTCATCACAGCTGACGCTCGGGTATAGGATTAAAGATGGCCGCCTTCTTGCTACGAAGTTCACCAAGATTCTCAAGTCGATTCTCCTCCAAATAAATATTGATTCTTTATGTGTCCTTCATCATACTAGTAGTGATTAATTTTCTTCGTCTTAGAGTGATTATTCCTTATTAGTGATCCGTTGTTTGGTTCGGCAGTAGGTGTTTAAACGTGACCTCGTTCAAATATCTCGTACAGTTTTGTAATGGTAATATTCACATCGGCAAATTCTGAATTAGTGCCTGGGTTGTTCTAATATCTTGATTACAATTTCCAATCTTCCTACATGTAATGGTTGGATTTATTTTATTTGACTTTAGTGTTAATAAATCATATTTTAAATTCTTTTTTTTTCTATAGGTTTAGTTCATGTCAAATTATATTTTTTATTTTTTTTTATCTCTCTCTTTCTGATGTGTTCACCTCGACGTTTAACAATTAACTCCCGGTTTTTTCTTCCTCATACAAAAGGTCCTGGCTGATTTAATAGTAAATTTACATTTTTTCAGTCAGCTGATTGAAGCCTCAAGTTTGTTTTGTACCAAAGAATTGAATTTTACATTATATTATAAATTAATTTTGTTTATTATCTATTATTATTTATTTCCAATTATTTAATCAAATTCCTTATTTGATTCTGAATAATTTAAGACCATACATGATATGTTTTATAGCATCTTTTAACTCAAAAGTCACATTTGCAGTATATTTGGTTGTAGGCCTTAATTAATTTACCTTCTCCCACATTAAATGGTTTACAATCTATGTTATATTCCCATTAGTATTAAATAAGATTATTGGTTGAATTCGTATTATTTGGTTTCTCTAATTCTTAGTAATTTATGATTTACTTATCTAATTTAAATACTATCTTCAATTTAGGCTTTTCTTTAGACTCCAGTGTCATTACACTTTCATTTTTCCTAATAATATCCTATACATTCCCTTCATTCTTTTCACCAAGTGTTGTTACATGTATTATAAATGGTTAGTGATTTAGATTCAACAAATTTCATTCATTTAATTAGTTTCATTCTTATTTACTATTAATTTATAATGTTGAGATTTACAATTTGACCTATATTTTTATGTTAGTTCAATTACAAAGTTTATTATTCTTTCAGCTTGCTAATACCCTTTCTGCCATACAGTTCTAATAAAATCTTATCAACTAAATTGACCTTACTCAATTACAATATTGTTTTTGATTTACTGATACCATTAAAACATAATAAAGATATCAATTGAAAAATAAATCCAATCTCAAGCATTCCATGCTATGAGTTCAATGAACTGCTAACACAACAAACAAATCTATTTTTATTTAAATAGTTCCTTAAAGTTAATTATTAATCAGTCTATTGCTGTTTTTGTTTTAATTTAATGATTTACCCTGGTTCACCTCACTATTCACTATATTCCCAAATTTGATTTCTAGTCATTGGGGAATAAGGAACATCACTTAAATGGGATTATTGTTAGTCACTTTTTCACACTCAAAATAAATTATCTTTGTACACTTTCCATCATATCTCTAATATTTTTACTTATATTTAATTTACATAGTTTTTATTCTACTGTATTGTACCTTTCCTATGTTATACCTTTTTGGGGTTTTTATTTTTATGTGGTACTGTTTTTTTACTAGTTATTTCTTTATTCGGTGGTTTTGTTTATATATGGTTTTTTCTTAACTGCTCCTATTCTACCTGGGTATATTTATTATATAAGCTGGACTATCACTTAAGTTGGTGTTAATGAATTTGACTTATTTGAATTTAAGATTGTTTAATTATTATGGTACTTTTCTTTTTTGCCAGTTTAGTTTTTTATCCTATTCTTGCTTATTTTTTGACTTATAATAAGATGGATTTTCTGTCATGCTACAGATTGCTCTCCTCCAGAAGTGATTAATTCAGATCATACGTTTAGTATGTATGAAATAATTGCTTATGATATTTATTGTTTATTATATTCCTTGTCTTCCTACCCACTTCTATATCTGCTTCTTCATAGTTGATTTTCAGTTTTTTTTCTTTTCATTGAATTTATTCTTATTAGATAGTTACTGTAATCTGAGATATATCATTATTATTCTATATATTTTTTCTTTTACTTGGTGCTTCATCCATGGGATATTCATTCCCTAACATTCCCTAACACGTGAGCTGGGGCAGTCCAGAGCGGCACTTGTGGCTACAATACTCTGCTGGCCATACTTCACTTTTTTGAGATCAGAGGAACATCATCTCTGCTCAAATATAAGACTGCTGGAATACATCTACATACAGTCATTAAATAAAAATTATTAAAAAGTAGTCTATTTTTTTACTAATAAAAAACATCCTTGGATTCCTCACTTCGTGGTTGCTCAGATTTGCTAATACTTTCTATCTCACTTATTCTTCTTATGTATTTATTCTTCTTATGTTTTATAGCTCTGCTGATATATTTATTCTTCTCATGTTTGGAAGCTCTGTTGTTATAATTTATCGCTAGTTATGGTGTGTAAATTTTCCGTCTAAATTCTCTTTATTTCTTCTGTTGTTCGCACAATCTTCTTCTGGTTACCAGTGTTAATAGCATATTTTTCTTCTTCTGTTTTTCATCTTGTTTCCAATAAATTGTTCTACCGGTTTTATGTTATGACAGTAATTCTTCCAATGGTTCTTATTATAATTAAGTTTATTAAAATTAAAATAGTTATTATAGTCCTTTGTTTTCAGCAAAAATTATTATTTCGCTCTTGTTTTCATCCAAATTATTTCATTAACATTATATTATTTAAGTGGTCTATATTCCCTTTTGCATTTCGTAAATGTTTTAATATTTCCTTTCCAAAACTAGTTTATTCACATTGTTGATGTAAGTTGTTCTTACTTTTCCTTTAGAATTTTGTTGATTTATTTTTTACTTCAAAATTAATTCCTGTAAATTATTTATGTACGTTGATCTTACTTAGTTTTAGAATTTAGTAATTATATTTCAGTTCAAAATTAAGTCCTGTGAATAATTGGTGTAAGTTGACCTTACTTTTCTTTTAGAATTTTTAAAAATATATTTCAATTCAAAATTACAGTTCTTAACTGTTATATGCTCTTCCAAACCCAGTATTGATGAGCTTTTGGTGATTTCCATAATAGCGCGCTTAGTTCCTCCTATTTTCATTTGTATTGTTCATTTTCTCGAATAATATTCTTCTTTAAATCTCGGTTTTGTTTCTTTATTCTTTATTCCTATTATTTTTTCTTAATTATCATTATTTTCCTTCTCTTTTACATGGTTTTCGCTGTAGTCGGTTATCATAACATCCGTCCCTTTTCATGATGGTGTGTGGTATTTAGTTTAACCATGGTCCATAAACTCAGTTGCCCTTATTGTCCGGACTACCATTGTTTTCCGAATTATTTCTGTTCTTGTGACATCTCTTGCTTCTCCCTTGTATTTCATTTTTTCGGTTGATATGTTTTCACTTGTTTCAAGGCTTATTTGAATCACTCTATTATATAGTTTATTAAACCAAAATGTCACTGGTACATCCATGATTAATGATATCACTGATATTTTATCATATATTTCTATTTCGGGTGTATTCCATTTACCTATAGTCTTTTTTAAGTTGCAACATACTGTTTTATGGTAAGTCATTTCTTAAATTTCTTTTGACCTTCTCCTATAATCCTTGAAATTCATTATTTCTTTATCGTCGGTAATTGGGATATTAAGTACATTAATTAGACCGTTGTTCATCATCTCCAACTCTTCCCGTGTTTTTATTAGTTTCCTTTTATATTGTCTAAAATTTAGCCATTCTCGACCTTCAGTAGTAGGGATACTAGTAAGGTTAGTTGGTCGATTCCGAATTAGTTCTATTTCTTCCTGGTTCTGACGTACTTGACCGGTTATATTTGTCATGGCCACTTCAATACCGTCACACTTTTCCGTGAATTGGCTCCGTACCTTCCCCAATTCTTCCTGAGTTTCCCTTTGGTTTTCTTCCATTTTATTCCGATTATTTTCTTCGATGTTAGTAATTTTGGTGTGTACTTCTTCCTTAAACTCCTGTACTTCTTGATTAGTCTGACTCCACTTCTTGTCAGCTTCTGTAATTTGTTGTTTGATTCCGGTTGTCTCTTCTTCTAATTTCTTGTTTGTCGACTCACTATTATCGTTTATCTTCTTGTTCAACTCTTCTTTTAACAACTCTATCCTTTCGTCTAACTTGTCAATATTTTTCTGGTTCACCTCCCTTAATTCTTCTCTTAATAGTTGGTTATTCTCATCTATTTTCTTACTTAATTCTTCCTTCGTGGATTGGTTGTTCTCATCCATTTTCTTACTCAATTCTTCCTTTAACATTTGGTTGTCATCTTTCAATTTCTCCCTCATCTTCTTTTCCATTTTCTTATTGTTTTCTTCCATCTTCCCTTCCATCTTCTTGCTGTTTTCTTCCATCTTCTCTTCCATCTTCTTACTATTTTCGTCTATTTTCTTATTGGTCTCCTCCATTTTTTTACTCAATTCTTCTTTTGTGGATTGGTTGTTCTCCCTTAATTCTTATCTTGAGGACTGGTTGTTCTCTTCCATTTTCTTACTGTTCTCATCTATTTTCTTACTATTCGCCCGCAACTCTTCCCTTAAGGATTGGTTGTCCTCCCTTATAAGTTTTAACAGGTCCTGTGAGCTCATGCTCTCCGTTGGTGTGGGGTTTTCTGGTTGTTTCTCCTGTAACACAGGTTTGGTTGGTTCCGCATTTCTTTTGGCCTATCAGTTCCTAATTTCAGCCCCTTAAGTTGGAGCGCCAATTTTGTAACGATCCGTTTTTATTGGTGTTACAAAAATAATAATTACGAATAAGTGAAAATTTTGTTTAAATTTAATTTATAAAAAAATTTTTTTTTCTTTTTTTAATTAATTTATTTATTTATAATTATTTATCAGTTTATTATTTATTAGATTATTCCTCGTTATTTTTAATTCCTTTCTTATTTTTATTTTCTTTAGTTGTTTATCAAAAATTTGTTTAATGCGTTAAATAGATTATGAAATATAATAATCGATTAGTGGTATTTGGATATTTAGTGATTATACTCCTTTGCGATGTTATTCTCTTCTTCTTTGAAGTCCAGGGTTCAAGTACTACCTGAAATTCTTCTAAGTATATGTTCACAAAGAAATAAAACTCAAAAAATGGAAGGGTTAAATGAATTTATTAATCTTGTTGCGATTAATCGACTTCGAGTCGAAATACTGTTTCACAGCTCGAAAACTCTATCTCAGGTCGTTCGGTTTATCTTATTTAAACTATTAATATTTAATTATTCATTGGTTCTTTTAACTGTTATCAAAAGTCAGAGAAAGGGTAATGCTGAAAGATACAATACTTACAATTAAACAGTTCTTAATGATAAAATAGAAATAAGATTTATTATAAAAATGTTATTAAAAATTGAATTGTTCGAACCAACACCTATGCACAGGCTGACGTCATCACAGCTGACGCTCGGGTATAGGATTAAAGATGGCCGCCTTCTTGCTACGAAGTTCACCAAGATTCTCAAGTCGATTCTCCTCCAAATAAATATTGATTCTTTATGTGTCCTTCATCATACTAGTAGTGATTAATTTTCTTCGTCTTAGAGTGATTATTCCTTATTAGTGGTCCGTTGTTTGGTTCGGCAGTAGGTGTTTAAAAGTGACCTCGTTCAAATATCTCGTACAGTTTGTAATGGTAATATTCACATCGGCAAATTCTGAATTAGTGCCTGGGTTGTTCTAATATCTTGATTACAATTTCCAATCTTCCTACGTGTAATGGTTGGATTTATGTTATTTGACTTTAGTGTTAATAAATCATATTTTAAATTTCTTTTTTTTTCTATAGGTTTAGTTCATGTCAAATTATATTTTTTATTTTTTTTTAGCTCTCTCTTTCTGATGTGTTCACCTCGACGTTTAACAATTAACTCCCGGTTTTTTTCTTCCTCATACAAAAGGTCCTGGCTGATTTAATAGTAAATTTACATTTTTTCAGTCAGCTGATTGAAGCCTCAAGTTTGTTTTGTACCAAAGAATTGAATTTTACATTATATTATAAATTAATTTTGTTTATTATCTATTATTATTTATTTCCAATTATTTAATCAAATTCCTTATTTGATTCTGAATAATTTAAGACCATACATGATATGTTTTATAGCATCTTTTAACTCAAAAGTCACATTTGCAGTATATTTGGTTGTAGGCCTTAATTAATTTACCTTCTCCCGCATTAATGGTTTACAATCTATTGCGACAGTACAAATAAGTGATGTACTGAGCATGGAATATAAAAATTTAAATCTACCTAATAAACTGTAAATAATTAATAATATATTAGAAATAAGCATGTCAGGGATTGCAAGCTTGACTCAGACAAAAATATGAACAGGTGTTTCGACCTGAATCGACGTGCACACACACACAAATGTAACTGAAAGTGTGTACACCAGTATTTTGCTAGTGTGTGTGAACGCAGGTCTCTGCAGGCGAGTTTGCCACCCCAAGATGAATAATTGCACAATTACTGTTTTTCCGTAATTATTCATAAACTATAATTAAGAATTAAAATCCAAAACCACAATAAAATGTAATAAAATTTACTAAATACTGTGTACGAAAACCACGCGAAAGTGACACACCGTACGAGTGTAATAGTGAAATAACTATGTACAAATCGAAAGGGTTAAGTTGCAATGTCCAAAATTACAGTGAACATGTGTTGTAAAAATAGTTATAAGATAAGTATAAGAGTATACTTACAGGACTCTGCGATTCGCAGAAATATAAAAAATAGCGAATTTGACAAAGAGTGGGGGAACTGAATCCAGAGACAGTTTCTAGCATGTCGATTTCGTACCACTGCAGGTGTCGACCAAGACATGGGTATAAATAGGACACGCAAGCTACAGTGGTTCTCTTTCTTGAATCATCCACGGTGCAGCGGGAGCTTATGCCCGTCAGCACGGCGTATTTATTTTTTTTGTAAACAGTTTAAATTTGCCAGTTACGTACAAATATGTAACTAAGCTGTAAAGACAATCATTTTAATTAATAACAGCACTACTTAAGAAGATCCATTAACGTCAGTAACAGCACGAGGAGAGTTCCAGAGAATGATTCGACACTAGACAAGAGAGTGATACGACGCTGGACAAGAGGAGAAGAGAGACAGCCGACGCTGGACAAGAGGAGAAGAGAGACAGCCGACGCTGGAGGCGAGACGAGGACGAATACCGATGGAAAAAAAATGATCGAGTATGATTGACGACAATAAGGTGATAAACAACTTATTTATATCTTAATCATACAAAGAACTCAAAGACAATTAAAGACATTTCTATTTTATTTAAAAGTAAGAGCAATGTTTCTTGTAAAGTAGAATTAAAATCATAGATGTTTTAGAAATACGATTAACGTAACAAGAGCTCAAATTAATATGATATAAATGATTACAAAGCATTTAAATGAAAACAATTAGTATTTGAGAAAAAACAGTACTGAGAAACAAAAGATAAATTCAATAACTATTAATAATTTTGAGTACATTACAATATAGAAAAAGATTTAAATATTGATATTTTGAGACACATTAATTGACTGAGTAGTCTGAAAATGAGATTTTTCTTTTATACAATAATTAGTAGAATAGAATATTTAGTCAGTAAGGATGTATATAGCTTAAGCCTTACGGCACAACAACAAATAATAACGAATGTTTTAAATCGAAGTCAGTGCCATGTGCACATTTTTTAATAGTATCAAATAAATTTTAATTACCGTTTCAAGTTACAAAGAGTTCTTATTGCAGATACACCTGAAACCCAATTTAAATGTTATATTGTTACGTAATTTGTCAATCTTGAACGTGAGACCGGTCACGCCTATTTTATGTATATGTAACGTTGCATAAATTTGGCGCTCCAAGATCGTGGGGATCCACAAATTCAAATTATATTAAATTTTCAATTTGTTACGTTGCACTATGTTATATTCCCATTAGTATTAAATAAGATTATTGGTTGAATTCGTATTATTTGGTTTCTCTAATTCTTAGTAATTTATGATTTACTTATCTAATTTAAATACTATCTTCAATTTAGGCTTTTCTTTAGACTCCAGTGTCATTACACTTTCATTTTTCCTAATAATATCCTATACATTCCTTCATTCTTTTCACCAAGTGTTGTTACATGTATTATAAATGGTTAGTGATTTACATTCAACAAATTTCATTCATTTAATTAGTTTCATTCTTATTTACTTTTAATTTATAATGTTGAGATTTACAATTTGCCTATATTTTTATGTTAGTTCAATTACAAAGTTTATTATTCTTTCAGCTTGCTAATACCCTTTCTGCCATACAATTCTAATAAAATCTTATCAACTAAATTGACCTTACTCAATTACAATATTGTTTTTGATACCATTAAAACATAATAAAGATATCAATTGAAAAATAAATCCAATCTCAACCATTCAATTCTATGAGTTCAATGAACTGCTAACACAACAAACAAATCTATTTTTATTTAAATAGTTCCTTAAAGTTAATTATTAATCAGTCTATTGCTGTTTTTGTTTTAATTTAGGGATTTACCCTGGTTCACCTCACTATTCACTATATTCCCAAATTTGATTTCTAGTCATTGGGGAATAAGGAACATCACTTAAATGGGATTATTGTTAGTCACTTTTTCACACTCAAAATGAATTACCTTTGTACACTTTCCATCATATCTCTAATATTTTTACTTATATTTAATTTACATAGTTTTTATTCTACTGTATTGTACCTTTTCTATGTTATACCTTTTTGGGGTTTTTATTTTTATGTGGTACTGTTTTTTTACTAGTTATTTCTTTATTCGGTGGTTTTGTTTATATATGGTTTTTACTTCCATATTCCTTAAGGAATGGAAGTATGGTGATGGCAAAAAAAATCGTGTTCGAGATTATTGCAGATTCTGATTCTACTACACTCAAAACATGAAAAAAAGTCGTTTTCCGAAAAGTGTCTGTGTGTCTGTGTGTCTGTCTGTCTGTCTGTAGATTTTTTTTCTATGGCAAACGATAACTGCCGCAAATTCAAACAGAATCAAATAATTTTTTGCATACAGCCCGGTTTTGCAGAGTTCTCGCGACCTATTGTTTTTGGTGAAGATCGGTTGAGGGAAAGGGGTAGTTTACCTGCAACGGTTTTTTTTTAGCAAGGGTAATTTTGTTTGTTTGGCAAACGATAACAGCCGCAAATTCAAACAGAATCAAATAATGTTTCGCATACAGCCCTGAATTGTAGAGTTCTCAAGACCTATTGTTTTTGGTGAAGATCGGTTAAGGGAAAGGGGTAGTTTACCTGTAACGTTTTATGTTTTAACAAGGGTATTTCCTATGGCAAACGATAACAGCCGCAAATTCAAACAGAATGAAAAGATTATTTGCATACAGCCCTAAATTGTAGAGTTCTCAATACCTTTTGTTTTTGGTGAAGATCGGTTAAGGGAAAGGGGTAGTTTACCTACAACGTTTTTTTAACAAGGGTATTTTCTATGGCAAACGATAACAGCCGCAAATTCAAACAGAATCAAATAATTTTCTGCATACAGCCCTGATTTGTAGAGTACTCAAGACCTATTGTTTTTGGTGAAGATCGGTTGAGGGGAAGGGGTAGTTTACCAGCAACGTTTTTTATCATGCGTATTTTCTATGGCAAACGACAACTGCCGCAAATTCAAACAGAATCAAATAATTTTTTGCATACAGCCCTGATTTGTAGAGTACTCGCGACCTATTGTTTTTGGTGAAGATCGGTTGAGGGGAAGGGGTAGTTTACCTGCAACGGTTTTTTTTATCAAGGGAAATTTTTTTTTTTTTGGCAAACGATAACAGCCGCAAATTCAAACAGAATCAAATAATGTTTCGCATACAGCCCTGAATTGTAGATTTCTCAAGACCTATTGTTTTTGGTGAAGATCGGTTAAGGGAAAGGGGTAGTTTACCTGCAACGTTTTTTTAACAAGGGTATTTTCTATGGCAAACGATAACAGCCGCAAATTCAAACAGAATCAAATAATGTTTTGCATACAGCCCTGATTTGTAGAGTACTCAAGACCTATTGTTTTTGGTGAATATCGGTTAAGGGGAAGGGGTAGTTTACCTGCAACGTTTTTTTATCAAGCGTATTTTCTATGGCAAACGATAACAGCCGCAAATTCAAACAGAATGAAATAATTTTTTGCATACGTCCCTGAATTGTAGAGGTCTCAATGACTTTCGATTTTGGTGAAGATCGGTTAAGGGGAAGGGGTAGTTTACCTGCAACCTTTTACGTTTTAACAAGAGTAAAGTACTTGAAAATTTATTTAAACTTTTTGAAACAATGGTAATTGTTAAAAATAAAATAATTTTGTTGCCAGGCAATAAAATTATAATTTTTTCATTTTAATGTAATATAATATTTTTCATTTAATACAGCAATAAAAAGGCAGGTAAGACACAGCCTGGTTGTTTGGCTGAAAATGATTTTAAATATAAATCTTAGAATATGGAAGTCATGTATGGTTCTCCATACCGATATTTTACTTCCATATTCCTTAAGGAATGGAAGTATGGTGATGGCAAAAAAAATCGTGTTCGAGATTATTGCAGATTCTGATTCTACTACACTCAAAACATGAAAAAAAGTCGTTTTCCGAAAAGTGTCTGTGTGTCTGTCTGTCTGTGTGTCTGTGTGTCTGTCTGTCTGTAGATTTTTTTTCTATGGCAAACGATAACTGCCGCAAATTCAAACAGAATCAAATAATTTTTTGCATACAGCCCGGTTTTGCAGAGTTCTCGCGACCTATTGTTTTTGGTGAAGATCGGTTGAGGGAAAGGGGTAGTTTACCTGCAACGGTTTTTTTTTAGCAAGGGAAATTTTGTTTGTTTGGCAAACGATAACAGCCGCAAATTCAAACAGAATCAAATAATGTTTCGCATACAGCCCTGAATTGTAGAGTTCTCAAGACCTATTGTTTTTGGTGAAGATCGGTTAAGGGAAAGGGGTAGTTTACCTGTAACGTTTTATGTTTTAACAAGGGTATTTCCTATGGCAAACGATAACAGCCGCAAATTCAAACAGAATGAAAAGATTATTTGCATACAGCCCTAAATTGTAGAGTTCTCAATACCTTTTGTTTTTGGTGAAGATCGGTTAAGGGAAAGGGGTAGTTTACCTACAACGTTTTTTTAACAAGGGTATTTTCTATGGCAAACGATAACAGCCGCAAATTCAAACAGAATCAAATAATTTTCTGCATACAGCCCTGATTTGTAGAGTACTCAAGACCTATTGTTTTTGGTGAAGATCGGTTGAGGGGAAGGGGTAGTTTACCAGCAACGTTTTTTATCATGCGTATTTTCTATGGCAAACGACAACTGCCGCAAATTCAAACAGAATCAAATAATTTTTTGCATACAGCCCTGATTTGTAGAGTACTCGCGACCTATTGTTTTTGGTGAAGATCGGTTGAGGGGAAGGGGTAGTTTACCTGCAACGGTTTTTTTTATCAAGGGAAATTTTTTTTTTTTTGGCAAACGATAACAGCCGCAAATTCAAACAGAATCAAATAATGTTTCGCATACAGCCCTGAATTGTAGATTTCTCAAGACCTATTGTTTTTGGTGAAGATCGGTTGAGGGAAAGGGGTAGTTTACCTGCAACGTTTTTTTAACAAGGGTATTTTATATGGCAAACGATAACAGCCGCAAATTCAAACAGAATCAAATAATGTTTTGCATACAGTCCTGATTTGTAGAGTACTCAAGACCTATTGTTTTTGGTGAAGATCGGTTAAGGGGAAGGGGTAGTTTACCTGCAACCTTTTACGTTTTATTTTCTATGGCAAACGATAACAGCCGCAAATTCAAACAGAATCAAATAATGTTTTGCATACAGCCCTGATTTGTAGAGTACTCAAGACCTATTGTTTTTGGTGAAGATCGGTTAAGGGGAAGGGGTAGTTTACCTGCAACGTTTTTTTATCAAGCGTATTTTCTATGGCAAACGATAACAGCCGCAAATTCAAACAGAATCAAATAATTTTTTGCATACGTCCCTGAATTGTAGAGGTCTCAATGACTTTCGATTTTGGTGAAGATCGGTTAAGGGGAAGGGGTAGTTTACCTGCAACCTTTTACGTTTTAACAAGAGTAAAGTACTTGAAAATTTATTTAAACTTTTTGAAACAATGGTAATTGTTAAAAATAAAATAATTTTGTTGCCAGGCAATAAAATTATAATTTTTTCATTTTAATGTAATATAATATTTTTCATTTAATACAGCAATAAAAAGGCAGGTAAGACACAGCCTGGCTGTTTGGCTGAAAATGATTTTAAATATAAATCTTAGAATATGGAAGTCATGTATGGTTCTCCATACCGATATTAATCTTCAAATTCCTCCCTTCATGAAATTCATACAGCCGTGCCCTTTGAGGTCATGTTTGGTTTCTCCCCTGTACACCCCCTTAGCAATTTGTGTACTCTTAAAAGTACTTTGTGCACTCTAAAAAGTACTTTGTGTACTCTAATGAGTATTTTGTGTACTGTAATAAGTACTTTGTGTACTCAAATAAGTACTTTGTGTACACAAATAAGTATTTTGTGTACTCTGTTAAGTACTTTTTAAACTCCAAAAGTATGTTGTGTACTCTAGAATTACTTTCCGTATTCTATAACGTCCTTTGTGTTCTCTAAAAAGTCCTTTTTGTTCTCTAAAATGTATTGTGTTCTCTAAAAAGTACTTATTGTACTTAGGTTTCTTGAACGCAGGCTCATAGTTCGTGGGTCATTCTGATTTTTGACCATCGAATCTTGTAGAGAACGATGAGACGGAGCGAACGGTACCTTACCTGACGTTCTACGTCTACCCGTTGCCGTTCTAGGATCAAAAATATCCGATTCATTACCAGATAATCGACCAATTTTTAGGTTTATTGACCGCAGGCTCATAGTCCGTGGGTCATTCTGATTTTTGACCATCGAATCTTGTAGAGGACGATTAGACGGAGCGAACGGTACTTTATTTGACGTTTTAAATCTACCCGCAGCCGTTCTAGGCTCAAAAATAGCGCAATAATTACCAGATAATCGACAAACTTTAGGTTTTTTGACCGCAAGCTCATAGTCCGTGGGTCATTCTGATTTTTGACCATCGAATCTTGTAGACGACAATGGGTTGGAGCGAACGGTACCTTTTTCGACGTGCTAGGTCTATTCGTAGCCGTTCTAGGCTCAAAAATATCGCATTTATTACCAGATAATCGACCAATTTTTAGGTTTATTGACCGCAGGCTCATAGTCCGTAGGTCATTCTGATTTTTGACCATCGAGTCTTGTAGAGGACGATGGGGCGGAGCGAACGGTACCTTATTTGACGTTCTAAGTCTACCCGTAGCAGTTTTAGGCTCAAAAATAGCGCATTTATTACCAAATAATCGACCAATTTTTAGGTTTTTTGACCGCAGGCTCATAGTCCGTGGGTCATTCTGATTTTTGACCATCGAATCTAGTAGAGGACGATGAGGCGGAGCGAACGGTACCTTATTTGACGTTTTAATTCTACCCCTAGCCGTTCTAAGCTCAAAAATAACGCATTTATTACCAGATAATCGACCAATTTTTAGGTTTTTTGACCGCAGGCTCATAGTCCGTGGGTCATTCTGATTTTTGACCATCGAATCTTATAGACGACAATGGGTTGGAGCGAACGGTACCTTTTTTGACGTGCTAGGTCTATTCGTAGCCGTTCTAGGCTCAAAAATATCGCATTTATTACCAGATAATCGACCAATTTTTAGGTTTATTGACCGCAGGCTCATAGTCCGTAGGTCATTCTGATTTTTGACCATCGAGTCTTGTAGAGGACGATGGGGCGGAGGGAACGGTACCTTATTTGACGTTCTAAGTCTACCCGTAGCAGTTTTAGGCTCAAAAATAGCGCATTTATTACCAAATAATCGACCAATTTTTAGGTTTTTTGACCGCAGGCTCATAGTCCGTGGGTCATTCTGATTTTTGACCATCGAATCTAGTAGAGGACGATGAGGCGGAGCGAACGGTACCTTATTTGACGTTTTAATTCTACCCCTAGCCGTTCTAAGCTCAAAAATAACGCATTTATTACCAGATAATCGACCAATTTTTAGGTTTTTTGACCGCAGGCTCATAGTCCGTGGGTCATTTTGATTTTTGACCATCGAATCTTGTAGACGACGATGAGACGGAGCGAACGGTACCTTACTTGACGTTCTAAATCTAACCAATTTGGTGTTGTGAGCGGGCTTGCTCAGACTACACTGATGAAAACACTTGACCCTGGTGGCGATGTCCCGGTCCATGCCTTTCCAGAAAAAGTTCTTCCTAATCGCGGCGATGGTCTTAGAAATACCCAAAAGGCCTCCCACCGGGGGATTGTGATAGTACTGGGAGAACATTGGTACAAGCTTGCTCTGCAGCACTATCTTAGGAACCCGTCCTCTACGTTCTTTGCAACAGAGGACGCACTTGGACAGAAAATAAGGAGCATTACTCTCGCCTTATTTAATATTTTCGATTATAGGACCCAACGTCTCATCATCAAGCTGATGAGGGATGACATCAGTAAAGGCGAGGGGAAACTGCATGAGTAAGGCGCAGGGTTCACCTATTGGCTCCTCACTATGTAGAAGGTACATCCGTGATAAAGCGTCGGCTACAACATTTTGGGTCCGACGTACATGCTGTGCCCTGAACTTAAATGTTGAGATTTTGACCACCCAGCGACCAATTTTACCCAGTTGTCGGGGATGCGCCAGAAGCCCAGAGAGAGCCTGATTGTCATTCTCTAGTTGGAACTCAGCATGTTCCAAATACCTTCTAAACTTGTCAAGGGCGAAGACAACTGCCAAACACTCCAACTCATAAACAGATGATTTCTTTTCGGTGTCCGTGAGGGTCCTAGATACAAAAGCTATTGGCTGCCGAGCACCATCCACCTCCTGTATATTGGTACAGGTTCCAAGGTATGCAAAAAGCCGTGTACGGCCGAGAATCCTTGTGTAAGGGTATCTGGTGGTAGGCGGAATTTTGGGAAATATAGTGAAATACCAGTCAAAGGCCAAATGCAGGTCCGGGAGGGGCAGGGACTCATCTCTATATTTTGATTTAATTTTCGATAGTCAATAACCAGCCGATTTTTCCCTCCCGGTTTAGGCACCAAGAATCCTGGACTGTCATAGGCCGACGTGGATGGTTCAATGACACCCTGGTCTAACAATTCTTGAACGTTCTCACGCAAAATGGTCATTTTGGGAGGGGCGAATTTATAAGGGTGCGAACGGACAACCGAGGAGTCACAAAGGCAGATATGATACTCAAGGTTATGTGTGAGTCCGAGATTGGCAGTCAGTACCTCGGGGAACTCCTCAAACAATTGAAGAAATGTGGTCCGTTGGGACTGCTTTAAATTATTAATGGACGCCGGGGTTGATGTCCTTCAAGTCCCTCCCCCGACGCGTCACGATATCCAAAAAAAGGAATGCTCACGCCACGGTTAAACTTAAAAAAACAAACGTGCCCATGGATACCGAGAACCAGACCACTTTTAGCAATGAAGTCCGCACCCAGAATACAATCTACACTCAGATTAGGAGCGACTAGAGAACCCCCACACCCACGAAAAATAGTTTATTTTAATCTTGAAGGCCGCCATTTTTTAATCTTCAAATTCCTCCCTTCATGAAATTCATAGAGCCGTGCCCTTTGAGGTCATGTTTGGTTTCTCCCCTGTACACCCCTTAGCAATTTGTGTACTCTTAAAAGTACTTTGTGCACTCTAATAAGTACTTTGTGTACTCTAATATGTACTTCGTACTCTAATAAGTGAATTTTTGTACTCTAAAAGTACTTTGTGTACACTGAAATTACCTTGTGTACTCTAGTAAGTACTTTGTGTATTCTAATAAGTACTTTGTGTACTCTAATGAGTATTTTGTGTACTGTAATAAGTACTTTGTGTACTCAAATAAGTACCTTGTGTACACAAATAAGTAATTTGTGTACTCTGTTAAGTACTTTTTGAACTCCAACAGTATGTTGTGTACTCTAGAATTACTTTGCGTATTCTATAATGTCCTTTGTGTTCTCTAAAAAGTCCTTTTTGTGCTCTAAAATGTATTGTGTTCTCTAAAAAGTACTTATTGTACTTAGGTTTTTTGAACGCAGGCTCATAGTTCGTGGGTCATTCTGATTTTTGACCATCGAATCTTGTAGAGGACGACGAGGCGGAGCGAACGGTACCTTATTTGACGTTCTAAGTCTACCCGTAGCCGTTTTAGGCTCAAAAATAGCGCATTTATTACCAAATAATCGACCAATTTTTAGGTTTTTTGACCGCAGGCTCATAGTCCGTGGGTCATTCTGATTTTTGACCATCGAATCTAGTAGAGGACGATGAGGCGGAGCGAACGGTACGTTTTTTGACGTTCTAAGTCTACCCGTAGCCGTTCTAGGCTCACAAATTGCGCATTTATTACCAGATAATCGACAAATTTTTAGGTTTATTGAACGCAGGCTCATAGTCCGTGGGTCATTCTGATTTTTGACCATCGAATCTTGTAGACGACGATGAATCGGAGCGAACGGTATATTATTTGACGTTCTACGTTTAACCGTAGCCGTTCTAGGCTCAAAAATATTGCATTTATTACCAGATAATCGACCAATTTTTAGGTTTTTTGACCGCAGGCTCATAGTCCGTGGGTCATTCAGATTTTTGACCATTGAATCTTGTAGACGACGATGAGACGGAGCGAACGGTACCTTATTTGACGCTCTAAGTCTACCCGTAGCCGTTCTAGGCTAAAAATAGCGCATTAATTACCAGATAATCGACCAATTTTTAGGTTTTTTGACCGCAGGCTCATAGTCCGTGGGTCATTCTGATTTTTGACCATCGAATCTTGTAGACGACGATGGATGGAGCGAGCGGTACCTTTTTTGACCTTTTAAGTCTACTCGTAGCCGTTCTAGGCTCAAAAATATCGCAATTATTACCAGATAATCGACAAATTTTTAGGTTTATTGAACGCAGGCTCATAGTCCGTGGGTCATTCTGATTTTTGACCATCGAATCTTGTTACTTCCATATTCCTTAAGGAATGGAAGTATGGTGATGGCAAAAAAAATCGTGTTCGAGATTATTGCAGATTCTGATTCTACTATACTCAAAACATGAAAAAAAGTCGTTTTCCGAAAAGTGTCTGTGTGTCTGTCTGTCTGTCTGTGTGTGTGTCTGTCTGTAGATTTTTTTTCTATGGCAAACGATAACTGCCGCAAATTCAAACAGAATCAAATAATTTTTTGCATACAGCCCGGTTTTGCAGAGTTCTCGCGACCTATTGTTTTTGGTGAAGATCGGTTGAGGGAAAGGGGTAGTTTACCTGCAACGGTTTTTTTTAGCAAGGGTAATTTTGTTTGTTTGGCAAACGATAACAGCCGCAAATTCAAACAGAATCAAATAATGTTTCGCATACAGCCCTGAATTGTAGAGTTCTCAAGACCTATTGTTTTTGGTGAAGATCGGTTAAGGGAAAGGGGTAGTTTACCTGTAACGTTTTATGTTTTAACAAGGGTATTTCCTATGGCAAACGATAACAGCCGCAAATTCAAACAGAATGAAAAGATTATTTGCATACAGCCCTAAATTGTAGAGTTCTCAATACCTTTTGTTTTTGGTGAAGATCGGTTAAGGGAAAGGGGTAGTTTACCTACAACGTTTTTTTAACAAGGGTATTTTCTATGGCAAACGATAACAGCCGCAAATTCAAACAGAATCAAATAATGTTTTGCGTACAGCCCTGATTTGTAGAGTACTCAAGACCTATTGTTTCTGGTGAAGATCGGTTAAGGGAAAGGGGTAGTTTACCTGTAACGTTTTATGTTTTAACAAGGGTATTTCCTATGGCAAACGATAACAGCCGCAAATTCAAACAGAATCAAAAGATTATTTGCATACAGCCCTAAATTGTAGAGTTCTCAAGACCTATTGGTTTTGGTGAAGATCGGTTGAGGTAAAGGGGTAGTTTACCTGCAACGTTTTTTTAACAAGGGTATTTTCTATGGCAAACGATAACAGCCGCAAATTCAAACAGAATCAAATAATGTTTTGCATACAGCCCTGATTTGTAGAGTACTCAAGACCTATTGTTTTTGGTGAAGATCGGTTAAGGGGAAGGGGTAGTTTACCTGCAACGTTTTTTTATCAAGCGTATTTTCTATGGCAAACGATAGCAGCCGCAAATTCAAACAGAATCAAATAATTTTTAGCATACGTCCCTGAATTGTAGAGGTCTCAATGACTTTCGATTTTGGTGAAGATCGGTTAAGGGGAAGGGGTAGTTTACCAGCAACCTTTTACGTTTTAACAAGAGTAAAGTACTTGAAAATTTATTTAAACTTTTTGAAACAATGGTAATTGTTAAAAATAAAATAATTTTGTTGCCAGGCAATAAAATTATAATTTTTTCATTTTAATGTAATATAATATTTTTCATTTAATACAGCAATAAAAAGGCAGGTAAGACACAGCCTGGCTGTTTGGGTGAAAATGATTTTAAATATAAATCTTAGAATATGGAAGTCATGTATGGTTCTCCATACCGATATTTTCTCAACTGCTCCTATTCTACCTGGGTATATTTATTATATAAGTTGGACTATCACTTAAGTTGGTGTTAATGAATTTGATTTCTTTGAATTTAAGATTGTTTAATTATTATGGTACTTTTCTTTTTTGCCAGTTTAGTTTTTTATCTTATTCTTGCTTATTTTTTGACTTATAATAAGATGGATTTTCTGTCATGCTACAACCTTTACAAAAATTGGAGCTAAGTGACTTCCTCTGATGCTCGGTGGCAGGTAAGGTGTTAAAAATGTCTCACGTGTAATCCCCGTGCTGGATGGAGGACTGCATTAGTAAATAATTAAACATTATACGTTACATTAGGTAAACATTATATCTTAATATCGTCATTTAACTCATCGAATGATAAGGAAACAAAAAAAAGAAGCTAGTTAAAAAGAATCAAATAATGTCGATAAGCTACCTCAATTTTTATAATAGGCCTATGTGGTAAAAATATTTTTTTCAGAAAATACGTCAAAATGTTCGAATCAACGTGCAAGGAGAACTATCGGTATCCGAGCCCTTATCATACATGTAGATCATATTTTCTCTAAGTGTCTTGTATTGTATAGTTTAAGTTATTGCTCTTTAAAGAGAACCATAGAGTTATAATGGAACGACACACACACGTTAAAATCATGTTCCCCGTGTGCTCGGGAGTTACAAGGAGAATTTTTTGCTTCTTTGGGAGCCAAAACACTTCTGCTGATGAATAGTCAGTCGGACTCTTTTTTCGTTCATGTTACGAATTTTTTCCGGTCTATCTGTTAAACCGTTTTCTTTCAGGATGTCTTTGACCTCTTGAAAGTGTCGTTTACTATGAATGTAAACTTAACAGTGTGTGTTAACATTATTTGTCTTAACAGTTGTTACTTAACAGTTTTATGTCTCGACCTGTGTTCATACTGTGAGCCTTTTTGTTGGCAACTTCAGGATGTCTTTTGAGAGAAAAGCTTAACCATTTCCTAGCAGCAGTAGCTTTATTAGAGTTAAAAACAATGAGCTCATTGAATAATGGGCCTACATGATACAGTTCGTCACAATATTTTAGGAATGAGATTCATACCTATACTACACACAAGAAAACAGTGGTTGAGACAAATACATTTGGCGACCAAGTTTCCGAACTGTTGAATCAATTTTCAAGTTATTTTCCGGTGTTTCCTTGGATAAAATGGACATGTACGCAAAACACTACGTAAACACCCAAAAAAAAACTTTGAGGGAGGAAACTGAGGTCTAATAGGTCAATGTTAAAAATAAGGTACCATTTAGTAAAAGAGTGATACTGCCATTTAATGGTAAAGGAATTATTACTAAAATTTAATATACAGTTAGGTTGTGGAACAGTAAGGCCAACTTGATATATTATTTACACCATGGCTTTTAAATATTTACACCTTACATATAGTGAAATTTCGACTTTTAATTTGCTGATAGGTTGAAAATGTTTTAAGTACGAAAAGTTATGGATAGAAGAAAGTCAGGTCTTCAAGAATGTACACGTATGTACCACTTTGCTAGTTTACCCACGTAATATGAAGAAAAATCATCATCATCATCATCATCATCTTCTTCTTCTTCTCCTCCTCCTCCTCCTCCTCCTCGTCCTTACGCAGTCGTTTAAAGTTAAATAATTTTAGTTAAATAAATTACGTTGTAGTTAAATAATGTTTCTTAACTGACAATAATTTAACAAAATCGAAATTCAGATTTTGCCGCTCGCAGTGTTAAACGACGCTGTTTAATGCTGTGAATCGTAACTAATAGGCCTAAAGTGTGTCCTTCATACTTTATAACGTGATCTCGTTCCGTACGGGAAGCGCGCGTGCGCGCGCGTGTGTGTAGGGGGGTAGGCCTCTCAGGTAATTATACCCGAAATTAATACATGCGAAGTATCCAAGTGACGGTGGGTGTTGTATCCTTTCACTTGTGTTGTTTACTTTCCGTGACTGTTCCTTACTGTATGCACACTACGTTAAGCAACTAGTCTTACATTGCGGCCTAAACTTTGATATCGTTTGAGTTTCCGCTATTTTGCTTCGCTTCTTTGAAACCACTCGCAGGTCAGTAAGTAGGTATTAACCGGGAAACGAAACGTTGTAAAACCTATCATAACGTGTAAGCACTCTATGGTTTGGTATATAAAAAAGGGTGCTGTAAGCGTTTTGATATTTGAAAAAACAATATTCTTATTTTGCTTATCAAAAATCAGCAAAACCACTATGAAACTTACACCGACAATCCACTTTAGGCTATGCATTACCGTTTCACATTACAGTGAGAGATATATACAAATGTGATGTGAATAATGTGTTTAAGGGACAAAAGTATGCTGTGAAAATAAAAAAAAAAATAGTAAATTTGAGTTATACTGAAACTGGTTGAAATAGACCAATATGTCAACAATAATTGTATTTCTCAAAGAAAAGAAAATCTGTTGTCTGACTGTTCTTTCTTTTTTGGATTCTTCTACATCAAGAATGCTTTTTGTTTTTTCAGGTTGAAAAGCTTTTAATGAACATTGTGTGTGTGTGTGTGTGTGCGCGTGTTATTTCTGTATAAAATAAAGTTTTTAATCGTGCTGGGAGGAAGGAACAAACATATTGAAATAAACTGTTGGCATCCGCTGATGACTTTGGTATACTTTCTGAACATCTGACATCTGCAGTAATACAGGTTAATATTTTAGAGGACATAGCCAGTAGAACAGGCTTAAGACTTTTTGCAGAAAAACAAATTTCTCACGAGCATTAATAATGCGCCAATATTCTTGTTAACAGATTTTGGTCGAATAGAGAGAGTTAGAAAATTTAAGTATGTAGGGGAAATCATTCAAGAGAATGGTTTAGAAAAATCTGCTATAGAAGAAAGACATCTTAAAATGGAAAGAGCATATGGTATAACTAAAGATATTTACAATAAAAAGTGCATATCTAAAAATGCGAAAATAAGCCATTACAGTACAGTGGTGAATGCCTATATGCAAGTGAATGTCTAGCATTGAATTATATTTCCAATATTTAGACAAACTAGAAATATTGGAAAGACGAATTATTAGAAAAATATCAGGCCTACGAAAAACTTCGGAAGGTTGGAAATTAAGAAGTAATGATGAAATATATGAAAGCATAGAAAATATAACAGAAACAGTGAGAAAAAGAAGCCTAGTATTTTTTGAATATTTATATAGAATGGACGACAATAGGTTAACTAAACAGATCTTCAAATGTCTGTTAGGAAAGAAGTCAACATCAAGTTGGATTAAAGAAGTCAAAAAGGATTTAGAAAAAAAATAATATAAACGCAGAAGAAGCAATTGAAAGAGAAGTTTTCGGGCAAAGTGTTAAAAATGGAAGGAGTCCAGGGTAGGAGAGAGGAAAACGCTGATTCAAAAGTGGACTGAAGACAAGAAGAAGAGACATAGTGAAAAGATGAAAGAATATTCGAGAAAAAGAAAAGAACATGGAATAAAGAATTGAAATTGGCATGTTGTCCGCAGATAGCCGATACAAAAAAAAAAAGATTTTGAAACACAAGTTTTTTTTTACTATAGATTTTATTTTCATTTGAAGAGGATGTCTTTCAGTGTAGTGTCTCGTTAAAACATTCGTTGTGCAAACTCCGTGTCAGCTTAGCACTGTCCGCAGGATGGCAGGGTACTAACTAATTAAGACTCCAAACAAAGTGTCCACAGCTTTTCTTGTCATCTGTTAAAATCGTTTATAGGCTTATATTTCATTTGAACAAGCGTAGTTATATCTATCGCTTTTTTACTCATAAATTGTTACTAGTCGAGGACACTAAAAAATATCGGTATGGAGAACCATACATGACTTCCATATTCTAAGATTTATATTTAAAATCATTTTCAGCCAAACAGCCAGGCTGTGTCTTACCTGCCTTTTTATTGCTGTATTAAATGAAAAATATTATATTACATTAAAATGCAAAAATTATAATTTTATTGCCTGGCAACAAAATTATTTTATTTTTAACAATTACCATTGTTTCAAAAAGTTTAAATAAATTTTCAAGTACTTTACTCTTGTTAAAACGTAAAAGGTTGCAGGTAAACTACCCCTTCCCCTTAACCGATCTTCACCAAAATCGAAAGTCATTGAGACCTCTACAATTCAGGGACGTATGCAAAAAATTATTTGATTCTGTTTGAATTTGCGGCTGTTATCGTTTGCCATAGAAAATACGCTTGATAAAAAAACGTTGCAGGTAAACTACCCCTTCCCCTTAACCGATCTTCACCAAAAACAATAGGTCTTGAGTACTCTACAAATCAGGGCTGTATGCAAAACATTATTTGATTCTGTTTGAATTTGCGGCTGTTATCGTTTGCCATAGAAAATAAAACGTAAAAGGTTGCAGGTAAACTACCCCTTCCCCTTAACCGATCTTCACCAAAAACAATAGGTCTTGAGTACTCTACAAATCAGGACTGTATGCAAAACATTATTTGATTCTGTTTGAATTTGCGGCTGTTATCGTTTGCCATATAAAATACCCTTGTTAAAAAAACGTTGCAGGTAAACTACCCCTTTCCCTCAACCGATCTTCACCAAAAACAATAGGTCTTGAGAAATCTACAATTCAGGGCTGTATGCGAAACATTATTTGATTCTGTTTGAATTTGCGGCTGTTATCGTTTGCCAAAAAAAAAAAAAATTTCCCTTGATAAAAAAAACCGTTGCAGGTAAACTACCCCTTCCCCTCAACCGATCTTCACCAAAAACAATAGGTCGCGAGTACTCTACAAATCAGGGCTGTATGCAAAAAATTATTTGATTCTGTTTGAATTTGCGGCAGTTGTCGTTTGCCATAGAAAATACGCATGATAAAAAACGTTGCTGGTAAACTACCCCTTCCCCTCAACCGATCTTCACCAAAAACAATAGGTCTTGAGTACTCTACAAATCAGGGCTGTATGCAGAAAATTATTTGATTCTGTTTGAATTTGCGGCTGTTATCGTTTGCCATAGAAAATACCCTTGTTAAAAAAACGTTGTAGGTAAACTACCCCTTTCCCTTAACCGATCTTCACCAAAAACAAAAGGTATTGAGAACTCTACAATTTAGGGCTGTATGCAAATAATCTTTTTATTCTGTTTGAATTTGCGGCTGTTATCGTTTGCCATAGGAAATACCCTTGTTAAAACATAAAACGTTACAGGTAAACTACCCCTTTCCCTTAACCGATCTTCACCAAAAACAATAGGTCTTGAGAACTCTACAATTCAGGGCTGTATACGAAACATTATTTGATTCTGTTTGAATTTGCGGCTGTTATCGTTTGCCAAACAAACAAAATTTCCCTTGCTAAAAAAAAACCGTTGCAGGTAAACTACCCCTTTCCCTCAACCGATCTTCACCAAAAACAATAGGTCGCGAGAACTCTGCAAAACCGGGCTGTATGCAAAAAATTATTTGATTCTGTTTGAATTTGCGGCAGTTATCGTTTGCCATAGAAAAAAAATCTACAGACAGACAGACAGACAGACACACAGACAGACACACAGACACTTTTCGGAAAACGACTTTTTTTCATGTTTTGAGTGTAGTAGAATCAGAATCTGCAATAATCTCGAACACGATTTTTTTTGCCATCACCATACTTCCATTCCTTAAGGAATATGGAAGTAAAAATCGACACAGTACCTATAAAATCTTCGTAAGCTACTAAAGTTTCAGTTATATTGACTGATGTACTTTATTAGTATCTTTTTAATGTATTCTTTCATACTTCTTAGAGCTTTTCACACGTTTTCACGTTCGTCCACATTATTATAGCTTGTATGTCATGTCCTTTTTCCCGTATCAACGGGATACACATTTAACAAAACTTTCGTAATTTTATTTTTATTTTCTCTTCCTGAATTGGGACAGACCATTCCGTATACAAGTCCATTCGATTTAGAGGAGAAAACTAATTAAAAATATGCAGTTTTTTTTCTCTGTCTTCCGTTGGAAGTCTCGACAGGATTTGTGAGTCGATGATGAACCGCTGTCTTAACCGTTTCCGCAGTTGAACATGGCTAATTTGTCAGATGGCTAATCTGAAATGAAAACAGACATTTCAAACATTGAAATGATGCAAACACTTATAGCTTGTTATCATTGGGAGATATCTGAGGATGAACTTGTTTCTTGTTTTGTACCGTCAAAATATAGTGAGTTACTTTTGTAGTTATTGTGTATTGTTGCGGATAAAATTCTAATCCGATTGTGTCTGTTGTAGGAAACACATCAATGGCAGTGGACTTAGAAATTTAATGCAAAGAGCAAAAAGTATCGATATTGTCAGTAACATTGCTTCTGATTCAAGGCTATCGAGTACTGTTTCATATGTCGTCTAATCGCGTATTCTGTAACAGAACACAATCCATTAAGGAATTAACTGTACAAAGCCTTAACCTTGGCGGTAATCTTTTCTTTGTTCGTAAACTTCCTTTTGTCGCTGGAACGTACAAAATAAATCTCGTCCCCTTTCGATTTTTTCTCTCTCTTTTCCTCTGTATTTTTTCTACTTTTCTATCTGTCATATTTTTCTGAATAATAATTTAATTAATGGTAAAACTAATTTAGTTTAGTTTAGTTTAACTAAATTTTAAACTATTTAGAGCTAAGGCTCTTAATGACGAGGTAATGTTTACTCGTTGTATTGATTAATAAAATATAAAGAATTGTTTTAAGTAAAGCAAAGATTAACCCAGCGTCACCTTTCATAACTGTCCTCAAAATGAGTACCAAGAATACGTGCATACGGTATGTTTGCATATCACATTGCATTTGTTTTCTTGGGTTCTTTTGAACTGGTTTTATATATTAAGCTCCATCGCGTTGAATCAAGTTATCTGTCTGTTATTTTGTTGGATGGGTTTGATTGTGTTTGATTTACCGAGGGGAAGTTCTTCAGTTTCTTTTGTTTCCACGTTGCCTTCTTACATATCAGAAAACAGCCTGCAGCTTTACACTGAAGTGGGGACATTTAATCATGGAAACAGTTATCCGTTTCCTTAATGCACTTTTTCTTGTCTTCGCGCCAACAAATAACGAAGTTATTGATGTCACTTGAATAATAAAGTGTAAGACTATACACTGATACAGCTTTACTTGAGCTAACAGTGTCATTACTTGATGGCAGTTACTGTGCGGAGTTCAGGACAAACTATGAATACCCTTGTATCGATTGTATATGCACTTACAGCTAGTGACAATATGTCACTCGCGTAAATGGAAATCACGTCCACCCATTTTCCCTCGTGTACCATACACGCGCGCAACCACACAAAAAGTTCCTTGACGTGACACTCTCTATACTTGTGCGAACAATTAAAATTTATTTTGTTTTTATAATTTTTTGGTGAATAATAATTGTGTTGAATGGTCGTGACATGTAAGTAAGTTTGTATTTCGGTTTTTACAGGGTATTTGGTTGACATATGCAAGTGAAATCCATTAGCAAACGGCGTAAAATCGTACGTTTTTACTTACAATGAAATACATAAACGTGTTACCACAGGGAGTGTGGCATATAAAGGACTCTTCAATTAATTTTACGTAGTGAAAATCGAGTGTTGTGTTATCAGTAGACTTAAAGTCGAGTGATGAGTTTCTGTGGTTGTTTCCCTTAGTACTGTGTAGACTGTTTTTACCGAGACAAGCACAGGGAGACCGCAGTCACTAAGTAGCAGGGGCAAAACTACAGGGTGGCTAGACTGGGGCCCACAAGATAACGTGAGCCCGCCTCTTTCTCTGGTATCTTATATTTATGTATTCATTTATTCACTTATAAGAGAGCTCTTAACAACACATTGACTAACTACATGAGTTTTTCTTGTATGTAACTTGCAATTTTCAATTGAATCACTTGAATTGGAGAAGATAATTAATTCATTTTAAGGAAGGTCCATAGAACACTGACGTAAAGAATATTTGCTGTGCATTGCTACTGTACAAAGAACTTTACAAACAACCGCAGAATGTAGCATAACGGTCCGTCTAAATTTGGAAATAGTTTCGTTTTATTTTTGAACTCGCTGATACAAAAAAAATTCAAGCAAACCAAGTTTTTAAGACCATGGCCATGCCAGCAGTTTTATATGGGACTGACACGTAGACCACGATGGTTAGGGGCAGAAACAGAATACAGGCAGCAGAAATGCGTTTCCGTAGAGGGGTTGACGGAGTCTCAAGACAAGGACGTATTAGGATTGAAGCAGTCGGACAAAATCTGCAATTCGCAGCCTTATCGAGAGCATTGATGACTACAGAAGTAGCTGGCTAAGGTGTGTACAGAGAATGGATGGTGATAGACTTCCGAAATTCGTTTTAAATTATGAAGAAGAAGAAGAAGAAGAATGAAACGAAGAAGAAGTACTGGGCGACATATGAAACGATGGTTGATCAGCGTATGCCAAAGAAAATTCTGAGGGTCCATGGCTACAAAAACAGAAAGAGGGGCCGACCTAGGATAAGATGGTTGGATAATGTGCTAGAAGATCTCAGAAGAATGGATGTGAGGGGTTACACTGAGATGGCAATGGATAGGGGACATTGGAGAAGATTGGTGTTGGAAGCCAGGACTCACGTTGGGCTGTAGAAGAAGAATGAACGATATCAACAGTAGGAGTCTTCGTACCTAAAGCTTGAAGAATAACTCACCGATTCAGTCACAAACTGACTCATCATTGCTGACTTCAGTGAGTGTACCAGGGAATATTACGTTACTTCGACGTAGGGGCTACGTTACAAGTAGAGGCTTCTTTCCTGACCCGCCCTTTAGATTGATCAGGTAGATTCAAAATGGTACAGAAATTATTCGGAAAAAGTACAAGGATGTCAATTTATAGAAGTCGAAGGAGGCTCACTTTGAAACGTTAATTGAGGTCTTTAAGCTTTGGTTACACCACTGCTAAATAGCATTACTTTCTATTAAGCACGAAGGTAGGTATTTTATACTTCAGGAAGATACTCTGAAATTCACAGTATCGAGCAAACAGAGTAGCAGATATACTTAACTTTCTTCTGTTTGCTATCTGGTACTTAACTTTATGGTTTTGGCATTATATGGTACCAGATATGTTATCGAAGCAAGCCGGTGCACTCGTACGTTCACAATATACTGTGCATCACATAAGAACTTCTAAGCCAAGAATGGTGTGATAACATCTGATTTGTACGCAATCCCAGCTGCTGGATATTCTCCTTCCGAAATCATGCTATACGTTTTTGGTAATGTCATTCCAAATCAGATTGTCGTACTTATAACTCGCTTAAGTAGAATACCAGACCCGTGTTCACAATAATCTGATATTAGGTCATCTACTCAGGCTACTTCACGCAGATTTTATAGTTAAAATGGCAGCTGGGATTCCATGGCAGTTTGTTGCCATGCCTGTAGATAATTGTATTCAACATACGTTCTATGTAATTGATATCTGTTCCATATACGTATGTGTTGTTCATTCAAGTTTTACGTTTCTGTTACAGGTAATCGAATGCTGTCATTGATGTCTGCTTGTAACCTGTCAATGCTATGTTTGTTCATGTCGTGACCTGATTGATTCTTTGAAAATATACTTAGAAACAAGATCAAAAGACAAACTGTGCAATGAAAATTGTTATTGGAGGAGATAAGGAAACACTATTATTGCTGTATCACCAGATGTATTTCCGGCCTGCGATAAATGTTCAGTGAAAGAAACCACAGTTTTACACAGCCAGAAGGTATATAGGCCTAAGCTTGTACACATACAAGGTTCCTGATGAGGCCTTCTATAAACGAATGTTTTCTCCAGAAGTCAAAAATATAAGTTCACTGGTCAACCGTTACTTATTATATGTAACATGTAACGTTTTTCACTGTGTCACTGTCTTTATAGCACGACTGTAAACGTTATAACTGTGAAATATATTTTTTTTGTTGGCCAGGTTAATTTTGATAGCAGTTTTTTTCGTTGGTTATTGCTGAAACGGTAATTGTTTCGTAATTGACAAGATTAGCCATTCAGCAATAACTCACCACAAAGTTGGTACAGTTTTCTGTCTTGACAGGAAGCATTGATAATTGTTGATGAGAATACGATATTATGGAAAGCGTTATCAGAAAATACGTCGGTACAATGTGTTATGATTTGTTTCTTCTCTGTTGTATGACATACAATGCTGCTTAAAAGCTTAATTTTTTGGAAAGTTCAATACTTTTGTTGTTTTTTAATGGCAGAAAGAAATAAGCAATAAAAAATAATAGTAACTTAAAATCGATTTTACCAGTGAAAATAAATTATTGTGCTACATGACGTGGTGTCACCGTTAATTGATGTTGTGTCTGAAGGAATGTTTATGTCTGGCGTTCTCTTCATTTCTCGTCTTTCGTTAGTTACCAGCACTAGATATACTGTACCTTTGTCTCTATCTGTAATTGCAAATTATGGTGAAAACGCTTTCCTTGTGAGGGACACATCGAGGGAAATTATCATTTCCCTGAGTTAAAATAAGAAATAAAAATTGACAAATGTTCTAGCCCTGTTTTTGTTATCGCCTTACATTGTTCCGCTGGGGAAATTCGATCGCTGTCTTCGGCTCAAGACAACTGCAAACCTAACTTAAAATGGGATAACACCGTATGTTCGATGCAGTCTGAGTACACACCAGAGGTATTATGGGATTTAAAGGAGCTTTTAATTTAATTTCTTTAAGTCCTTTACATTAAGCTTATTTGAAAACCCAGTTGAAAGCAAAACGAAATTCTGCCTCTCATTAACCACCGTTTGAGTAAATACTACTACGCTAAAGACATATATATATATATATATATATATATATATATATATATATATATATATATATTATAACGTCACCAAATCTCATTGATTTGGAGTTATATGTTAAAGTTTACTATATTAATGCTTAAACAAATTTAAAACGTTGAAACTCAACGTTTATAATGTAGCGTGCATCTTAACGCATTGTACAGGCGCACACGCCAATGCCAGCTGCCGTTACGTAACCACTCACACTATAAACCAATAGGGCCACGCCCAAACTTTCAATTATTAATATTTCGGAAACCGGTAAATTCAGGAAAAATCTAAAATAGCCAAAATGTTTGCCGAAATATTAATAATAGGGTGTGCGAATTTTATTTAATATAATTAAACATTAAGGGAGATAATTGATTTTATGTTAATAACTTCCTTAGTAATTGAGCTACATAGAAGAGCTTTTAATATGTAATAGTCATAATAATTTACAACCAAATGTATATTTTAGAATTAGCATAACTTGGCTTGCAGCCAAGAAAATCGCAATATGAATTGCGACCGGACGTCCGCACCGACATTCAAAATCCGGTGTACTAAGAATATTAAATATAATATAAATTCTCAGACTGTGGGAATCAGTTTTGTTCTCACGGAATGAGGTGACCACAAAATTTGAGTAGAAGGGAGAGTGTGTCAGCCAATCAAATCATTCAAAGAAATTGGAACGAACGCGGAGTTTTCGGCTGACAAAACACTCCACTGCCAGTACTCAAGAGGAGCACACGTACATCTTCAATCGTCTCAGTAACACACATTTTGTGAAGATACATCTGTGAAGACTTGAGGTGTCAACCCGCATTATTACGACCGTCTTATTTAACAGATCAACTGTAACGACTCGTAATAATAGCGACTAATCAAGATTCTCTTACTGATCAACAACTAAGCGTATTGCGCATTACATTAACTGTTGGCGTACGCACGCAAGAGATCAACTACACTTCAAGAGTACGACAGAAGAGGCCGTCTATATCCAGTGGTACGAGCAGAACAACAGAGAGCAGAGCGACAACCCGTGACGAGACACACACGCCAAATTGGAACGTGAATCGAACGAGGAGCCTGACGCAGTTGTAGCAGCCAAAACTACAGACGTAAAACGATCACCAGTTGCAGAAGGAGCAGAGTGTTGCTGATTCCCGAACTCATCACCAAAATCCAGGACGCTCAGTAGATCGTCGTCTCTAGCAGATTGGACCAGGACAGCGAGGGATTCCAGGAGCATCTCTACATCCTCTTCAGAACCAGGGAAGTCAAAAACAAATTATTCACTTCTCCAAAGAACAATTCTTCTTTTTTTTTAAATCATTGTAAAACTAATAATTCAGATGCCATTATATCAAAGACTCTAAATTAATAAGTAAAATTCAATTTTGATAATCTGTATAGCATGTATGAGTAACTAATAAGCCCTAGCTAAGAATTAGATAATAGATTAAAAGAAAAGCGCTATACAAATCTTAGTAGAGAATTAATTGATTGCTTATACTACAGTATACAAGAGTCAAATCGCCTGAATCAAGCCAAGTTGAACTAGATTCACTGCTAGTTTATTTCCGAATATTTACAAGAATTCTAGAGTAATTTAAAATCATTTTAAAGTCATTGCTAATTAAATTAAATTAAATTAAATTCATTAATTAAATTATTTGAAATTAACTTCTTTGAAATCACGAGAAATACAAGTAATATAATTTGAAATAACAAGCTCTTTTGCTGAAGAATACTAACCATTCAGAAAATATCATACTAAATTTATTTACTGTTTTAGTTAGTAAGAATTATTGTAACTGCAAGTTTTTCATTCTTATGTGTGTTTAGTATAATAAACCCCGATTTTTATTACCCCACACTGTATTTTTATTGCTGTACTACGGAGCCTACCAACCTCACAAAGCTCTTTACTATATTTATAACAAGATTAGTGTTTCGTTGTTGTACACTTGAGTTAACCTACTTGCGAATTCAAATCCAAAATCCACACGCCCATAGTTGGAAGAATCCGCAAGAACGGACAGCAGGTAGGTGCTTATTAAACACAGAAAACAATACATTCCAAAAACAACACGAACACGTCGTTTAATATTGTTATAATATATATATATATATATATATATATATTGTAACGTCACAGAACGTTCCATAAAGGAAATTATTTGCATAGTAATTTATCATAAGAGAAAAGTGAGGTGAACAGTATCGAACCCAAGTAATCCGAAAAATTTTGTAATATTGTCCGATAGTTAATATCATCAACATGAAAAAACGACAAAGACTATGACTAAGACTCAAACCCCATATATATTATTTAAGTGAAGAACAGTGTAAAACTAGTAATATACTATAAGAGAACCAGATAATCTCAGAAATGACCAAAATGAGGCCATTACATATTAAGAAATGTAACTCTGAATAGGGTATAAAAAACTATTTATTGTGAATTAATGGACAAGATCCATTATTATACTTTGTAATATAAATAAAATAAATGTATTAAATGATTTGAATACGCCATTAAAAAGGATATAAGTTAAAATAAAAAATATAAATGTTATGACAAAAAATATTAATGTGTTGGATTTGAGACCAATCACTCAGATCTTATGTGAAAATTAATTATTATAGAATTAATATAAAAACTATATATAAATGTCAATTAGACAGAGATAAACAAATTATCTTAAGTAAAGAAAGCTGTAAATTGATTAGAAATCAATTAAAATAGTCAAAAACAGTGTTAACTGAAAACATGTGATGAACCTATAAAATGGTAATATTATGAATTTAATGTTGTCAAAATGCAACCAAATTGTATTCTAAAGTTGAAATATAAGATAGTGTAACTATACTTATATATATATATGACCACCTAAAACAATTTAACAGTCATGTTATGAAACTATTTACCTATACCATACCAGGCTGAGGCCAAAAAACAATCACAAAAATAGTCATATTTGACAGAATGATTGCAGAATATTAGAAAATATAAAGGAAAAAGGTACAATCCTATAATATACATGAGAAACATACTTGCTCAGTTGAAAACAAGCTTAATTCTTAAAGAATTTGAAATATAAGAGTGAAATTTGTCACACCAAGAAAACAAATCATTTATGCAAAACAATGTGATGCTAAGTAATCTTACAGTAAAAATAAAAAGTATCAGGATAAACCAGGTATTACCAAAGATAAACAATATAACAAACTCTCAGTGAATACCCAAAAAATCCCATATATGATACCGAAAAAGACAAATTATTGTAAAGAACCAGTGACAAAAAACCTTGCCCATATGTGATGCCTACACAAAACTGAACTTATTTATATGTTATATGTGTTAATACTTGTTTATTTTGTAATGAAAAGATAATTATGTTATGCATTAATGTTATAGCAAGAACCAAGCAACTCCATAACATTTTAGTAAGTAGAAAATTGGAATTTTGTGAAAACATTCCAAGGTAAGAGTTGTATTTCATGTTATTTTATTAGAGTTAATTTGTTCAAAACCAATCGTAATTAGTATCATTATATTCAGTTGAAAGCAGAGAATCCAAAAATAGTAATGGCATGCAGATTGTAAGTAGTTATGTAAAATTGTTTGACAAATACCAGAATAATTTTAGTAATATCCTTAGTGTGAAGAATAAGACGTTTTTGTTCTACGGAAGTCAAATTTGTTCCATTTGATTATTCTCGAACGTTCTAGAAGAAATTTTTACACAAATACACCAGAAGTTCATGTCAAAAAATTAAAACAATGAGCCTTACAGAGTATAAAAGGAAGACGAAATTTGACCAAAAAACACTTTATGCTTTGAATCCAGAAGAGACACATCACCCACGAAACTGATCATCACATCCGAGGCGAAATCGAAGAACGAGAACACAGAAAGGCTTTTCCCGTACATGACAAAATACTGACTTAACCTCTACAAGGAGTATACGCCAACGTGTTGTTGAATAGAGCAGCAACACGCCATATTTAATAGAACGCACACAGCCAGAATACTAGCGGCCCTGAAAAGGACCGAATTTTAATAAAGAGAATCAATTCTGCTGGTATTTGCTAAAGACAAACTGACTTTGACAACATTCCCAAAACGATTTACTGACACGAGCCTTTCTACATGAGTCTGGAACTAGCGCTATGACGGCCGAATCAAGAAACCACGCAGACAGCTGATCGCCACCGCCAGAATTCAAAGCATAGACACAGTGCGAAAACTTATTCAATCGTGTGGAGTTTTAAGAACCGTTATTTGACTTATAAATAATTATCAGTGCACGAGGAACGTATACACGAAGAGGCAAGATTGAAAACGTCCCCAAGAGAAATGTCCAGTGCAGGAAATAATTACCCTCCGGAACGTGAGTTGTTCAAAAGTTAAAATCATTTTTACCTGGTATCATTTGTCACACAATTGTACTACACATGTCGCACACCTTCAAATCACACAATTTTTGTAAAGCATCCTATTGATTTGTCTTGGTAGTTCAAAGGAGTCACGTCGTGAGTATAAAGATTTTTCATACACTAAACTCATGCTATTCAACTGAGTAAATAAATATTTATTAGCCGATACTTAATTGAAAAACTTGTCAAGAATAATATTTTTGTAACTCTGCAATTTTGTTAATTCAAGTGTTAGTCCTTCAGATGATTTTTAAAGTTCATTAAACTTACGTTATTTTCAATTCAAACTGTCTTGTTCACATTTTTTTAATATAATTAATTTAAGAAATCAAAATTTAATTTCAATAATAATAATAATAATAATAATAATTTCTTGGAACAAAATATCCAAGTGGCGCCCACATACATGTAGTAGATTAAGTTGTGCTTGCAGGACAACATCGTCGCAGAGGAACCAGCCATCAGTAAGTATATAAAAGTGCGCGGAGTGTGACACCCGACATAACAACACGTAAAAAATACGAGAAGTAGGTGATAAATTGGCAGCCCAACTAGTGAGGCTTGAAAGGAAAGGAACAAGCCCGGCAACTATCCACAAATCAAGATGCCGCAACCAAAAGGAAAGAAGTTGAAGAAAAATGTAGAACCCGAATTAAGTGTGGAAGATGGAGAGGCAGTTCAAGTCGAGGAAATATAAATAGAACCGCCCACACTAGAAAATGAAAGACCAATACAAACGGGAGATGAACTAGAGGAACAAGTGGGAGAAGGACCCATGCAAATGGAAGACCAAACAGAGAAACTCGAACCAGAAAAAATAACGGGAAACATCGACATGAATGTAATAATGGTGATGTTCCAAAGAATGGAAGAGACAATGAACAAAAATACAGAATCCCTGAAGGAGGATAAAAATAAAAATAGACAGTAAGATAGGGCAGAAATAAAAAGAAGTATAGAATCCCTGAGAAAACATAGACAGGAAGATAAGGAGGAGAATAATAAAAACAGACAGCAAGATAGGGAGGAATTAGACAGAAAAATAGAATCTTTAAGGGAGTATATAACCGATAAGATCAATGACAATGGGAAAAAGCTGGAGCTATTTCAGGAGGAAAATAACAAATGTATAGAGTCCCTAAAAAAGGAAATTAGCGCAAATTACGAAACAGTAAACAAAAAGATCGATGATAGTAAAATCGACAGTGACAGGAAGGTCGAGACAATGGAGAAACAGTTAGAAAGGTTGCAGGAAGGCAATAATACCCGTTTTGAAACAATAGAGGAAAGAACCGTAGAGACAAAACAAGACGTTCGAACTCTTGATAACAAAGTAAGACAAAACCGAGACGAAATCATGCAGGAGGTAGGAGAAGTCTGGAAAGACGTTAGCGAGAGAATACAAAGAACGTATGGCATAGCTAACAGATTGGACAGAGAGAAAAAACAAATAGAAATAATACGAAGGAAATAGTAGAGATGACTCAAGGTGGTTTAATTGATATACTTAACCCCCCGGTCACTGACCGCAGAGAAGGAAGTTATATGAAGGAATATAGAAGGAACTTAATGAAAAGGGACAAAAAGAATGACTGTATTACGAATGAAATCATAAGTCATAATGCATTTAAAGTAAGTGTGCCTAGAAGAAAGATGCATCCCAAGAAGAAGGGAAATTACAAGGAACAAATGGACCGGATTCTTGAAGAATACGCTCAGGCAATAAGAGAATTAAGGAAGGAGAGGAACCAGTCGATGGAAAAACCCAGCCGAGAGAGTGTTGAGGGAAGTAGGACGGTTGTTGAGAACCTACTGCCATGATGAACAGAAGAGATGGCACGAATACTTAGCGTCAACAGAGGATTTTCTCAATTTATCATATCATAATACCATAGAGGAGTCACCGTACACAGTTATGTTCGAAAGACCCCCACCCCGGGAAATAAAGGAGATTATTAGTTTTCCCAGCGAACCTGAATACCAATTTGAAGAAACCAAATTTTATTCAATCCCAACAAAGGCAATTAAGTATAATGTAGGAGAAAAGTTGTTAGTCCGAAATAGAGAATTGCCCAGTTCTATACAAGGCATAACGAAAAAATTGTTACTTTTATATACAGGACCTTTTACAATTACGAAAGACAAAGAAAACAATACATACGAGGTAACAGACACTGTCACTAACAAGGTAAAGGGTACATATAATCAAGCATCGTTGAGAAGGTACCATGAATAAAAATACAAGTCAATGTATATTTACCAACTTACCCGTACTTATAGAAAAGGAGAGAAAGGATAGAGATTATTAATATAAATAAAAAATACGAGAAGGACACCTTCCACCAAAGGCAAGAATATATATATAGAATATAAATTTATTTCCAATAGCCAAGTCAACGTATATTTACCAACTTACCCGTACTTATAGAAAAGGAGAGAAAGGATAGAGATTATTAATATAAATAAAAAATACGAGAAGGACACCTTCCACCAAAGGCAAAAAGATATATATAGAATATAAATTTATTTCCAATAGCCAAGTCAACGTATATTTACCAACTTACCCGTACTTAGAAAAGGAGAAAAAGGAAAGAAGGAAAGGACATAATTAATTAAATAAATTATTGAACAATCAAATAACAATTGATATTACTAAGGAGAAGAAATACTGTCATATAATTGATACTAAAAGGAAATGATAAATGAAAAAAAAAAGAGAGAAAAAGGGAAACAGTGTGTTACATAAGGAGGCAATGATGAATTTATAAATATAGCTATTGACATTGAATGATTTTAAAAGATAATTTTACCTGCGGAGAACGATATATTAATATAATTGAGAAATAATCAGAAGAGATTAAGAAAGGGAATTTATGTGTAGGAGCCTATGATCTTTGAATATTATATTTTTTTATTATTATTATTTGTTGCGAATGTGCAATTATAAGTACGTCTTATATATTTTCTGGACAGAGATGTGTTTCCTCTGATTTCAGTGGTTATAGTTAGGGAACGGCGGAGACAGGATTGCCAATGGGGCCCCTCTGACTCCGAACCCGCTATAAAAGTTAGGGAATTGTTAGGGAGTTATATCAAAGATTAAATAATTAACATCAAGGTAAAGGAAAGAAAAAGGAGATACGATAAAGACTGAGACATGAATAGTGAGATGGATTAATATATTAAAGGAGTAGTACAGGAATCTAATTATAAGATAAAAGAATGAAATATAAAGAAGCTAATAAAAGGTTAATATAGAAATGATAATTTCATCAAAACTAAAGAAATGTTTTCCCAAATTATCAATTTTAACGGAGAGGCATATGTAACGTCACAGAACGTTCCATAAAGGAAATTATTTGCATAGTAATTTATCATAAGAGGAAAGTGAGGTGAACAGTATCGAACCCAAGTAATCCGAAAAATTTTGTAATATTGTCCGATAGTTAATATCATCAACATGAAAAAACGACAAAGACTATGACTAAGACTCAAACCCCATATATATTATTTAAGTGAAGAACAGTGTAAAACTAGTAATATACTATAAGAGAACCAGATAATCTCAGAAATGACCAAAATGAGGCCATTACATATTAAGAAATGTAACTCTGAATAGGGTATAAAAAACTATTTATTGTGAATTAATGGACAAGATCCATTATTATACTTTGTAATATAAATAAAATAAATGTATTAAATGATTTGAATACGCCATTAAAAAGGATATAAGTTAAAATAAAAAATATAAATGTTATGACAAAAAATATTAATGTGTTGGATTTGAGACCAATCACTCAGATCTTATGTGAAAATTAATTATTATAGAATTAATATAAAAACTATATATAAATGTCAATTAGACAGAGATAAACAAATTATCTTAAGTAAAGAAAGCTGTAAATTGATTAGAAATCAATTAAAATAGTCAAAAACAGTGTTAACTGAAAACATGTGATGAACCTATAAAATGGTAATATTATGAATTTAATGTTGTCAAAATGCAACCAAATTGTATTCTAAAGTTGAAATACAAGATAGTGTAACTATACTTATATATATATGACCACCTAAAACAATTTAACAGTCATGTTATGAAACTATTTACCTATACCATACCAGGCTGAGGCCAAAAAACAATCACAAAAATAGTCATATTTGACAGAATGATTGCAGAATATTAGAAAATATAAAGGAAAAAGGTACAATCCTATAATATACATGAGAAACATACTTGCTCAGTTGAAAACAAGCTTAATTCTTAAAGAATTTGAAATATAAGAGTGAAATTTGTCACACCAAGAAAACAAATCATTTATGCAAAACAATATGATGCTAAGTAATCTTACAGTAAAAATAAAAAGTATCAGGATAAACCAGGTATTACCAAAGATAAACAATATAACAAACTCTCAGTGAATACCCAAAAAATCCCATATATGATACCGAAAAAGACAAATTATTGTAAAGAACCAGTGACAAAAAACCTAGCCCATATGTGATGCCTACACAAAACTGAACTTATTTATATGTTATATGTGTTAATACTTGTTTATTTTGTAATGAAAAGATAATTATGTTATGCATTAATGTTATAGCAAGAACCAAGCAACTCCATAACATTTTAGTAAGTAGAAAATTGGAATTTTGTGAAAACATTCCAAGGTAAGAGTTGTATTTCATGTTATTTTATTAGAGTTAATTTGTTCAAAACCAATCGTAATTAGTATCATTATATTCAGTTGAAAGCAGAGAATCCAAAAATAGTAATGGCATGCAGATTGTAAGTAGTTATGTAAAATTGTTTGACAAATACCAGAATAATTTTAGTAATATCCTTAGTGTGAAGAATAAGACGTTTTTGTTCTACGGAAGTCAAATTTGTTCCATTTGATTATTCTCGAACGTTCTAGAAGAAATTTTTACACAAATACACCAGAAGTTCATGTCAAAAAATTAAAACAATGAGCCTTACAGAGTATAAAAGGAAGACGAAATTTGACCAAAAAACACTTTATGCTTTGAATCCAGAAGAGACACATCACCCACGAAACTGATCATCACATCCGAGGCGAAATCGAAGAACGAGAACACAGAAAGGCTTTTCCCGTACATGACAAAATACTGACTTAACCTCTACAAGGAGTATACGCCAACGTGTTGTTGAATAGAGCAGCAACACGCCATATTTAATAGAACGCACACAGCCAGTATACTAGCGGCCCTGAAAAGGACCGAATTTTAATAGAGATAATCAATGCTGCTGGTATTTGCTAAAGACAAACTGACTTTGACAACATTCCCGAAACGATTTACTGACACGAGCCTTTCTACATGAGTCTGGAACTAGCGCTATGACGGCCGAATCAAGAAACCACGCAGACAGCTGATCGCCACCGCCAGAATTCAAAGCATAGACACAGTGCGAAACTTATTCAATCGTGCGGAGTTTTAGGAACCGTTATTTGACTTATAAATAATTATCAGTGCACGAGGAACGTATACACGAAGAGGCAAGATTGAAAACGTCCCCAAGAGAAATGTCCAGTGCAGGAAATAATTACCCACCGGAACGTGAGTTGTTCAAAAGTTAAAATCATTGTTACCTGGTATCATTTGTCACACAATTGTACTACACATGTCACACACCTTCAAATCACACAATTTTTGTAAAGCATCCTATTGATTTGTCTTGGTAGTTCAAAGGAGTCACGTCGTGAGTATAAAGATTTTTCATACACTAAACTCATGCTATTCAACTGAGTAAATAAATATTTATTAGCGATACTTAATTGTAAAACTTGTCAAGAATAATATTTTTGTAACTCTGCAATTTTGTTAATTCAAGTGTTAGTCCTTCAGACGATTTTTAAAGTTCATTAAACATACGTTATTTTCAATTCAAACTGTCTTGTTCACATTTTTTTAATATAATTAATTTAAGAAATCAAAATTTAATTTCAATAATAATAATAATAATAATAATTTCTTGGAACAAAATATCCAAGTGGCGCCCACATACATATAGTAGATTAAGTTGTGCTTGCAGGACAACATCGTCGCAGAGGAACCAGCCATCAGTAAGTATATAAAAGTGCGCGGAGTGTGACACCCGACATAACAACACGTAAAAAATACGAGAAGGAGGTGATAATATATATATTATAATACGACTCTCTCGTTCCCGTAGTATCTTAATGGTATAATATATTACTTTCCTGAAATAATAACACATGGATATGATTTAATAACATAATGGTTTAATCTGTGTAACATAAAATTCAAATTATTGGAAAATTCCATTCGATACATACGGTTGTCACAATCGATATTTATCTCAGGATTTAATAACTAAATAATTTTAATATATTTCGTGGGAATTCTTGTGGCTGCTACGAAAAGTTCCTTTACATGTTAATTAATAATAGAGAGTACCTTTACAAACAATATATTACTTATAATCTAAAAAATTACAAAAAATTATATATTAAGTTACATACAAGTTTTGACGATATTCAATACGCTTCGTAAAACCATGTAGGTTAGAGTAACGTCAACATCATGACTATTTGTCCGTCTCAGAAAATAATGTAGTTTATTAATGTGTACAATAAATGTTTTCCTTGTAATCACTATTCGCTTAGATATTGAATTTGGTTGCACTTTAAAATGTTTACTAGTGATTAGTGTTAGTGTAAATTGTTATATTGTCTAGTGGTTGTTCCTTGTTGGATAAAATATTGTCAAATTATACTTTACACATCTAGACGATATTCTGAAGGTTTTCTGGTTTATTCTGAAGATTTTTCTTGATTGTGTGTATTACTTGTTCATGAAAATTGTAGTGGAAGGATTATTATCTTCGATGATGGTCTTTCAGATCTTCTTTCACAAACGGGTTATCTATTTTTATATTTTTTTAATTACATCTAGACACGCACTATTCAACTGTTTTCCATCACAATTAACAATTAAGTGTTATTTCTTCTTTTTTAGTCACAGAACTCATACAAATTTCTTAAATTTTGATTGGTCATTTATATACAGGTTAAATGTTATAGGATCAACACCCATTACCTACTTTATATTTTATAAATTTCCTTTAATAGATAATTTTATTATTATACTCTAATGATACATGCAATGTTTATACAATTATTAATTAGATAATTATAAACAATTTGATACTAAACATGCCTCAGTTTATAACTGTAAAACCTTATTAATTTGAATTTCTATGATATGTGGTGGAACAATTTGTTATGGTTGATTGTAATTTCTACTTTGACTACCTGAGATAAATATATTTACATAAATTAACTGGTGACATAAAATCTTATAACATACAACAAAACTCTTAATAATAATAATTGTTTTTGACAGTTTCAGTTTATTTATACTGCTAAACTATTGTCTGTATGATAAACTAAAATTCTGTCTAATAATAACAATAAAACACTTTTCATACAAAAATAATTAACACTGTTTAACAGTAGTCTGTGTCACTATTTATATTATGTCACTCATATAACTGTAAGGTTTGTGTCCCTTTTTCTATCATTAAAATATGTCGATACAATTTTGTTAATACCATTTTAATTTATGATTAGGTACTCTTTATTGGGTTTGGTTGTTATTCAGGGTAAGTTGATTAGGCCTACTAGGTTTATTTATTTAATTTTTGTCTGTTTACTTCCCTATTCTACTGGGTTATTTCTGGGTTTCTTGATAATATTAAATAAGTCAAACCAACTAGGTTTCCTTTAATTTGCTTTCAATTATTATTTTTTGTTTCTTCTCTGGATTGGATTTCACTATTATTTACTATTCTTTTGTAACAGTTGTTTCGTTACAATATATATATATATATATATATATATATATATATTACGACAACGTTACTCTTAGACACTTACTTTTGCACATATGCTGTTACTCATTTGTGCGCACTTACCCACGTCTCGAAGGTATACTCTTCTTCTGCAGTATTTACCTTGATGTTCCCCGGCTGGGTCGCAGGCTTTGGTAGTTTATTGAGTGTGGATAAGCATGTGAATATCGTTATACAATTTTAATACAAGTAAAAAGTACAGAGGATTTAGTACTGGTTGTGAAATTAGTACGACTGTGTTAATAAAATCATATTCATTTTGTTTATTATTTAAAAAATTCAAATTATCATTATTAATTATTGTGTGGGTTACTTACTCTTGGAACCCTTATATTCGATACGAATATTATATAATTATAACGTGTTTAAAATCTTATCTCTTATATTCTAAGACATCTTATACACAAACATAAGACATATATGACCTGGAATATTTACACAGACATATAATACATAACACATATATTATTATAATACGTGATTAACGCGTACGAAATTGAATATTCATCTTGTCTTAGCAAGTGTGGTTTTTATTATATACCACTTAATAAAAAATTAATTAATTAAACATTTATTAAAAATACTAATAGAGACCATTCTATTACTTTAATTAATTACATTACTAATGTCTCAATTAATTAACAATCTTCAATTTAAGTAACTCTCATACTTGAATTTAATTATCTAATAAAATATAAAAATATAATAAAATATGGTTCTATACTGACCATTTATTTATGAGATTAATAAATTTATATTCTCTGTTATCAATTATTATTCTTTGAACTTATTGATTATTCATTATGAAAAATAAAATATAATAATGTTTTTGTAAACTTGTACATGGAATGTAGAGCCTTCTTTCGATAGACCTCAGGGTCATTTATAATATTAAATAAATGTCTGACTTCACCTGCATATTTCTGCAACCATTTAACTGTGTCGTTACTGTCATCCGGACTCTCAAATTTGGATCCTCTTCGGTATCACCTTCTCTGTCTCTGCGTCGTTGAAATTACTCTCTCCGTCTACTGGATGCTGAGTTTTGACGTGGACCTCTGGTCGTGATGATGTACGGCTGGATGTAGCTGCATGTGGCTGTCCCTGCGTCCTCTAGTATTTTGCTCTGGTTCCTCTCCTCTTCTTGTCTTGTCCCTCGTGGATGTCTCGACGTTCTACGTGGACTTCTTGAAGTTCATCGACGTTACGATTCCACGTTGATTACGATATTATAGTCTTTTAAAATTAATCGTGTTTCATTACTACTTTCACCGACGTAGTGCCGGTTCCATCGCACTTCAAGTTATGTAATACAGTTTAAAAACATTACTTAACTTCGTAAAATTCGCGGTTGCGAGATGCGTGGATTACGTAGTGCCTGTTAATGATCTGAGAAAGCGTGTGTCGCTCGCTGGGGTTTTATACTGCTGCCGTCGTTCCATTCCTGTTGGAAACTGTTTGGACAAAATTGAACAGGTCCGCGCGTCGATTTAATTGCTAATTACAACCTACGCGTCTTTCTATGAAGCGCACACTTTTTTATAAATATTATTCTGCAAATCGTTAGGTACATTATTAAACTTTATTTATGCAAATAATGAACCTTAAGGTGTGTAAACTATGGAAGTTATGGCAAAATTTCACACGGTGGCTGAACGGTTCCCACGATCATTGACCACTTAGTCTTCAATTGTAGCGCCAGGCGCCAGCTATGTTTTTGCATATGTCGCTGATTCGTGTGACTTCTGGTTCTCGTTCAGTACTTAAAAAACTGTGTAAAATTTTCCAGACTCGTATGCATAATTCAATTTGTTCTTCAATTTACATACTACCAATAACACACACACGCAGACTGATACACACGCGGCGCCCTGTCTCTATGACGTCACCCTTGCCTGTTGGCGCGTGTCTCTTTCTCCCCTTCGCTGCGTTTAAAAACCAACTAAGCTTTTAATTCCATATGCAGGCTCACTTACAATATTTATTTATTTAAAATTAAATACTACGTTTATTTCTTTTATTATCTCTTAAGTTATACCTAACGCTTAATTATTACATTATTTTTATTATTTACATCTTATACATCTCATACGTGCGTTCGTATGTTATCATACCTCAGTCAGGGGTTGATACATATACTTATGCTAAACGTATCGTTGCATAAATTCCCGTGTTCAGAAATTATTCATTTTATTTTTTTATTATTACCACTCACACTTAGTGGTTATAAGGGTTCTTAAAATTTTTTCACTCTTTCCCTGGGTGGATTACGTCCCTCCCATGGATTATAAGTTGACTTTGGATTTATTTCTTTATCCATAGAGTTTACGGAATGCTGATGCATGGTACTTTCCAGTAGTTTTTCTTCTTGTCGGATCGTAGACGATAAAGGTGTGTCGTCCTTTCCTTCTTTGTAATAAGTAGGGTCCCTCGTACAGTCTGAATTGTTTCTTTGCTGTATTGTCGATTCGTTTCCCACTGGATTGCTTGTTAGTAGCACTCTCTCTCCTTCATGGAATGTGATGAGTTTGTGCGTTCTGCTGAACCTCTCGATCCTCTTCTCTCTAAGTTTTTCCATCCTCTTCTTCGCATTGTCGTACTTGTGAATCTGTGGAATTTGCAGGTTTTGGTTTGGAGGTTTATCAATGTTTTTCGACCAGAATCTATTAGGTTTTTTATTCGTTTCCAGTTCCACCGGTGTATATCCCGTAGCTTCACTGTATGTAGCATTTATAGCTTGTTCAAAAAATGATATGTACTCTGCCCATCGGTTATGTTGTTCATTACAGTAGATGCGTAAATGTTTTCCTAACTCTTTATTTACCCTTTCAGCAAGGCTTCCTTGTGGGTGTCGTATTGACGTTAACACTGGTTGTATGCCATGCTGAGTTAGCGTTTCTGCCCATGCTTTATTTTGGAATTGTTTACCTTGGTCACTCAATATCTTTTTGATTTGACCATACTTCGGTACGTATTTGCGTAGTATGACATTCAGTACACTTTTAGTGGTGGGTCTTCGAATAGCGTAGTGTCGAACTGCCTTGGTGAACACATCTATACATACAAATATGTGTTTTGTACCCCCGTGAGTAGCTCTCGGAAATGGGCCCAGGAAGTCTACTGCTACTAATTCTCCCTTTTCCTGTGTCTTGATATTTTGCATATCTACGTAGGTGTGAAGATTCGGATGTCGTGCTGTTTGACATTCGTAGCATCCTTTTAAGATTGCTTTTATTCTTCTAAACATATTATTCAAAATGAAGTCTTTCTTTAAAGCTAAATGACATTTTAAAGCAGACGCATGTGCTAAACTTTGATGACATGGTATAATTAGTGTTTTAGCATCTCTGGTGATAGGAGTATTTTCCAATCATAATTGATGACTTTGTACAATATACTATTTTTTATTGTATATCTACTAGATAGTGGTGATAACTTCATGTGACTTATTTGAAGATCTTTTTGTTCATTTGCTATATTGTTTAACAAATATTTAACTCTATCATCTGTTTGATATGTAATGTTTAATATTCTAACATCGTTCCACTTAGCTTCATGAGTTTCTTGTCTCTTGTGGTGGATAACGACTTAGTGTGTCGGCAATTATATTATCCGAGCCTTTACAATATTTTATTGTGAATGAATACTCTTGTATGGCCAGTATCCATCTCATTAGTCGTACATTTGTTGCTTTACAACTTAATAAAAATGAAAGCGCTTGATGATCCGTGTGTATCTCAAAGTGTGTTCCATACACATAATAACGAAACTGCTTCAAGGCGTATACTATCGCTAAGATTTCCTTTTCTGACGTACAGTAGTGTTTTTCTGCTCCTTTGAAGACTCGACTGGCGTATGCGATGACTCGTAGCTCTCCGTGTTTATCCTCTTGATACAGGACACTCCCTACTGCATAGACACTGGCATCTGCGTAGATTATAAATAGTCCTTCCTGTTGTGGGTGATGCAGCATAATGTTATGTAGAAATAAATTTTTCACCTCACGGAACGATTCTTCATGATGTACCTCCCATTTCCATTTGCTTTCTTTTCTAGTGAGTTCTAGAAATGGTTGGATTTTCCCCGCATATAATGATGAAAAACGTCGGTAGTATCCCGTGAGTCCTAGGAGTGCTTTTAACCCTTTTATGTTCTTGGGTCTTGGGAACTCCGTTATACTCTTTAGCTTGCAAGGGTCTGTTTGTATTCCCTTGTCAGTTATTATGTGACCTAAGAATTTTATTGAAGTTTTAATAAAGTCACACTTCTCTAATTTCAGAGAGAGGTTAGCGTCTCTGAACTTTGGAATATAGTGTTCAGATCCTGAAGGTGTTCTTCCAACGTTGTTGAGATTACAAGGATGTCGTCCACGAAGATCATGGTGTATGGTTCCACCTCTGGTCCTAGTGCATTTTCCAAACACTTTACAATTGCTGCGAGGCTTGTACTTAATCCAAAGGGTACTACTCGATGTTGGTAGCTTTTGTTCTTGTACAGGAATGGTGTATTTGCGATCTTGTTTACGAATGGGAATTTGCCAAAACGACGAAGTCAAGTCTAACTTGGTTAGATATTTTGCTCCTTGACATTTTTTAAATAATTCTTCAATATTCGGTGCACAAGCAAAATCCTTTTCGACGACACTATTCAGATTCCGCATGTCTAAACACAGTCTTATTTCGTCCGTCTTCTTTTTGACGGCAACGAGAGGATTGATGAAGCTGCTGTTTGACCGCTCTATTACGCCGTTATCCAACATTCTTCTGATTTCCTCGTCGACTGGTTCCGCATATTTCATGGGAGTCGGATATGTCCTCCGTACGAACTTAATAGGATCGGTGACCTGAATCTTGTGTTCATAAGCATTCGTAATTGTAGGCACGTCGCTAAATATATCTTGATATTCCTGTATCAAATCTTCTATTAATTCTATTCCTTCATGTTGATTGTCCTCTTGCGTATTGATGTCACTTGCAGCGTGTTTTACAGCTGGTCTGGAGATGACGATTGGTTCCTATTCCTCTTCCAAGTTGTTCTGACTTTCTTCAAATTTAATTACGTAGAGTCCCCCCTCAACTTTGCATGTCATTGAATTGTTTTCTAAATTAATAACTGCTCCTAATTTATTTAATACGTCGATACCTATGATACAGTCATATGTAAGCTTATCTACTACTATCATAGGAATATCGCATTCAAGTTCATTACACTTAAAATTAACGTATATTTGTTGAGTGGCAATCTGTTTAATTTTTGCCGCCGTTGTTATGTAATAATTGTTTATCGGTAACACTGGTGCATGTTTGAAATGGTTCCTGTTCCTGTTGATGCAGGTCCGGCTGATTACGTATACCTCACTTCCAGTGTCAACAAGAATCTTCATATTTAAATTGTTTATTGTTCCCCCTAACATAGGACAATAGGTTTTAGCGAACATTATTTCTTGGTGTGTGTTGTTTAGGGTGTCACGCAAATCATGTGTGTGCAGGTCGTTTATTAAACCTGTACGTACTGGCGTTTTGTTACCTTCTGCAGTCTTACAGTTTTCTTGTTGATTGTCTTTTACGATCACCCCCTTCCTCTTTCGACGTTGACGGGCATGTCAGCTGTTGCACAATTTTATTTTCATAATTATTTTTATTATTATGATTATTATTTGTATTAATATTATGTACATTAGCATTGTACGGTTTTTTCGACGTAAATGGAAGTGCGTACGATCCTTTCTTTGGAGTCGGGTTACTTTTTTCATATGGTTGTTTATATTCTTTCCACTTCTCTTCTTTCTTCTCTTCTCTATTCTCAAACTGCGGCGATTTGTAGTGTATTGGATTTTGTGTAGAGTACTGCTGCTGCTGCGGCCGGTTGTCTCTCCTTTCGTACTCTTTATTAACAAATTGTGATGATTGCGTCACAAGGATAAGAAGTTCCTCAATGGTTTTAACTCCTTGGGTATATACGGCGAGTCTAATGTGTCTGTCAAAATGATAGCTTAGTTTTAATACTAATTCGTGCTCCGTGAAACTTGGTCTAAGATGCTTACACCGTTCGACGAGTTGTATAATGTAGTCTTCAATGGATCGTTTGCTGTTGACGTAATACCGCAGCAGCAAGCATACTCCAGCTAGTCTCGTACCTCTCTCTGGGTACGTATATTCCAGTACCGATTTTCGAAGGATGCCTTGAACTGTTAATAAGTTTGTGTTTGGTCCCGAACAATCGTATACCATTTGGATGCTGTTTCCTGGAAATGTCGGCTTACAAAATCTATACGGTCTCTGTCGCTTAGGTTGCTTCCTATTGTTGCCATTTCTCGTTCACACTTGTGTAAAAATTCTACGGGGTTCTCCCATTTATTACCTTTAAAACTGATCTTCTCTCGATCTTCTACTTTTGCAGCACACATCATTATAGCACTGGGTCGTCTCTTGACTTCCGCTCGTAGTTTTTCTACCTCCTCTTGCAGTCCATCTTTCATGTTGTTAATTTCCATGGAGTGGTGCGTAGTTTTTCTAGTGACCTCCTCCACAGCTATTTCTACTGTCTCGGTCCTCACAGTGAGTTCCTTTGTTCTGTTGGTGTTGTCCAGGATGCGCTCATTTAAGTCTTTGTGTCTGAGATCTAGCTCCTGCTTCGTAATTTTAAATTTTTCATTCCACTGTTCAGCCAGTTGTCGAATGTGTTCTTTTGTTTCACGTGTTGTATATTCACGCTATTCTTTGAATTTGCTATCGATCTTTACAGCTTGTTCATTAAGTGACTGTTGAACTCGCTGTTCGACGGCTTCAACGCGTGCAGTAAGCTCTGTTTTCAAAGTGTTACTGACGAGTTCTATATTACTTTCTAACAGAGTTTTTACTTCTTCAATAGTGATTTCTAATCTATTACGACTGTCTTCTACTTGAGTTTCTAATCTTTATAATTTTTCATTGCTACTTTCTAATTTACTTTTTAACTCATCATTATTACTTTCTAACTGAGTTTTAACTTCTGCACTTAGTTCTGCATTACTACTTTCTAATTTTTCACTATTCGTTTTCAACTCCTCTTGCAGTCGTTTAAACATCGTTTCGAAGTCCATTGTTGGTGGCTTCGCCATTGTAGACTACGGTGTCCTAACTGATTCGTTATATTAATTATATATTTAATTATTGGTCCACCGTGACTTTATATTTCTTTATTTATAATTTATTTACTTTATCAGTATTAATTTCACAACTTTTTTTTCTCTGTACTTACATTTACCAATTTGTAATATTACGTATTACATGAATTTACTATTAATTATTTATACAATACTTGTGCTAATTATTTATTAGACTTTACTTATATTCTGGGCGCCATTTACTTGTAATGATAATTAACATATATCAGGCAATACGTTGGAAGCGACATTAATTATAGAACGATTCCAACGGTACTTAACATATACCGAGCCACACTTTGGGCACGCCATTTATTATACAACGTTACTCTTAGACAATTAGTTTTGCACATATTCTGTTACTCATTTGTGCGCACTTACCCACGTCTCGAAGGTATACTCTTCTTCTGCAGTATTTACCTTGATGTTCCCCGGCTGGGTCGCAGGCTTTGGTAGTTTACTGAGTGTGGATAAGCATGTGAATATCGTTATACAATTTTAATACAAGTAAAGAGTACAGAGGATTTAGTACTGGTTGTGAAATTAGTACGACTGTGTTAATAAAATCATATTCATTTTGTTTATTATTTAAAAAATTCAAATTATCATTATTAATTATTGTGTGGGTTACTTACTCTTGGAACCCTTATATTCGATACGAATATTATATAATTATAACGTGTTTAAAATCTTATCTCTTATATTCTAAGACATCTTATACACAAACATAAGACATATATGACCTGGAATATTTACACAGACATATAATACATAACACATATATTATTATAATACGTGATTAACGCGTACGAAATTGAATATTCATCTTGTCTTAGCAAGTGTGGTTTTTATTATATACCACTTAATAAAAAATTAATTAATTAAACATTTATTAAAAATACTAATAGAGACCATTCTATTACTTTAATTAATTACATTACTAATGTCTCAATTAATTAACAATCTTCAATTTAAGTAACTCTCATACTTGAATTTAATTATCTAATAAAATATAAAAATATAATAAAATATGGTTCTATACTGACCGTTTATTTATGAGATTAATAAATTTATATTCTTTGTTACCAATTATTATTCTTTGAACTTATTGATTATTCATTATGAAAAATAAAATATAATAATGTTTTTGTAAACTTGTACATGGAATGTAGAGCCTTCTTTCGATAGACCTCAAGGTCATTTATAATATTAAATAAATGTCTGACTTCACCTGCATATTTCTGCAACCATTTAACTGTGTCGTTACCGTCATCCGAACTCTCGAATTTGGATCCTCTTCGGTATCACCTTCTCCTGTCTCTGCGTCGTTGAAATTACTCTCTCCGTCTACTGGATGCTGAGTTTTGACGTGGACCTCTGGTCGTGATGATGTACGGCTGGATGTAGCTGCATGTGGCTGTCCCTGCGTCCTCTAGTATTTTGCTCTGGTTCCTCTCCTCTTCTTGTCTTGTCCCTCGTGGATGTCTCGAAGTTCTACGTGGACTTCAAGTTCATCGACGTTACGATTCCTCGTAGTTTACGATATTATAGTCTTTTAAAATTAATCGTGTTTCATTACTACTTTCACCGACGTAGTGCCGGTTCCATCGCACTTCAAGTTATGTAATACAGTTTAAAAACATTACTTAACTTTGTAAAATTTGCGGTTGCGAGATGCGTGTTTTTCACGTAGTGTCTGTTAACGATCTGAGAAAGCGTGTGTCGCTCGCTGGGGTTTTATACTGCTGCCGTCGTTCCATTCCTGTTGGAAACTGTTTGGACAAAATTGAACAGGTCCGCGCGTCGATTTAATTGCTAATTACAACCTACGCGTCTTTCTATGAAGCGCACACTTTTTTATAAATATTATTCGGCAAATCGTTAGGTACATATTAAACTTTATTTATGCAAATAATGAACCTTAAGGTGTGTAAACTATGGAAGTTATGGCAAAATTTCACACGGTGGCTGAACGGTATTGTGCCCAAAGTGAAGTCATCAAGTTGGATTTTCGGACGTCCTCGCCTGACACACTGCTTCTTTCTTGATCCAGGTGACGTATTTTCTTCGTCCTCGTTGGTAGAGGCAATCACTCTCTTCACAGACGCTAAGGATGCTCCAAGACACTGTGATACTTTCTGGTATACAGGAAACCTCTTGTCGCCAACCTTTTCTCCTTCACTCTTAAAAAAACATATAGCACTTAAAAAATCATCGCAACTTCACCCTCTGAGAGCGGAGGTCTCGGAGGCATCTTGACGTGATATAAACACAACGACCATCACAGCCAGAATGACAAGTGGCATGCGGACGAAGCAGATTTAAAGAACTGATGACTCAGACTGACCAATGTTCACATGAATCATTTTTAACGAGCAAATCATACGTGTCTGGGGGTAGGCCACAAAAGCCAGGGCAAAGTCCGGGTCTGGGGTGAATCATCGCGGAAACACCGCACCCGCCTTCACTGCCGTATGGCCCGCTTACCACACGGCCCTCATGAGAAAAGGTGATGGGAAATGGATAATAGAAAACAATGTTATAACATTAATAAGGTGTTAAAATTATCCAAACAGCAACTGTTCAACTGCAGTGAAGCGGCCGGGGTGATTGAACGTGGCAACACGGCACCCGCTTTCGACGCCGGAAGGCCCGCTTACACACGGTCCAGCGCACACACACCCTTGCATGAATATCACTCTGTATAAAATCGGCATCTCAATGTATGTTTGCAGCAGTTGTGGATTTTGATAACCACGATCAAGAGCTTCAAAACAAGACCAAGTCTGCCTTTGTACGACTATCCTGTACCGAGAAAAAGTTGTTTCACAAAACTGATAACAACGTTTTTTTGGATCACAAAACAATTTTGTAACTTAAGTAATGTATTGAAAACACTTGTGCCCATACTGTAGAAAAATTTAGTTATGATTGGACCAAGGGTTTTTAATTTATATAATTTCAAAGAGAGCGGTTTCTTGAAAAACACAAAAAAACATGGACTTTTTTTACTCTAACCGCGAAAAAAATTTAAATCAACCTTCAAAAATATGTTTCTTACACAGATCAACGCAAAATTAAATGTGCAAAAATTTGATGTAACTAGTTTATAAGTAGACCTACAGGTCCACTTGTAATTAACACTTAAACTCGAGTATCCATAATAAAAAATCCGACAGTAGTCTTCAATTGTAGCGCCAGGCGCCAGCTATGTTTTTACATATGTCGCTGATTCGTGTGACTTCTGCTTCTCGTTCAGTACTTAAAAAACTGTGTAAAATTTTCCACACTTGTATGCATAATTCAATTTGTTCTTCAATTTACACACTACCACTAACACACACACGCGGCGGCCTGCCGCTATGACGTCACCCTTGCCGGTTGGCGCGTGTCTCTTTCTCCCCTTCGCTGCGTTTAAAAACCAACTAAGCTTTTAATTCCATATGCAGGCTCACTTACAATATTTATTTATTTAAAATTAAATACTACGTTTATTTCTTTTATTATCTCTTAAGTTATACCTAACGCTTAATTATTACATTATTTTTATTATTTACATCTTATACATCTCATACGTGCGTTCGTATGTTATCATACCTCAGTCAGGGGTTGATACATATACTTATGCTAAACGTATCGTTGCAATATATACACACTATGACGTGTGACTACGTGACATTTTGCACGCGCTGTGTGAACTGCAGGATTACGCAATTCTCTCCTCGTTGGCGACCTTTCTAGGCGAACCTTACAGAATATGTTCGATTATGCTACCGGCATACAGGCCAGTTTTGTCAAATAATACGCCACAGAGTCTGGACAAGAAAGTGCTCTTTCCGAATCCAGCCAGTCAATACAGTTTTCTGTACTGTGGATGACTGTAATTGTTTGTAAAGTGATAATCGTGAATTATTAAGTGCGGACGTCTGTATTTGGTGACTTGCATTATTTGGTGACAGTTGTTGTTTGTTACGTTAGTGCAATGTGTACGACTGTTATTTGTTGACTGTGTTTATTTAAACTGTAATCAGAACTCGAAATATCGATTTCTCTATCGTCAATTATTCTGTTTTACACTGTTTAAGCACAACGATCTGGACGTTGTAGGTTTTACGTGGTGATTGCACTCCCGTAACGGTGACTTCACTACCCTAAGTATCTGCCACCGCTGTGTTGAGTAAACGTCCCTTACTCTTGGCTCTGCTGTGCTATAAACAATTCAGATCAATAGTAGATAGTGTACAAATAGAGGTCGTAGACTACTTGTGTGACGCGTGACTATACTGTTAGCCTGACCTATTTTCGCCCCGTGTTTATCTGCATGCAGACCGTCATTGTATGTTAGCGTTGTGTCAACAGTTATTAAAAACCGTCGCATTTGCTATGTTGTCGCGCCGTCTGTCTGTAGGTGCCCCTGAGACTTCTGCCAGTTGTGTAGTATGCAATTCTTGTCGTTTATATTTTAACTCGGCTGTTTGTTGATTTGGTTCTATCTGTTATTGTCAACTCATTGTATAGGTTCTCACAGCAACAGGTATTTTCTGACGCCGTGGGTACGCAGAAACCTCATCACAGTATGTTGAGTACGTCTCGGTGTTATATTATTACCCTTGTTTATCCTCGTCAGTACACGTGCGTCTTATCTGGAATCCGCTCTGCATATCTTGAAGTGTTTCTGAATAATTACATTACAGACGAACAGACGGTGTCCTTCGGGTCCTTATTAATACAGTTTCCTTAAATGTGTTTAAATGTAATTTTTGTTCTTGTCCTTATGTTGTTATGTGTAAAAATGTGTGGCCTTGTTTTCACAACTCTCCATTTCTGAGTTTTATAATAATTTATTTTTTTAATGGTTTAATATCTGTCCAGTCAGATGGCTGCATTTGTAAAGAGCGGTTTTCGTTCAATGCACAGTCTCGCAGATCGTAAAGGATTGTGGTTGGCTAGTCTATATTTGAATGGATACAGAGATATTTCCTTTCAATTTAAATCACCACCGGTATTTTCCCTTGTCGACTGCAATTGCAGGCTGACACATACATTACAATACAACGTGTGTAACAATATTATCAAATTGCAAACAGTCTAGTACAGCTATATAGTTCTACCTGTTACACTCATATGTTTGTTAGGTTACTGTAGTATATTCCTCGATATAAACAATTAAGCTTAGTTTAAATTACAGAACTGCTCATTCGATTAGATCCGGACAACTGTGCATGACCGTTACACACTAAGTCCCTAAATATGATTTGAACTAGTTTATTTTTATTGGCTTCTCCTCCACTTGTCAGCAAGTGTCATTTGTTGCCTTCCTCAAGCTGTGTGACTGTCCAACCGTAGTTGTCATATGTAGTTGACGTATTATCAGTGGCGCATCTAGAATTTGGCCTGGGCGGGGGTCCGGGGTCGAGTCGGCTTCATACATAAGAAAAACTAGTTAAGACTAATCAATATTATTATCTTCAAAGTGTCTAAAAAGCGTGTGCTAATATCCTGATATCAATGCCGTTAAAGTAAACTTCAGTAACAAAATAAAAACACACGCTATTGGAACATTGTTTACAAGGTACTTATTGACTGAATTGATTTTCGTATATTTCATATTTCAAACGTATAAGCAAATGCTGTGTAATAAACCTGTTTGTTTACTTAAAAAAGAGTTACTACTACATTAGCGTACACAGCTGAAAAAATAATAAAGCAGCCTAAAAATTAAGAGATTAACAAAATCCGTCAACTTTTTTCGACCCTCTGGGAGGGGGTCCCGTCCAGTTCGTCCCCCACCGAAAATACGTCCCTTCGTACGGGTCGTATACGTTGTCGATGAAACCCCTACTGCAAAGTTGTTCAACGTTTCCCGTATTTCAATGACCAGTAGATGATTAATTTTGATTATTCTATTCTGAACTTGATTTTAAGGCAAAGTCCTATTTTCAGATCTCACCATAATGTAGTTGGATTATTGTAATCTGTGATCTGACCTATACACGTTAATATCATCTGACGTTCTGTTTTCTGGAGGCGCAACAACCCCCGTATTCAGAGTTTGTTTTTGCCTTTCTGTCAGTAGCCGACTTTCACCCTCGTTCGTTAGCCACAAGGCGTTCGGTAATAGTTATCAGAAAAGTAATAATAGATCCTTAATTATTTTCGAATCTGTCGATTCTTTAGTACCCTCGTGGACTAATCAACATTCGTATTGTCCTACTCCCTCAATTGCTACGGTCATCCAGGCACCTTTCACAGTTTCTGGCTTTATGCAGTGTTGTATCCGAATACTTATTTTGTACATCTGATTTAATCGTTCCATTTTCTGTACCTCCAGACCGTATCTCTCTCCCTTTCCTACTATCAAGTACTCTGTCTTCCTTCATTTGTCATGCATGAGTTCACTGTTTTTACAAGTCTTTATTAACTTGTAAGACATATACACCTTATCGTCGCTGTCAGTATTAATTGATCATCAACGACAGAAATAGTAAACGTGTTACCAATCAGCTATTTATGACATCCTATGCCGTGAAACAATTAAACCTTTTTCTTCCAAAATGTTCTAACTTTGTTCCAAGAGTGTTGAAGATATTCAGTGTGCCTGTCTCAACCTTTTAGAAGTACTGAATTTTTATAATCTCCTTCTTCCAATTTTTGTGCTCCTTCTGAAGTGTACTTGCACAAATTTATGAGAAGAATTTACTTTCGGAGTTACTTCCATTTTTTGACTAAAGTTTCAAAATCATTTCTTTTTTCTTAATCAGTAAAACCAAACGATGCTTTTGCCTCTTTTCAATGTTTTTTCTCAAAAATATTCAATTTTCTGGGATATGAAACTGCTGCTGTAAGATGTTTTCTAGTTTTTAAATTAGTTAATAATAGTAATAATAATAATAATTGTATTTGCTGACCGTTAATTTACGGGGTTTTCCAGACGCTGCGTTTCGACAACCGACACATTGTAGAGATACTTGGAAACTAACTTAAGTTTGCGACTAACGCTATGGAAGAGACTGACTATACAAAATATATGTAACGAATAATAGCATAATCAGAGTCATGTCTACCACGTAGCTTGATTCCGTGGTAATAATACAAATACAACAATAGAAATAGAGAAAGAATGTTTGTGGTTCACAATGCGTATAAAGTAAAACTGACTTCTAAAAGAAAAAAACTGACAGTTTACGCTTGATACATCAGTATCACAAACTCTGTTGATAAACAAAATGAATTGAAAAAGATAAAGTCAATCTAGTAAATCTACACAGAAAATTATTATTAACTCTTAAAGGCAATGCCTTGTCGCTGTAGCCACGTCACTCTATCCCTTGCGATATTCTTCATTTCTTCATAGTACCCACTATTCACGACACTCATTGTGCTGCGGAAGTATGCAGTTCTTGGTCTTCCTTTGGGCTTCTTCCCCACTACTTTGCCCTCAAAGATGTTAGTCTGATCACATGCCCTATCAACTAAATCTTCCTCACCTCTATACTCCTAAGGAGTGTTCTATTCTCATTTATTTTCTCTAAGATCTGTTCATTCGTCTTCCTATCTGTCCAACTAGTTTTTGTCATTCTCCTCCAAATCCACATCTCCATTGCCTGAAGTCTGTCACTCTCCACCTTCCCTAAGGTCCACGATTCACACCCGTAAGTTAAAACACTCCATACAAATACCTTAACAAACTTTTTCCTTGTTTCAATACTAATATGGTTGCTTGTTAATAAGTTCCTTTTGCTCTGGAATGCTTGTTTTGCCAGAGCTACTCTCCTCTTAATCTCTGCCAGACACTTATTCCCACTTGTAACTATGCTACCCAGGTAACAAAATTCAGTAACGTGCTCCAATATTGTGTTGTTCAACATAATGGTTCAACACAGAAGATAAACTGCAAAAATCTAGAAAGAAGATAAACTCGCACTCGTATTTATTTTTTGGCAGTGTTTTTTTTGTGTTTGGATTAAGTTTTTTCGACGTTTTGTACAGGTTTTCAGTTGAAACTATAGTTTTTATGTGCCATAAAATAGTTTACAAATTTTTTAATTTGTATAATATAGACTGTGAAGATCGTACATTTTCTTTTCTTATACTCTTTTAACACCTGTAATTAACTAATTTGAGTTAAAAATTACTCTAATTTAATTTTTTGTTCTTTTTTTGTATACCTTCACTATGCGTATAACAGAAACTGTTTCATTTGATTATTTATTATGAAGATGAATTGGATTCCTTCTGACGTTTTGATTTGGTTGTAGGTTCTTCTATAACTATGTCTCATAATGCCGTAATTTTCTTCACATGTCTCCAATGAATGAGAGGGGTATTTGTATACTCTGCCAGGAAGAAGGTAGAGTGTGAGAGTGGCATTGTAACAAGCGGTCGTATTGGTTGTTTTGCCTTCCACTGAGTATGTATCGTACTACACTTCCCTTCAGGTCAATTGAATGAACTTTACATTTTTTTTATTAATTACCAACTGTAGAAAATAGCACTATCCATGTCATCTTCGTCTTGTTCAGTCGGTTCGTTTCATCGTGACAAATTCACCGACCTTTTCTTTTACCGTCACTTGAAATCTTTTCTATGCCCGCAAGGGAATAACTCCAATATTAGGATAGTAATCCATCGCTTAATACGTTATCCTGGTAATACGCGAAAACGTTTCATTTGCATGACGTACAAAAGCCTTATTTTAAATTTCATGGACATTGGGAATAAGTCAAAATTTAACAGAAATGCAGTGCTTAAATTCTTTAAATAACCTTTAAGAAAGTTTATATACCAACTGTTATTTTAAAAAGTTACTGAGACTGTGGGTGGAAAGAAACAAATGTCAGGGAACGCTAAAATTTTGAGAGACATTGGTTTCTTCAATATTCAGAATATTTATTTCTACAACTGCAACTTGCGTGTAGTATTAAATCTAGCCTGTATACAACTTGTATACGAAACAAAATTAATAATAATTTAAAATAATGTAATTGTTTTAAATTCGTTACTTTATCAGTTGTGAGAATCAGAGACAAATTGTGTAACTTGAACAGCATAATAAAAAAAGATAAACTCTGTTTAACTCTTTATTATAGGCCACAGAATAATTGCACTTTGTAAGCATCCTAACCTCATTGAATCTCTTGTATAGTGCTCATGTCAGGTAGAATTATGTTAGTACTGTTATTATAGCAGGTTATCTGAATTGGGTGGACACCCTGTATAGTGACGATTGTTAGTACAATGAACCAAATCATAGAAACAAAAACGATAAAATTGAATACGTGAAATACAAAATGAAAAAGAAAATAGTATAAAAGCATGTGTGATTCCTGACACATATTCTGAGGCTCGGCGAATACGCGAGATCTTTGTCAGCTTCTTTGTGTACGTCTTCAAAATGTGTCTGCTTTTTATAATAAGAATTTACACTTTTAATTAGTCTGTATTCCAACAAAAAAACTTATTTTATGAATCTAAATTATTCGTTGTTTTATGGAAATAGTTATCTTGTTATGTTTTATTCGTTGTTACCTTGGTCCAACAGTTAACAAACCGTGCAGAAAGAAGAAAAGTTGTCTTAACTCTGTTTCTTTGTGTAATTAATTTTCACAAAGGTTAAGTTGTAAATTTACTCTTACTAATTTATCAAAGGCGAAAGTAAATTTCTTGAAGAACATATCAGCACTATAAATGAAACGAATGATTCCCAAAAGTACTCAAGTAGGTTGAAAATTATTGTTCTGGAAGATAAGCATCTGTTTCCTTGTAAATAAATAACACCATTACAGTTAAATCTAATGCCTTAGTTATGGATAATGAAATATTTTGTCCCTGGCAATTCTGAAACTCGTCTTTCATAATCGTTGAACACACGAACCTCCGAGAGTTGCGAAGGTATCATTATCAATGGGAGTTTCACTTTCACTTCCACATTGCTATTTGTGTCATAGTCTTCACAAGTAGCAGGCCACTGTACGTTTTGTCTGTAGTCAAAGAGCGCTCAGCAGAAAACATCTCATGTAACTAAGAATATCGAAGCGTAGCCGAGTAAGATTTTGACAGCTTTCGTGGTAAATTTGTCTTATAAGACGACGAACACTATTTGGTAAGGAGAGAGTTGTAGTACAGTCAAACACTTATGTTAATTAAATCCTAAATTTGTTTCCAAATTAATTTTCATAAATGTTTATTTCCTCCGATTTAAATAAATTCGTTGTGAACATCTTTTATGCAGTGATTGGGTCCGTATGACTCCGAATCATTTACCTTTTGGAAGAGAGATTGTATAGACTTCTGATTAAAGATATTGTGGGATATTATCATGACTCAAAACAGGCTTCTGAAGAGTGAAGAATGAAATGAGAGAAATTGGTGAAATGTGTAATGTGATACTTGAGAAGAGAAGATTATGAAAAACCTTATCAGAGGGCAGACATCCTTTATTATGCATAATAGCTATATGTCGGTGAATTAGAACGAAAGGTTGATGGAAGACATCGCAAGGATGGCTAAGAAAGGGATTATTGAATCAAATGGCTGCAAAGATGGTTTGTAACGACACAAGGGTTTGAAACAGAGGTATATAAACAGAATGACCTGACGTTTTCAACCACACACGATATGTGCAAAGTGAAAGATATATAAATCATGTGACACCGACGTTACAGAGGAGTTCAGTTTGACATAACGAACATCTCTAGTGGTGTCATCCCCCTTTGATTGATTACTCGTACATTTTATTTCCGCGAAATTGAAGTTCCAAAACCCCTAGAAAGATGAGAAGTGTATGTGTACAGCAACGCAAGGCAGTATTGCATTTTGCATACGTGCTCCTTCAAGCTAGGCTCACCGCGCGCGTGTTAAAATGTAGTACATATCGTTATAGTGCTGACAGTAACAGAAAACCTATTTCAAACTAATTAATTGTTCTGACCGTGATGATTGTCTGTGTGTCCCTGAAAGCGTACGACACTTACAGTTCCTAAATTCTTCGTATTGTTTAAATTAGCAGCCATCCTTACTATTTCTTTTATGAATTTGCTAACTGCTATAATTTTTTATTGTTCGACTAAGCTTTTCGTCATTACTGACATCTTCAGGTCTTAAACAACGAGACCTGAAGATCCTCGTTACAGTTCCTAAATTCTTCGTATTGTTTAATTTAGTAGCCATCCTTATTATTTGTTTTATGAATTTGCTAACTGCTTTAAAGTTTTATTGTTTGACTAAGCTTTATTCATTACTGACATCTTCAGGTCTTAAACAGGTTGTTTAAGACCTGAAGATGTCAGTAATGACGAAAAGCTTAGTCGAACAATAAAAAATTATAGCAGTTAGCAAATTCATAAAAGAAATAGTACCTAAATTGTTACAAATGGTTTTAAGTCGTTAATAACGTTTACAAAATAAATAAGGTTTTAAAAGTTACATACTCAGTAGTTTTGTTTTCTTTGCGCTACAGTCATTTTAGTACTTTTTTTTCATTTGGGTGAACGTTTTATAATCATGAGGTAATTTACAATTAACTTTAGTATAGTATACCTTCATCCATCATCTTCGTCGTCGTCTTCTTCTTCATAACTATCCTTTCGTAGATTTACTACCTCCTCCTCAAATAAAAACAGCCATACTTTACAAACGTCTCCATTTTCAACCCTTCTTTGCATACCATGCTTCACTGATCGTGTTCACAGAATGCACACTTTTAATTCTGTCTGTTAGTATTTCTGTATAAATCATTGATGCAATTACATTTCTTCACCGGTTTTCGGTTTCTAAGTGGGAGACGCACGCGTGCGTGTGTGTGTGTGTGTTTGTAGGAGGGACGAGTTCGTGTTCATTTATTAGCCATAAGATCTGACACGTACGGGTATTTACGCTAGAGTGAGAAACCGGACTTCAGCTCAAGATATCATTGTTTTACAATGGTTGATTCCGTGGTGTATTTAATGCGTCAAAATTACTTGCCAGTGTTTGTATTAGGACTAAACCTTTGATTTAGGACTACACTTTGTAAATCTCTGAGAGCATACCAAAGTCCGATCGACGTCCGGTACTGTCGAAGAAAGTACTTGTAACTGGAAAGCATCAAAGTTAAATGGCTAAGCATCATTTTATGGATAAAGCTCTTTTTACTACTCATGAGTAGGGTGTAGTTGCCTAATGAACAGATTGTGAGACAACGCATTTTGTCATCGTTTTCATCACGAGAGGACTTGACCCCATGATGTTTACTTCTTAGAAGTTCCAGAAGCGTCAGGTTAATTATGTTGGCAGTCTTTATTATCTGCTGTTACGGAAGTTCATATTGTGTGTGTAGTGAATCCACTACTTTTCATTTCACTTTGGTCCTGGATGAAGGAGTCAATGAAGCAAGACAAAAAGTAAAGAGGCACTTAAGCTGTAGAAACCAGAAACCTGAGAAATATGTTATGACACAATGATTATACATAACCTCAATATGTTATGTATGATGACAAAACAACGAAAAAAAATTGAACAGTAATTTGGGAATAACATAGTACTAAACAAATATAGCATACAGTATGTTTTAAATTAGATAAATAGTAAACGACTATATATTAGCAAAAAAAAAACTACAGAGACATGGAGGGAATATAAGGCAAATGGAAATTTTTAAATGTTTAGGAGTGGTGATATCACAGAACCAATGATTAGATAATAAAACTGTGAAAACAACAACAGTCCCAAGGCCATTCATCACTATAAAAAAATTCGTTGTTGGAAGACAGAGGAATACTGAAAAACAAGAACAAAAATGTTGTCGTGATAGAGATATGTGGGTGAGAGTCATGGAGAGTCATCGAAGAGGCTGAAAAACAACGAAGAAAAATGAAGTCACTCTAAAACGAGATGCTTACGAAAAATAGACGACAATACTCTTGAAGACAGAATTATAAATGACACGTTCAGAGTAAAATTAAAAACGAGATGATGACTGCGTTAGTGTCGCTATTACATGTACACAAATTACATGCTTGCAATAAAGCGAGTGCGATGCTATACAGAGAGACACGGGAGTGCAATTCCATGTTTATTTCAACACTCGTTAGTAACTCATTAAGTGCCAAACGGTATTTTCCTAGTCTTCCTTCTTCTGTGATCCGCCTGAGACTTTGTCGTGTTGACGCTAGGTCATCATCTGGCATGCGTGTCTCACTAATATAATTGTTTACTTTTCACGTCAGCTGTAGACCACGTTAAGTCAACTGTTTTCTCAAGTAGGGAGTTGACTTTTGTCCAGTATTCCTCCATTCCTCCGTTTTCAGCGCGATTCCTTTCTTTCTTCAGTTCACGTCTTGCCTGTTCTCACCAGGGAATTTTCATAGATTCCATGGTTCTCTCCAAGTTTCTTCTAAATAGAGTCACGTTCCTGGATACATTTCTTCTATTGTCTTTCTCTTTGTAACGTTGTTTAATGTGTACAAATTGTTTTCTTGCTGGCTAGTCTGAATTAATAATAATAATCTCTTAAATGCCCTCGATTTCTTAGCGAACGTTTCACCTTTACGCATCTTTTGTTGAACTACAAAAAATTGCTTTTGAAATTAAAAATGTGGTATGAGATAACAAAATACAAATGCTTAAATTTTAGTAAGTTGAGATCGTATCCTCTGAACAAAAAGTTCTCAAAATCGATCCGTATGATCAAGCCAGAAGTCTACAACTATTGCCTGTTTTTACGGCTTGTTCGGCTATCGGTTGAAATCAGCATCTGTTTATGCATGACAGCGATGTCTGAAGTACCATATGTAGATAAACTGTAAATCTACTATCCTTTCATTATAAACGAAAACAGGTTCAGACGATCAACAATTACGGTGCATTCGGATGAAACACAAGTACCCATCTCATTCTCCAGTTTTACCAATATATTACCAATGTTTCTCTTCTTCTATTGTTATCAGTCTCTTGAAGCGATGATGCAACCCCACAGCCTCAACCAACTTCTGGCAATGTTCTTCATTTCTGATTTTCCTTCTCTCTTCCTATTCGAATTTTTTTATATTAAAAAATCCTTCGTGTTCAAACAAAATACTGGATGCATACAAATCCGTCCCTCCGATTATGTTTGTCCTGACACTGTCTTTCGGTCTTTCTACAACCTTTACATTATATAGTCGTCTTTTACCCTACAGTGAGGACATACCCAGTACCACATATTGTTTCTATACTCTGTAAATGCTTCCCACATCTTCTGGCCCCTTACTAATTCTTCCCGTTAGTTGCAGATTTAGTTATAGAATGTTCCTACAGAATATTTTTGGTCGCACTGCTCCACACTGACTCTGTCTTCTCCCCTGTTCTTCCCAAATGTTCTTTACTTACCTGTCATCTTTATATTAGGTGTTCAAAAACAAAGCTGATTTTTATTCTGTATTACTTGTACTGTTCATATAATCTCCACGTCTTTGACTATATCAGTTTGTTTGACTGAAAAACTGCGAATTATGAGGCATTGCTATTACGAACGTTGTGAAATGCCAATATTATGTGTTTATTTGTTTTAATTGGGATTTAATAGGTTTAATCGCTTTAGTGAACATAGTTGTTTTCTGGGGATAATCCTACTGAATTATTGTTTAGGAGAAGATAAAATCTAGAATTATGTGACACTTGGAAAAAGTAATTGAAATCACCTCTGTTTACTTATTGGCTTTGTGTCATTTTCATATTCTATAAAAATAGAACAGCTTAGTATTTAGTTCCTTTCTCAACGTTTGTTCCTATGAAAATGTTTTAGGTAAAGCTGTAATAGTTGAGAATAAGTAATACATGAAGTTGTAATAATATCTGTTTTACGTACGAAATTGTAATAAAACTGATTTTAAGCTGTACATTTTTAAGAATTATATTCTCTTGTACATATAATTTATACCAAAAACTATTACTTTGGATTGATGAGAATAATTTATCAAATTAATAATAATTATTATTTATTAATAGGTGATTGTCGTTTACTAAGGTTTTATTCAGTGTTAAGAGAATTGATATTAACATTTATATCGTTTTCTTTATACTCTGAAAGCTTCTTTGTCTTGAAGCATAACTATAAAACGACAAAACAGGTTATAGATAGAATGTAAACAAGTGTTGTCGTTCACCGGTTACAAACGGCTGTAAGGACTGCACTGGCTTACTACGCTGTCCCAGTGTTACTTCTGTCTTATTATATTTTTTTATTAAAAATGATTTTGTTATGCTATTTTTGCTTTGAGTCACGAAGTTTTTAATGAATTTTATTCGTCCAATTGTTGTGTGTCTGAAATACAATTCCTTCAAATTATAAGTTACTTTGCTCATTTATTTTTTTAAATGGAAAGAAAGTTTGACAGTCAAAACGTCCAGTTGTCTGTCGACAGTTGAATGTCCGTCGGCGGAACCGCGTTGTCAGCGTGACGTTCGCTCTCACAGATCTGGCAGAGATCCAGAATTCTAGATTTCTAATAGCAAATGCAAAAATTTCTGAGCTGTCGCTGAAGAAGACTGAGTGGAACAGTGCGACCAAAAATATTCTGTAGAAAAATTCTATAACTGAATAAATCTGCGACTCAGGGGGAGAATCAGTAAGGGACCAGAAGATGTGGGAAGCATTTACAGAGTATAGAAACTATATGCGGTACTGGATACGTCCTCACTGTGGGGTAAAAGACGACTGTATAATGTAAAGGTTGTAGAAAGATCGAAAGACAGTGTCAGGACAAACATAATCGGAGGGACGGATTCGTATGCATCCAGTATTTTGTGTGAACACGAAGGATGTTTTAATATAAAAATTTCGAATAGGAAGAGAGAAGGAAAATCAGAAATGAAGAACATTACCAGAAGTTGGTTGAAGCTGTGGGGTTGCATCATCGCTTCAAGAGACTGATAACAATAGAAGAAGAGAAACATTGGTAATATATCGGTAAAACTGGAGAATGAGATGGGTACTTGTGGTTTAACCGAATGCGCCATAATTGTAGATCGTCTGAACCTGTATTCGTTTCTAATGAAAGAATAGTAGATTTACAGTTTATCTACATATGGTACTTCAGACATCGCTGTCATGCATATAAACAGATGCTGATTTCAACCGATAACCGAACAACAAGCCGTAGAAACAGGCAATAGTTGTAGACTTCTGACTTGATCATACGGATCGATTTTGAGAACTTTTTGTTCAGAGGATATGATATCAGCTTATTAAAATTTAAGCATTTGTATTTTGTTATCTCATACCATATTTTTAATTTTGAACAGCGATTCTTTATATTTTCTTCTTGTTTCTTTTTTTTAAATTTTTCTTCGTACGACAAATACACACACAACACACACACACACACAGTTAATTAATTATCATTTTTTAGCCTACAGAAGTATATTATTTGAGGTGACTTTATCTGATATATTCATTGTTTGTTGTAATAAACATTACGACTCATAAGCTCCCTCAGTCAAGAACTCGCTCACTATTTTGAATAAAATACATGTATTGTCAAGATAGATAAATTTCAGTATCGGATAACTTTTTTAATTATCAGAAAAATTACGAAAATCTCGACTACTTTTTTTTTAGTAGTAAAATATCAACTGTAAAACAATTATACAATAAACACTGAAAGTTCCCAACTATTGCGTTGTATTTTTTAGTTGAATTTATAACAAAACTGCCTAATTGACAAATAATGTAATAATAGCTTTTAAGTGTAATGTATGCTTCCATAAATATATACATATAGCCCTGTCTCTAATAGTTTCCAAATATACATAACTCAGTTTACGGCGAGCAGCCGCGGAGAGTGGTTGCGTATACCGGTTTATAAGTGAGTTGTGTTGTGCTGTGAGATAACGTTTATTACTATCCAAGTGAGTATAAACAGAGTACACTGTAGATAGTAGCCACGTGTGCAACATCATTATAAGGGCATAAAACTGGTAGAGTCTTTTGGAGTACACGCACGCGTGTCTCCAACGTTGACAATGCCTAATTCTATTCAAAGTAATCAATCACAGCCCACTGAACAACAGAAACGTAGTTATGCCAATGCTACACAAAAAGAAGTTTTCCCAACCGAGGATCAAGCCGTAGTATTAGAGTCAGTCGAAGGTATACCAATCAACGACTACATATTAGCGTTAGGAAAAATTATAGAACCATCCCATATTCGATTTGCCTCCAAGATCTCAATGAACAGAGTCTGTATATATCTTTCAAGCAAAGAAATAGTTCAGAAAGTAACCGATCAAAAGACATCTATATCCTTAGGCAACAACATACTTACAATTAAGCCTCTTCTAACCAAATACAAGAGACTGATTTTATCAAATGTGTGTCCTGTTATTCCCCACAACGTCCTCGAGGACGAACTTAAGAAACATGATATACGGTTGGGATCGGCAACTTCATTTCTGAGAGCAGGTGTCTCTGAACCGGGCTTCTCCCACGTCATGAGCTTTCGAAGGCAAATTTACATTCACCCTGAAGACGTATCTAAAGTACCTCCATCAATAAGAATTAATTATGAAGACACAGTTTACTGGATTTACCCCTCAACAGATATGATATCATGTTTTCTTTGCAAGCAATTAGGACATTTGGCAAAAAATTGTGACAACGATGTACACAAGACAAACGAATTAGAAGCGGAACAGCATACTTTACTTAATAAAAACATTCCGAATTACAATAACATACCGGAACAAGGTTTTCCCGCATTGAAAAATCCTGTAGGAACTATCAACCCGTCATTAAAAACAAGTAAAAAAACTAAACACGAAGAGAAATTCCCTAGAAATACAACAAAACGTACGCTTTCATTAACAACATCAAGTGCTGAAGAAAATCCTGCCGAAAATTTACCAGGTTGCCCAGAAAATAACATAATAACTAAAACCCGTAACAAGAAACAAAAACAAATAGTACCAACATCTTCTGATTATGCAAGTCTTGATCCTCTTAGACAATCAGCTTCAACCACTAAAAACCTTACTTACGAGTGAAAATAATCCATATATTCTAAACTACAGTCAGCTCAAGACATTTCTCGAAAGAGCTAAGGGAAAATCTGACTTGCATGAATTAACACTTGAATTCACTGAGAACCTCCCAGCATTAATTTCCTTACTCAAAGCTACTTACCAGCGTCTTACCGAAAGGAAAATCAAAAGCAATTTTACGAGAATTATAAACAAACTTTCAATAGGCATCAATAAGGAATCTGAAAGTGACGCATCGTTTTCAAGTGGTGATGAAACTACTCCCCCCACTTCAATTTTACAAAAAATCAACACTGCTTCCCACACCTCATGAAACAACCTATCTTACAATGGAATATCAACGGGTACTATCCACAAAAAGAAAACTTGGAACTGATTATCAAAAAATTTTCTCCTGAAAATTTGCATACAGGAAACCAATTTTAAAGAGTGTTACCATGCAAAAATAAAAAATTACTCAGCTACTTTCAAAAACAACCAACTCTCGACACGCTAGTGGTGGAGTCGCCATATATGTTAGCAGCAAACTCAGCAAAACAAACGTCGCGATAAATACTGATATTGAGGCGGTAGCTGTGTCTGTATTACTCCCTATCGGTTTGTTGACGATTTGTAATGTTTATTTACCAAACTGGTAAAATTTCTCTGATAATGACATAATGGGTATTGTAAATCAACTACCCAAACCTTTTCTGATAGTAGGGGATTTTAATCGTCATAGTTTTATCTGGGGTTCTTACAAAACAGATAAGCGAGAAAATAATACAAAACACAAACCTTGTAATATTGAACAAAAATCATTATACTCACTTAAGTATGTCGTACAACAGATTTAGCTCGATTGACCTCGCGCTTTTCAGCCCTTCCATAGCCCATCTACTCAGCTGGACAGTCTCTTGTGAGCTCTATGGCACTTGTTTCCTTTTTTCTTGGAAATGCATCATAGAGGCCCTAACCTAATACCCCAGCGTAAATGGAAATTCAGTAAAGCCAATTGGGAAAAATACCAAAACATAATTACGGAGCACTTAAGCGCTCTTTGTGCACACGAACCAGAAAATTTAACAGTTAACAACAAAGTTGAGATAATTACTAACTTAATACTGACTGCTGCTAATCAGAGTATTCCAAAAATAAGGGTACCAAGTCACGAGTTCCGTGGTGGAATGAAGAATGTAAGGTAGTCCATCGTTTAGTACGTAAATCTTATAATACTTACAAAAGGCATCCAACTTATGATAACCAGATAAAATACAAGCGATATAGAGCGAAGGCTCGTAGAACCTTCAAACAATGCAAGAGAGCGGCGTGGACTTCATATGTTTCATCCATGACTAATCAGACACCGGCCACCGATGTGTGGAAGAAACTTAAGAATATAAAAGGCCTCACAGTGTGGAACGGGACTAAAGTCCCGGAATTGCAGAAGACGGGACGGTAATTTCTCAACCGGAAGACATTGCTAATACATTAGCTGCAAAGTTTGTTAAAAACTTTTGCGACACCAACTACGACCCAGTTTTTCAAGAAATCAAAAAAAACATCTAACATTTCGATAAATAAAATCACGAAAACAAGCCCTGTTACGGATCTCAAAATTAATCACCTTATTTCTCTAAAGGAGCTAAAAAATGTTCTGTCGAAATGTAGAAATTCTGGTCCAGGGCCAGACGGTATCCATAACATCTTTCTTAAAAATCTTCCTGAAGCACCACTAACATTCCGTATACGTTTGTTCAATGTTATATGGTGTTCCGGAACGTTCCCTGATAAATGGAGGGAAGCGATAGTTATCCCGCTCCCTAAGCCAAACAAAGATCATTGTAAGCCTGAAAACTATCGTCCAATTGCTCTTACCTGTACTTTATGTAAGTTAATGGAAAAAATTATTAACAGAAGATTACAATGGTACTTGGAGAGTATTAAGTTTTTATCAGCGCATCAGAGCGGTTTTCGAAAAGCTCGATCTAGTTTAGATCACTTAATACATATTGAAGCAAATATCTGCGAGGCCTTTATAAATAACGAACATCTTGTTGCCGTCTGCTGAGATCTAGAAAAAGCTTATGAACTGGTATGGAGGGACCGAATTGTATACATTATGAAAAATGTTGGAGTTACGGGATATTTACTTTACTTTGTAATAAACTTCTTACAGCACAGAGAGATCCGGGTAAGAGTGAATGGCATATTATCAGATAAATATAAAATCTCAAACGGAGTGCCACAGGGTTCTCCACTTAGTGCCACTCTCTTTTTAATTGCCATTAACGACATTTCTTCTGTAATATCAAAGCCCATCCAAAAATGTCTTTTCGCCGACGATTTAACCCTTTTGTGCAAAGGAATCAACATCCAGTCCACTACGGACTGCATTCAGGAAACACTCAATAAATTAACTAACTGGGCGCAAAACACGGGTTTTAAATTTTCAGAATGAAAATCTGAATATATAATTTTTTCTCGCATCAGAAGACCACATTCAATAAATATAAAGTTGTCGCTTGGAACCAAAGAAATTAGACGATCAAATCAAATCAATATATTAGGTCCCACGTTCGACCAGCGACTCACATGGGGTACTCACATAAGGACATTAAAAGGTGAATGTTTAAGGAGAATGAACCTTATTAAATCAATCGCATCATGCAACTGGGGTGCCAGCAAAAACGTAATCATGAACACCTACAAAGCCTTTATAAGGTCAAAAATGGATTACGGAGCAATAATATATGACTCAGCTAAACAAACCATTTTAAAATCTCTGGAGACTATACATACATCCGCCCTACGCCTGGCCCTAGGAGCGTTTAGAACTAGCCCGATTAACAGCATTCTAGCCGAGTCTCGTGATTACCCGCTTAGAATAAGAAGAATAAAACTCTGTCTGTCATTTGCCACAAGAGCAGCTTCAAATCCTGATAACTCTGTAAGTCTTAATGTGTTCTCAAATAGGAACAGCGACAAATTTGCTAAACGCCCAACCCTACCCAAACCATTTTATGAACGTATTAATATCTACCTACGCAAATTAAACACTCATTTTCCTTCTGTTTTCACCCAGCAACATTCACCAGAGCCTCCTTGGTGTCGTAAACCTCTCAAATTTGATAACATAATCTCAGAATCCCCAAAAGCTACTACAACTCCGTACATTTTCTTGTCTAAGCTCTACGAAAAACTTGATAAATACACAAAGTACACTCATGTGTTCACGGATGGTTCTCGCTCAGACGAAAACAATGGATGCGCAGTAATATTATCTGGACATGAATACTTATTCAGGTTGAACGGGGTCTGCTCGGTTTTTTTCTGCGAAGCATATGCAATTCGTTCAGCACTGGAAATAATAAAAGATTCCATGGGCTCCAAGTATATTATCTTCTCAGATTCTCGAAGTGTTTCAGCTAGTCTGCAGCAGGAGGACTGCAAAGAACCCATTATTCAAGACATAAGTAACATAACCCTTGATATCTCAACTGACAGTGCAAGGAAATTATTTTCAGTCGGATACCATCGCACATCGGAATTAAGGACAACGAGATGGCTGATAGGGCTGCGAAAACTGCTACGTTGAGTCAATATCATCCTCACAAAATATCCCACAATGACCTTAAGAAATATCTGCATTTAAAACTTCTGGAGTACTGGAATGATGAATGGCTTAAGTCACCACCCGCCAAGCTATTCCTAGTGAGGAAAAATATTTACGAGCAGCACTCACTTGCTACAGACTCCAGGAGAAATCAGGTGGTCATAACAAGACTCCGCATCGGCCACACGCTACTGACTCACAAGTACATTTTCACAAGAGAGCCTCCTGCGAGATGTAATCGCTGTGGCACGGTTTTGTCAGCTTTCTGTCTTGTTTCAGAGTGCCCTGCTCTTCAACATCTACGAACCAAATTTAATATCCCTGCAGATGTGTGAAAAAGTTTAAATGACAAGACTGCAGCCGCCAACATACTTCTCCTCTTAAAGGAGATTCAGTTGTTAACAGCAATATAGGTACGAACTAAGAAAATTATAAGAACATTAAAAATTGTGTAATTAAGTTAATGGATTGATATGTTATTATGACTTATTGTTATATAGTTGTTATATTTTGTTACTTAGTGTTATATTTATTATATGTATATTTAGTTATATTTATTTGTGTGCATGATGTGTATTTATATTGTTTGTGTTGTGGGGGGGGTTAATATTTCTCATTTTATTTGCATCAGTTAAACTAATACTGTTATTTGTTAAATATTTTTATCTGTCTCATTTGTTTACACTATTTGGTATTTAAACAAATATTTACTATATGTTAACACATCTGTTTAAGAATCTGTACAAATTCATTTTTGTGGTCGCTAATGACCGTTGCTGTTGCATCGACATTAAAAAAAAAAACTGAATAAAAATTCTTCACAACGTGATTCTTCATATAGTTGGATTCCCCTTGTACAGTTGTTCTTAAAACTTTGACTCCATTTTGACCCTTTGTGCCCTCAAAGTTAAACAGTTTTCAGAGTTCTCATTAGGGTTAAATTCTCTTCACTCTAACGCCCGGGTGAATTAAAAAAATTATTTTGATCCTTTCCTGGTGCCCTGGTGTCCTAAAATTTTGACATTTTCAAAACTGTACGCTGTTTCAGATTTTGGTTACAGTTCTCTTTGATACCCCACGTGGGATTTTGTGATTTTATCAAAATTTTAACCCATTTTTTGGGGCTTGGTGTCCAAAATTGAACATTATATTCAGAATGTGATTGAAATTCCCTTTAATTTTGAAACTTTACATTGGTTTTGGCGATTTTTTTACAATTTTGACACTTCTCCCATTGTTCTTCCCGCTTCCGTAGTTTTGAGGGGATCAGTTTCAAAAAACTCGCTTCGGACGTTTAATTATAGTCGTTATTATTATTATTATTTTAGTTAAAAAGGCAGAACGTTTGTTATTGCGGGTCCAGTTAATCTCTACACCTTACATCAGCTCTGGAGTGCAGTCAGAATAACGTTACTGCAATTTAAGCTTATGTATGTAGTAAAGATGAAAAACTGTTTTATACAGCGTGTAAAAAACTTGTTGATGAGTGTTTTAAAAATATCTGCAGACAAGACCGGCGCTGCGCAGAAAGTGATTTGGACACAAATAGCAAACATAGAAGGCCTTTTACCATGTGGGTGTAGAATGTTGTGGAATGTATACACAGTAAGCTAGGTCATGGTGCCGAGTCCTTACTTTTGTTTGTATACAACAGTACTTACACATAGTAAGAGGCGGTGGAAAGTAGGGCCGAGTTCCAAGTTTTAAATAAAAGTGTTTTCTCTTTTTTTTACATATAAAATATTTTTATTTATACGTTTTTAAAGTCTCTGAAGAAGAGTCTGTTTACCTTGTTAAATGGCGTGTGTTAGGAAACAGGATGTTGATGTTTCGAGAATAAATAAATTTATACACGGAGCGCGACCATAGGATGACGCGTTTGTGTTTACACGTCAAAATATTTTAGCTTAGTCGCTTTAATGGTGTAAACATTCGTCTCCGTTTAATCAGACGGTAGTTGTTATTGGAACATGAAGTCATTTATAATCTTGACCGATCCACAAATTTGCAAGTCCGTAACTTGCTAGAAATGCTTTTTACAGTTGTATTTTCAATTACTTAAATGGCTGTGTGTGTGTGTTTTCGCTGTCGTGTGTATACGTTTGTCAGGCTAATACATTAAAATTTTTCTTTCAAAATTATATGTAGTTTTGACAATAATAATAATACGACTCCATTAAATATTCGTGTTTTATCTCGTATAAGTATTTCGTTGGGAAATAAAGCGAACATCTTTTGAAGAGTTCTGTTTGATACGTTTTGGAAAGGTTATCAAACGTATGAGTCATTTATTAAGGAAATACAAAACAAAAAGCTTCAGACGGTCGCTGCAACAACGTAGGAACAAAAGTGAGCAAATATATATATGTACGGAAAACAGAATAATGTTACTATAAATTAATGTTATAAAAAACATAAATGTTTCCAAACACGCGCTGTTTGCTAGAAGTAAAGGTTTTAGTTTATAAAAAAAAAGAATGGACTCTGCGCGCGCGCGCGCGCGCACACACACACACACACGCACACAGTAATCATTATCAGGGGGTGTTGTACAAATTCTTCCCAGTAAGCTGCGAGTGCTTTGATTCAGCAGTAAATCTCATCGTGTTCTACAGGACTTAACAAGTTAATCCCTCCTTCTTACAAAAGGTCATCGTCGGCCTGGTTAAGCCAAATTTCCGCCGACTTCTCCCCAACAAGTTTCGTAATAGTCTAATACTTATAATACATTCCAACTTGCTTACGCGCTTACATTTAATTGTCTTCTGTCTCACTTTGTTATTTGTGTTAGAGTCGTTTTCATACTTCTCTGTACAGTACACGGCCGAACCCCAATTTTCTAAAATTTTGATACATGTACTATTTTAAACTCAGTTTCTAATACATTAATAATTCACATGCACTCTCTCTCTCTCTCTCTCTCTCTCTCTCTCTCTCTCTCTCTCTCTCTCTCTCTCTCTCTCTCTCTCTCTCTCTCTCTCTCTCACACACACATGTAATACTAGTAGTGTAAAATGTACAAATTCTATCCGTTTTTTATACATTTATGTGGTTATTTTTTGTTCAGTGAACTGGAAGCAGAATTTTTTCAACGTAGCTCTTTACTCAGATGAACACATTTCTGTGCGAAGGTAAAAACATAACTAATGCGTTTACGAATTTCCAGGTGTAAATATGTAGTCTATTTGTATTTATTATAATTTCCAAATAATAGTCATTTTGGTAAAATGTGGCTGTTAAAAAACCTGACTGTTTTAATTCTTTCCCCTCCCCCTCCAGTAGAAAGTAACCATAAAATTTGTTTAATTTAACCATATAATAAACAGATTGCTGTTTAGGCTACTTATAACGTGAAGAGACAATTTGATTTTCAGTACGTAACTTTCGCTGAAACGAGAGGAATCAATTCTACTGAAACTAACGATAACACATCGACACGAAAAGCCTTCTTTAAAATACTTTATGACGTGTGGTGTATAATTGAAAGGTGGCCATTACATTCTACCCAGCAACTTCATCGATACTTCATTATATACGGAATCCCATACTGTGAGAGCGTTTACCTACGACATAACAAGATCTGTTGCCAACAAGTAGCTGTCATTTTTATGTCCTAACACTACCGGGTGACGGTAAAAAATTATGTCGATAAATTACAATGTTTTTAAAGGTTAATTGTTGTAATCGTTACGCATCCAGTGTTTGAACGAGAAGGAGCAACAATCCGACAGAAATATGTGTACCTGCATTGGTTCGTATTTAGTAGCGAAGGAAAGGAAGACAGCAGTGCGAAAGATTTAAGGATCACCTAAAGAAAGTAATTCCAGTTTATTAAGCTCACTGTAAATTCATTTAACATAATGACCCACGTTTTCTGACAATTTATCCTGAGATTCTATTCTAATTGAGTACCGATAGGAAAAATAATAATACTAATAATATATGACTTTTAAACAATGAAAAATGTTTACTTTTGTAATACAATTATATTTTAATTATGTTAGTTGTAATAAATAACCCGTCATCTTATAAAATTTTTAGTGTACTGTGACTAGTGAATATTACTGGTTAAAAACCTAAAAATTCATAATTTTGGAACGTAGAATAAAACTGTTAGAGCAATTTTCGACAAAATCGTAAATCTAAAAAAATCTGTGTTAGTGTTCTAGTAGCTTTAGTTACTTCGTAGGTGTATTAAAACAAAATGTAGGCCTACTTTGTAAAGGATATTAAGAATTTGCGTTCCGAGAAGAGGATTATCACTTAGTGTATACAGCACGATCCTTGGCAGTGTACTATAAGCTGTGGAACCAGACGCTAATATTGTTAAATGGTGAGACTGGCTTACCAGATTTAAGCCTGATGGAAGTAGCCTGACCTTTGATAATTCGGAGATTGAGAGACAGTCATCGCTTTCATTTATAGAATGCAGAGAATTAGACACCACGAGAGCTTTACGTCTGCGATAAGCTGAGCTCGTGGAGGATTAGTGCCTACCGACGGCGTTTGTGAGCCGTAAAGTAAGATCCGTTTAAATCAAGATATGTCACATTTATGTGGATATTTCCGTTTCGCCTTGGAACGTAATAAACGCTGAGAGCGACTGGGTTAATAAATTGTCGACGCGTCACCTGTTCGTTAATGCGCAGTGTTTCAGCCTAGGCTGTGAAGAGTGAATAAAGAAAAAAGGGAAAAGCGGATGAGTTTAGGGAGTATAGGGTTCAATTCGGCTGTATTTAATTGGCGAATAATTAAAGTGTATTAAATTGTGAAACTAGTAGTGTGAAGTTTACTTATTTAAAGAGTGATATGTAGCAAGGGTCGGCGACCTGAGAGACGCGTGCCAAGAGTGGCAGTCGGGACGATTTTCGATAGCACACTGTTGGATCATTTAAAGTAAACGAAATCATTTTAAAAGAGTACATAATAAAGTGAATTTAATAAACGATAAAGTAGATTGAGTCGTAACTATCGATATGTAATATGTGTAGTATATGTGCATGCGTGGTAGCGCTTTCAAAAGCATATGTGAAGTCAAATGTACACACCCGATACTGAATAATTATCTAAAATAAATAAGACCACGGATCTAGTTGACGTGGAAAATCGAATACAAACGTTAATAGCAACTGACAGTTACTCAAAAAAAGTAAGAAATTTTCAGAATTTTAATCAGGTGAAATACGTACGTAAACATTAAGTAAAATTCGTGTATTTACTCAATTGAACAATGTTGTATTAAATATTTTAGAAACAAAGCAATCATTTTTGACATGATAATGTCTTATGGCTGGGGGTCATTTGAAAATTTCTGTAACGCATCACGCTGCATGACGTCATCATTTACCAGCCGGGAATCGTTAACTAAAACCGCGACCGCTAACGTGCTAACGTCCGTCGCAGATTAAAGACCTAACAAGCAAACAACACTGCATAGCTGTAGATAGGTATGTAACCAATCAGTCAGTCAGTAACCATAATAATGTTGCGTTTAGCTGGCGGCTGAAAGACATTATCATGCTCTTAAGCTTTTACCATTTGGTAAACGGTACTTTACATTTTATTAAATTCTAATTAGGTTAGGTATTCGATATTAAAAGATAATCTTAATTCATTTCTGTGATTAGTGGAGGTGGCGGTGAAAAGTGGAGCGATTCAAAATGTAGTCACTTACGTGTAAGAGAATGGTAACGTTTTACAAAAACGACATTCCATTGGTCATGATAGGAAGGACTACAGGTTGTGGGGTACAAACATTAAATACGTGTGTATTGGAATATTGCAGATATTGGAATATCTCTATGGGAATGATGTTGTATGTGTGTGTGTGAACGCGCGCGCCAACGAGGGAGCTTCCGATGTAGTTAAAAGATGAGTGTAAAGAAGTAGAATAAAAAGTGGGTGTGTGTACCAAGCTTAACACTCGTAAGGGGCTATTTAATTTTTACAAGTCAAATAAGTATTGTTTTGGCTTTATAAATTTTAAATGTAACAGATTATATGAATGCGCACAACATGATTTGAATCGTGAGCCTGCGTGTTGAAATTTGTGTTTTCCTGCATTCGCTTATGTGCTATCATTTCACCAGTTTGTCACGCTGCCTATCTAAAACGAAGCTCACGTTTAAGCTTTAATATTCGCAATGAGATTTTTCCTTTATTTCATGTTGTAAACTCTTCGGAATACAAAACTGAAAATTATTGTTATCAAAATGAATACATTAAAAACTATTAATATTAACTGTTCTTCAATTAATTAAAAAGTATCGTTTGTAATTAAGTTTTTTGTTTTGCAATTTTTTTCCCTATTTGTATCGACCATCTGACGACCACATGTCGATTTCAATTCTTTATTCCTTGTTCTTTTCTTTTTCTTAAATATTATTTAATTTTTTCACTATGTCTCTTCTTCCTGTCTTCAGTCCACTTTGAACCTGCATTTTTCTCTCTTCTACCCTGTGTTCCTTCCATTTTTAACACTTTTGCCTGAAAAACTTCTCTTTCAATTGCTTCTTCTGCGTTTATATTATTTTTTTCTAAATCCTTTTTGACTTCTCTAATACAACTTGATGTTGACGTCTTTTCCCACAGATATTTGAAGATCTGTTTTGTTAACCTATTGTCGTCCATTCTATGTAAATGTCCAAAAAATACTAGTCTTCTTTTTCTCTCTGTTTCTGTTATACTTTCTATACTTTGATATATTTCATCATCTCTTCTTAATTTCCAACCTTCTGAAGTTTTTCAGGGGCCTAATATTTTCCTAATAATTCGTCTTTCCAATATTTGTAGTTTGTCTAAATTATAATTCAGATTCAGTGTTAGGCATTCACTTGCATATAAGCATTCTGTACTGTACTGTAATGCCTTATTTTCGCATTTTTAGATAATGCACTTTTTATTGTAAGTGTCTTTAGTTAGTCTTTAGCTATTTCCATTTTATGAATCCTTTCTTCTATAGCAGATTTTTCTAAACCATTCTCTTGAAGTATTTCCCCTAGATACTTAAATTATCTAACCCTCTCTATGTGACCAATATCAGTTAGCAGGAATGTTGGCGCATTTTTAATGTTCGTGAGAAATTTGGTTTTTCTGCAGAAATTCTTAAGCCTGTTCTACTGACTATGTCTTCTAAAAAATTAACTTGTGTTACTGCAGATGTTAGATGTTCAGAAAGTATAGCAAAGTCATCTGCGAATGCCAAACAGTTTATTTGATATTATTTTGTAATTTTATTTTATAAGTGAATTAAATTTCTATCTGGAATTTAAGAAGTTCAGAGCTACTGTACGTGTTTGTTTGAAGAACTTCTTGGTTAAGGCTGTAAAGCGTCAGCTCCCTTTTCTTGCGTACTTATTAAACTACTCTAACATTTAGAGCTGATAATATTTTATTAAGTCTCAGCACAGTCTGTGTGAATATTTACGGCCACATTTATTTATGAATGAGAACGGAACAACGTCTTACAGTTCAAGGCGACTTCCACTGACTTTGATAACTGATATGAAGATTATTAAAATTATGAGACCAGCCAGCATCGTTTTCTTGGTTCACAGTATTTTATTTTAATTAGTGAAATATATTATTTGTCCGTAATTCGAATTGCTATCAAATATAAAACAATGACCTTACTTGTCAGTTTTTTATGTACCCTTTGTGATCTGAAGGCAGATGCGTTGTTCTAGGAAAAACGAAGAAGAAAGATAAGAAAAAGTAATGAGGACAATTGTTTGTTCTCTGCGTTAGGTCATTTTCCTGGTATTTTATTAAGCGTGAAAGTGTGTTCCGTTTAATTCGTGTCACTGGGTAATTTAAATTAGCAGCTGAAATAAAGGATATTTGTATGTCAAAAAAAAGACAGTGCATGGGTCAGTGTTATTTATAATAGCAGTGTAAGAGCTTGGCGTGAAGAGAGCATTTATACGTACAAATTGGCAATGGCCTTAGCTGATGTATAAATAGCAAAACATAAATGTTCACTGGGCGGGACTCTGATGAATTGACGAGAATCTTTTGCAATAAAAATACTCTCTCCACGCGTTTGATCCACTGTTCAAAAACATCAAACCAATTAACTATACGCAATTTAACCTATCTTATCAACATACAGACCAGGCGCGCACAAGTCATGCTTGAAGTAAGTGTGAGGAATCGTCAATCTTATTATGTATTTGAACATCCATAACAAACGTAATTTACTGTATCGCAGTGGTGGCTGGTGGTTCCAAATTTTTGTGGTTGCAGTAGGTGGTTGAGTGGATGGAAGAGGGGTTAAAAGACGTTGAACTATCATAATCACAGTTTGATAATAGTAAATTATTACTATAATTTTATTACCTCAAACAACGGACAACGTGTACCTTGAATCAACGTAAACATTAAACCTGACACAACATATAAATCAAGAAGGTTGTGCTGATTTCATACACAAATTTGCGCTACAGCGCTACTAGTGGAGCTTTGCAAAAAGTTTGCAACGACCAAGCTTACACTGGGAACATAGGACAATTTGTGAAGAGTAGTAAGCTCTGCCATTTACTATTAAAGTTGCAAGCGGCCTACAACCACCAGCCTGCGCGCCTCATTTGAATTGTACGCGAACACTGCCGCGTAGAATCGGATACGCTCTCCGTTGAAATTTATGACACGTTTAGCTGCTTAATGTTTTCATATATTATTTTATAATTTAGTTATTCTATATTGGTGGTTGTGCAACGCTGCAACCATAACACCAGCCGCCACTGCTGTATCATATGACAACTATTTGTCTGATTCCTGTACTTATGTCCGCCAGTTTCTTTTATGTATAGGCAGACTGGAGTCTGTAGTATAAAGTGTTTCAGTTCGCAGTTGTGATTAAATTTCCTTTTTTCTGACATGCAGTTGAATTTATACAATTTGTTCAAGTTTTTGATCCCTCTTTTATTTTTTATTTTATTTTTATCCCTCTTTGGGGCTAGGACCCAAAAGTTTGAAATTTCCAAAACTATACAGTATAATTAGATTTTAGTTAATATTCTGTGTAATTTGATACCCAGAATGTCATTTGCCACAATTTTCACCACTTTTTGGTACCTAGCAACCCAAAGTATTGAAATTTTCAAAAATGAACACTACATTCAGATTGTGATTAAAATTTTCTCAAATTTGATACCCCATATGTACTTTTGCGATATTTTTCACAGTTTTGAATTCCTAACATTTTTGGGGGGTATCGGTCTCAAAAACAGCGTAAAAGTGTGGACACGCATGCCAAGTTTTACGAAAAATCTTTGATCTTTTAAAAGATTTTGTGAGACATACTACAAACAGACAGACGAACACCAAACGGTCAGTTAAAACTGAGACTCGCTTCGCTCATTCAATTAAAAAACTAAAATTCTTCTTTCATCATAGATATTTTAATAATTTTTGTGTAACCTTAATGTTTCCTTTTGAAAGAATTTGTACTTTTATTTACCTTGTATGTTTTTGGTTTTCTATAATACATTTTCAATTATACAGAGGTATGCGCTTAATGAAAGTTTTCTAAATGACATTAAGTTAAGGAATAAATTCGATAAACTTTAAGAAATAGATTCTTAAATAAAAATAGTAATCTGGTATAAATTACACGTGCGCGTGGCATCGGGGAAAGAGGGAGAGAGAATCTGCAATATCTTGCAGTGCAAGATAGTGTCCCATTTAGTTACCATTCTCTGAACCATAATAAAGCTATAATTAAAGACATCACTTTAAGAAGATATTTATGTGAGTAAGCGTGTTGTGAAAATTGTACCGTGTTAAAGACTGCGTTTGTGTCAGACATTCAGAAAATAAATCCCTCGTAAACGTTCTGTGCGGAATTATTGAAGTGTCGTGAGACGTAGGGAAATAGAAAAAACAGTAATTCGATTGCGAATATGTACAGCAACATATGTATAGAAGATAAGCTCAGTGTTGCCTTTACAGAAGCAGTGATGTAACTCTTCTTTTGTAGGTAAACCTTGCTTTTCGTGTTAAAGTAAAAACCGTAGGGTTCATTCAGTTTCATATTGTTTTTCGTTTGTTTTGCTTTGCCCGCTTACTTCACATCAGGCACTACGAATTAACTATAAGTACTGTAGTTTCCACTTTATGGTAAAGAATACTTTTGCGGATGTTCAGGCTGCAGTAGTCTGTGTGAGTCAGTGAGAGGGGGAGAGTTGAGTTGAGCATACGTGCGTTTTGCTTACTGTGGTTCCACAACAGCGTACTTTTCGTTATGTCTAACAGAAGACACGTGAAGCACGCATGCGATACATAAAGAAAAGAACAAAGAAATAGGCCTATTATTTAAAATCGATGTCAGCGTTGTCAATAACTTAATCAGTTAAACGACAATGGAGGAGGTGTACCCATATATCTAATACTGGAATCGTATAATTAGCGGAACGAATTTGCGAGCTTGGACGTGACACAGTTTCGGTATCAATAAATTAAGATGTGTTCATGAGAATAGACGTCGTGGTGTACAACCTTAAAGTCGTAAATCATCATAATGCTAACGTGTTAGAACAATAGTGACCGTACAACTATTTAATTACAGTTAGTTATCGGTGCTCGCTTTTCGTGAGGTCAGCTTACAGTTTCATGCCGCTTTACATGAAACTCTTTGTCGCTCACCAAAGCAGTGTTAACGCTTTTAATTACCTTGTTATCCAACAGAGTGAGCCTGCAAACGGAAGAACATACTGGGCCGATAAAGAACGGGCACTACTTGTGCGTAAGCCTAGACAAGCGCTCGCGTTAGGCTGTTAGTAGCTCTATTGTTTGGAAGATATTAGTGTACGAATGTTGTGTTTTGTTTTAACTAGCCTAAACAATTACTGATAGAACAACGTGAAGATAATTTTAAAGTTGTAGGTAGAAAATAGACTTGTCTGGGAATCCAACACAAAATAAAAAAGAAACATTTTATAATGGAAATTAAATCGAATTGCTTCGGCGTTGGGGCGATCATAATGAATCTGAATCATTTCTGCTACTAACGACATAGTAAAGGGCATTATAATTATGGAATCGATCAGACATCGACGTTGTGTGGTAACCCGTCATTGTACACTTGGCTGAACATAAGTAATTAATTAGTGCGCCTGTATAATCGTCTGTTTATCGGCCGTAAATAAGTCAATATGCGGTAGTCAGTTCATTGACTTCATTACCTTAGTGTTACTCAAATAGGCCTATTCCTTGGATTATTCACAGGCTTTAAAACGTACACACTGGGTAGCAAGAGGCGATGCCAACTACAGTATTTACATTAATGCCTTCACTCATTGGGGCTGTTCTCCAATATAAGTATATCAAATTGATGTTACGGTTGATAGTGCTGTTTTGTGACGGCTAACCAATCGTGTGACATCTTTCATTATGTAGACCAGGGAAGTGGAGCCAAACAAATAAATTACCACTGTAATCAAGCGAATAACCGATCGCTCGTAAATATCGATGTTTTTTCTACACTGTTTATGGTCCGAAAGGATAAATAAAATACTTAACACTGTTACGACGGTGTACTGATCGTCGTATGGTATAGTGGAAAACAAAATACAAGACACCAATGAAATCACTAAAAAAACAGCTTTAATTATCACAAATAACACTTTATAATCAACTCTACAATAATTTCAGTTAGATTTGTCCACACGCAATAATAATGTCAAATATAAAGAATTCCGCTCTATAATCACGTTTCACTAATACACCACTTGCGACGCATTGTGTAAGTCGCCCGACATAACACTGAACTCTAAGCGGTAGGTATGGGCTATTTATAGTCTGCAGGGTTCCATAAGGGTTTCACGTCTTTAACAAACACGTGAAATTTTTAGAGAATACTTCAGCGCGGCCATAGCAGAAACACACACCGTTGGGCTAGTCAAGAAGCTTCTAGAACGACACCACCGATCGCACGAGACGTTCCGCATTACGTAATACTGCCTCGCATGTCAAGCCTCACGTACGCATTACAGTTGCGGGAATAGCCGAGAAAAGAGTAGAACAAAGTTCTCCAATGTACCAGAACGTTCCGTAATGGCGTAACACGTTTTCCGCATTACGTAACAATACTTTATAATTAAAATGTGTTAATTAAAATAATTTTTAATTAAAATATTTTTATTCTGTGGATTTTATTCCTCAGGCTTCATTTATTGTTCTCTCGCGAAATTTTGCGATGTTTAGTTAATTTTTCTTTAAATTCTTTTTTTACCACTTTTGATTTTAATTTATGAAAATGGTGTCGTTCGTACCTGTGTCATAATTCCACAGCGTTTTCGCATTTGTGTGTGTGTAGTTTATTTTATAACTACGCGCACTTACAATCGTGGTGGCGACTAATTTTATCTTGACGCCATTCTGAATAATATTTTCTTCTCAAATCAAATACAGGTATCACTTATATAAGTTACTCTATGTACTACAAATACTGTGTTAACTTAAACATGTGAATAACAAGGTATGCTAAGAGTAGGATGAAGTAGATAACGTTGTTCACATATAACACTATTATCACACAAATGGTATTACAGTATTAACATACAACATAAAGAGAATAATAGTTAAGGCTTCGCTGAGAATACGCTGTGTACAGTCTGTATCAAGTAAATCTTAAACATGTGCAAAGCAATAACATGGAAATGTTAGTGTGCAAAGTCCCAACAGCTGAGTGCAATGGAACTGTAATAAAGTACAATGTAACAAAGAAGTAAACAGGTAAAGAATATATAAATGTCGTCTTATTTTTGTCTCAGTGATGCCGTCAGTTGACATGAGAAAACGGAAAGAAAAACAAGTAACGCAAAGGCGTCACACACACACACACACACACACACACACACACACACACACACACACACACACACACACACACACACACACACACACACACACACACACACACAACACGCACACAGATTCGACGACGTGTAAAATCCGCATCCATTATCTCCTTTCAGGATCATCTGACTTAACGTAGGATGAACCGTAAAACTTAACCGCAGTCCCGATTTTATAAACGGGCACACTGGGCTCGTGCCCAGGGGCGCAAAAGGCTGGGGACTCAACGTCCGTGCAAGGAAAGAAATGAGAGAAAATGAGAAAACGTCCTTAACCTAAAAAGCAACTAAACTTATAAAAAATATAATAAATACGTAAGATACGAGTGAATCGTATCTGTCTATTATTATTATTATTATAGAATACCGTAACAACGCAGAAACGGAGGAGGGATTGAACTATGTCTGTTCCAAGTAAGATGCTGATTCTGAAAAAAAATCAAAGCAGATGTTTTCCGGCCCCCCTTTGGGCCAATTTTACTCAACCACCCATCCCCCTTTCATCCTTTCCACCCCCCATTACTAAAACGTAAAGACGTGAGAAAGCAGTACAGAAAAGTCACTTTGAAAGATGGTGATTATGGCCAAATTTTACTTTTCCTTCGCGTACCCTATCCACTTATATCCTTGTTCATAATGATTATGAAGAATTTTAATCCAATTTTCATGTTCCTTAGATGCTGGTTTTCATATTTATATCAAGCAGGGATGTACTGAAGCCGGAAAGCAGCGAAACATCGTTGCGCCACTGCTTTCCGAGGAAAGCAAAAAAAGTTTTAATAAACGTGCGCATTTAGGACTAGAATAAAGTTTAACGTTTTTATTATTAGTAGTCTTCGGGGAGGGCGCTTGCTCACAGTGTGTCCAGGGTCCTGTTGACGTCAAACACGGGCCTGCTTAACCGGGTAGTATGGGTGGTAGGCCGATATATCGTCAACACATGTTAGAAGTGTCATCCCCAGTTGCTACTTCTAGAAGATTGTGACTGATACGAACAAAAGTATCGTGTTTTGTATTCACAGCATGTAGTAGTCGCCATGTACATAAGACTCTGGACCCCCGCCACTCTGGTGTCCACTACATTGGGCTACACACTATCTTGCAGGCCTACTGTCTGTAAGAAGTATCTGTCAGCGCCTTCGTTGGCTCAGAAACAGAAACCGACGGCATCATTCCATGAATTCTGTTGTGAGTGCATTAAACACCATGTATTTGACTTATATGTGGTCTATAGAAATCCGTAGGTAACCCATACTTGGACTACCATAATATAGTCATAAGCTTAACCTTTACTCCAGACGTACCAACGTTCATTCAGTTTACAGTATGAAACGTTCAAGTTGATTTCTCCATGTTTGGATTCTGCTGTGGTGTAACATACATTACATGTGTCGTATATGTGTTATGTATTTTGTAACATTGCGTTAATTTCTCGTGGGTTTCGGTGCAGATAATGTTTTATACGTTTACAACACGTGTCGTTGGCAGTATGTTATATTTGATTGACTATGAACACTTGGCGTGAAGCAGACAAGCTGTCCTCACTTGGGTGAGGTCACGGCACTCGCCAGTATGGCGTGTAATTACGCGGCAGCTGCCTTGACATTACTTGAACTCCCACAGACACAGCTATCGCGTCGGAACGTTTGATCGTTTGATATTGATTGTTTTTGAACAGCACTGTCAGTTCAGATTTAAATCGTTTTCATTACATATTAAACGTCATTAATGGAGCAACAAAAGGATTTGTATTCTGTCGTGTGGGTGTCGGTGAACAGTGAAAAGCGTGCGCTTCACAAGGTTATTTCCCGGAATTTTCCTCTCTTCACGTGATTATGATTTTCTGGAATTGACGCTGTAAAAACCTTATCACATTTATTGTTATTTTTATTTATGTAATTATTTATTTATTTGCATTAGGTTATAAAAATAAAGAAGACTACAAAAAAGTATTTTTACTAATACTGTTGCTAATACTAATTAAATATGAATTAAGTTTATAATTAAATACTAATATTTACTTATATTCTTATTTTATATTCAAACTTTTATGTATTTATAAAAATGTATTAAAGTTTATGCGTTCATATATATATATATATATATATATATATATATATATATATATATATATATATATTGTGCTGCTACTTTCAAAATAACAAATGCTCAGTAATGCAATTCGGTTTTATTTTTATAAAATAATAATATTATTATTTAATTTTGTCAATGGCATGCGCCTGTGGCAGGCAGGAGTGTCACTACCAAACTGACGACACTTCATAGTGAGCCGAACAACGATGTTTAGCGCCCGGAGCATTTATATTTAGCCCTACATGGTACAGGCGTACATGTATGGTATATGTATGTATTTATGTAAATTCAGTCGTTTGTTTTTGTCTAAACGCCAATAACGGCCAATAAAGTGTTTTCTGCAACCGAATATTAATAATCAATATTTCAAGACAGTGCACGTTAAGTAACATTAATTTTCCTGTAACCGGGGTAATCGGGACAGTGTGTTTGGCCGCTGTGACATTTACACAGCGTTTACATTTCCAGCGTCCGTGTTAATGTCCAAGACACGTCATGACGACGGATTTGGTACATGCGGAAAACTGAGTGGTAATCACCGCCAATAATTCGTTGAATAAGTTAAAAAATGTTTTGGCATCGTTTGTTTACTTACCTGTTTTCGCGTTTCTGTTTACCTGTTTTGTGCCTAATCCTGTTTCTGACACGTATAATGCTTTATCCAACTTTTTAATCAGATCTGCCGCCACTGATTAGTTTTAGCAAAGCCTCTAAAGCGATTTGAAAACCTATCTTTGGTACCTCATTCCTGAGTTTAAACAGAAGTAATAGTACATCTTGAAATTAAAAGCAGTTTGTCGTAAATTTATTTCTTTTTTGTCGTTCATTTTAAAATTAATTTCTTGTGTCGCTAATAGCCTAACATGTTTTTCACGAAAATTCTAATGTCTAGAATACACATAGTTCTGACGTTACAAAATAGTTGCTTACGTAGTAATGTTTGCCTAGTATTGTGGAAGTAATAAGGTTTACTTTTAGCGCATGTCTACGTACATAATCGTGTTCTGTCCTAGGCTGTCACAGTTTGTGTACTGTTGTTTAGACCTTCTTTCTAAAAAAAATCCCAACTTCTTATACGGTTTCTTCACATTTTTTTTTGGCTGTGCTCCCATTTTCCCTTCCTTAGTTAAATAACTTCAACTGAACTTTACCACTTGTTTTTAGATTTGTCTTTTCTGTTCTTTCCAATCGGGTTGGCCTGCCGTATGTTTTCGTTCCTTTAATAATTTAAGCATGAATTTAATGTTTTTTTTCTTTAGAGATTCTTTTGTCGATTTCCCCCTCCACCCGTAAAGTTTGCCCCGTCCCCTTTTTGCGTCCTTTTCCATGCTTCTCACTCCCAGCATTATTCTGACGTATTTTATTTTTACTGCTTACAGCCTGTGCTACTACCGGTCTTGTTAGTAACCATTTACTACCATTTATTTCAATTATGCAGTAGTACCTGTAAGTAAATAAACTTATACGTAGGTGATTCTGTTTTCTTGTGCTCGAAAAATGGATGTTTTGCACAATGTATTCCGTTTTCTAATGTTTCCTACTGTTGAATTCATCGCCTGTGTTTCATCCTATGTTAATTCTGCTTCATAAACATTTTTGGTTATTTACTTGCTCAGTATTTGCATTTCCAACTGTAACTCCAACTTGCGAAGCTTAATGCACAGTACCATATATTCGGAGTACAACAAGTAGACCTAAGTGAGAAAGAATCGGTAAAGGATGAAAAGATGTATACGACTTACAGACATGAAAAACGTTTGACACTGTTATTACTGAAATAAAATATGAGAGAGCTTAAGATACAGAAACGTAGAGGAACAATGAATAATAGCGAAATCCGAACAACTTCGAAGCTCCGGCAATTCATTGGCTTATATTTCAGGTATAGACATAAGGATCAAAGTAGAAATTTCTTCACATCGTTATAAGGGATTTCTGTTGTAGGCCTATATATAGAGCTACAAGCAGCAACCAATTAGGAACACGTACATTCATGGCCAATGAAAGAATGAGACAAGACAATGTTTTATTCCTCCCGCACGACGGAAGACGTATTAAAGAATATGAATCAAAACGAAATTTTCTGTAGTGGGATATATGGAACGAAATCAGTATGTATCTAGATAAGTACACTTCGGATAACATTGTTTTGTTTGCCAATTCAGAAACGAAGTTGCAAAATTTCTGCTAATATAAATGGTGATTATGTATACAAACACAGAATTTAGTCTGAAAACATCACGGACGCTGGCCGTTGGAAAGAGCAGACTATCAGCTATTTTCTAGATTTGGGAAAAGACCTTTGACAGTGTCTGGCACGACGGGCTCTTATTCAAGCTCAGGGAAATCCAACTCCCAGACTGCTACATTCGCTTGATTCCTAGCTTTCCTACGGAGAGGACCTTCTGCGTGAGAACAGATGACCACGTCTCTTCTGAGAGACGTACGTATTAAGCCGGGGTACCCCCCCCATAGGGCCTCTTCTGTTTTCAGCTTACGTCAGCAACGTACCCAGAGAACCTGGAGTCCAGTTCACCCTGTTTGCCGACGACACGGCGATTTATACCGCCGATGGGAATACTGACAGGACTCCAGCGCGCACTCGATGCATATACGACCTGGATGGATAACTGGAAAGTTGGCGTCAACGAGGCCAAAAGCTCCGCGGTGCTGTTCTCTAAGCGCCGGAAGAAACCGCAACGACAAGTGAGACTCGGCAGGACGTAGTTGCCTTGGTCGAAGGAAGTCAAGTACCTCGGTGTCCACCTTGATCGTCGGCTCACCTGGCGTGCCCGTGCTGACAGAACTAGAGTGTTAACTCGTCTGGGCTCTCTGTCAACAAGGTTATGACCCCCAAGCTAGGTAAGTTGATCGTCAACGCGTATCTGTATGCCGCTGTTCATAAAAGAAAGCTGCAAAGCGTTCTCGATATGAGGCTTCGGCTAGCGGCCAAAGCCCCCTATCGGTTCTTTTCCCGTCTTTTGAGATGTGGACTCGGTGTCCGCTCCTTGGATGACACCGTGCGGCGTCTTGCGCGTAGGTTTTACGTTCGAGCGGCAAGAACTCAGACAAACCCGCTCATAGCCGGCCTTAGACAGTACCGTCCATGACCAGGTGATTCTTGGAAAACGACATCGGCAAATGTTGTACTAGAACGGCCTAGTACAAGCATGCCGTTCTAACGGCCCCTAAATTTACATAAATATTCCGTTCTGGACCGGACCACAAGGCAGGAGCTCCTACCGGTAGTTCGGTACTTGTAACCCAGGGGACGTCTCTGACGCGCATCCCCTCAGCTCTGACGGCGTCCCTTCAATTCATAGCGACGGAACCATGTTTGAAGATTTCCACCGACTCCATGGAAATGTAATCTCTACCTCATCATTGGGGTCAATTCGGACACCGTGCCAGACACTGATGACGGCGTCCGATGGTGGGGGCGAAACGTTTAGCAACACCTGTGGACCACAGCCTAACAAGCTGGGGTAACAGTAGCAATTTCAACAATGTTAACGCCGGCATGGAAATTGTGAGTTACATTTATAGCAGGGGTCTCCAAACTTTTTCACTTGAGGGCAGAATTGAAAAATCTTGGAAGTGAGGCGGGCCAACAATATATATATATATATATATATATATATATATATACATATATACATATGTTTAAACTTTTTTTTCAGTTTACGAAATAATCAAATCAATAAAATAGGTATTTAAATAAAAATTAAGCAGACTTATCCAAAGACAATAAAATCATTTATTCAAAATAACGTAAATAAAAGCAAGGAAAAAATAACATTCAAAGATATTTCTTATGTATTATTTTTTGACTTTCTTATGTATGTATGGGATGTGTGGAGTTGCTTCTGACATATAATGTCTGTTCATTTTGGGTCAAATTTTGATGCTCCTATCACTAGAATGGATTTCAAGTGTCCGTCTGACAAGTTAGCCCTGTACTTTGATTTTATACTTATTTATTGTTTAGTTATTTAGTAAAATGTTATAATACTTTAAGTATTTAGACGATCTATTTAAAAATTGCACGCAGCATCGGCCGGGTTACCGCGGGTCAGACCTTCGCGGGCCGTAGTTTGGAACCCCTGATTTATAGTATTATTTTATAATGGGAGTTTGACAACTTTATTAAATGTAATGTAATAGGTAGGCTATATTATATTATTAAACACATATAATATACTATTATATGTATTTACTTCACACAAACACACAAGACTGTAACATTAATGATGATGTGCAGGATCGGTTTAATGGAGCCTCTATTGCTTATCTAAACACGGACGAAAGATAGGAATAACGACATGCACGACAGTTACGGTTTGTGGTTGTAGTTAACGACGTCGTTGCCGTAACCACTAAGATAATCCGGCCCAGTCAGTCACATCAGCTGATGGTGTGAACAAGTAACTAGTGCGAGTATATATAAACATGTGGTCTTCATTCAAATATTACACCGTACTTAGAGGCTGCGAGAACTCCACTAATTATTGCATTATATAACTCAAAACATTGCATTTTGCTGAAGACAGGAATGTTTTGATACTCTGTTTTAAATTTTCTGCTCTCATATTATACACTCATTACCTTTATTATTATTTTTATGACGTTATGACGTTGTGTTACATACACAAGCACGCGAAGGGTGGGTAGTAGTATGACTGTTGGGGGGGGGGTAGAATATATATCAGTGCTGAAAGTTGAAAGTTGTATTTTTTTCACATAAAAACATTTTACGGATTCTTAGAAACCAAAATCTTGTATGTAATGATCACGTAACTAGATCAGTTTCCTAGAAAATTAAGTAATTAATATCGTGGTAAAAGTAAAATCATTGTTGTATTTTGTAAAAATCAGATTCTGTGCTTAGAGTGGGTAAGTTTGTTAAAGCCGTATTTATTGTCGCTTACTTTCGTGTGTAACTCGTGCAGTTAAAAGACAGTCGCAGAATTGCATGAGGTAGCTTGTTTTGCGCCCCAAAATGAAGTAATTAAATAGAAACACTATGCCATATAATCGTTTTTCTTACTTGTTATTCAAGAACAGTATGCGTATCAGAATAACAATGACAAACAAAAATGTGGAAAGGTCAGACCACTCCGAAAGTAGTAAAATATTGAGTAAAACTTTGATTTCCCAGTAGCCCCCCCCCCCCATGCGTCTGAACTGCCTTTGAGACGTGCTGATCGCAAGAGAGTCGAAGCCTTGGGGGACCTTGTACTCTCAGAGTATCGCGTGTGGAACGCAGAACACATGCTTCCTTTATTACGTGGTCTGGTATAAATAAACCATACCTTATTATAGGAGATTAACAATACATACTTTAGAGACGAATCCAGGAGAACAGACGAAATAATGTCGTGTTGTACAAAGTAAAGTAGAAGATAGGTAAGCGTTGAAATGATGTCGGCAGGAAGCAACGTACCGTTGTTGTCACAAGGAAACTGGATGTGAAGAGAACAAAATGAGAAAGGCCTACCATGGCCGAAGTTCAAGCCTGGGCCTGATATTCTGAGTCGTGCGAAATGCTGAAAATTACCGGAAGAGGAGAAAAAAAAAAGAAAATGAATCCTTTCAGTTCCAACGCTTGTTCGTTTTTCTGGCACAATTTAATTTATGTCTAATTCAATGTCTGAACATAAAACCGATGATGAAGAGACAACAATTTTATGATGAAGCGTGTACACCACAAAGTTAAGAATTAGTTACGTTCAACTCGAACTTAACAACCCCGTGCTGCAATTACCATTGAAAATTATTTAACAGAAAAATTAAACTGCTAATATCTTATAAACAAATGCACAAAATAAAAAGCGAGACGTAAATCACTAACCTGTTAATTAATACTTAGTACACAGGCTTAAATATTATTTTGTGTACCTTACCGTAAATAAAGTATCACTTTGTCAAGTGATTTTTTTTTTATTTGGATTAATTCTATTGGATTAATCTAATTGTTGGGGTTAATAAAATAATGTTACCCGAGTTATCCGAAAATGTACTTATCTAGATACACACTGATTTCGTTCCATATATCCCGCTAGGAAAATTTCCGTTTTGATTGATATTATTTAATACATCGTGGAAGAGGAATAATAACCGGCTTAAAACATTGTCCTTCATTGGTCGTGAATGTACCCGTTCTTAACTGTTTGCTGGTGTCTTTATATATAGGCGTACAATAGAAATCTCTTATAACGATGATGAAGGAATTTCTATTTTGATCCTTATATCTACATTTTAATATAAGCCAATGAATTGCCACAGAATAATAAAGTACTGCCATAAAAACCAATCGGTTAAGTGGTTAACCATTAGTCAAGAGGCGGAAACATTTGTTTGAGACATCAGCGCTGAAATTGTAAATTCGGCGCTGCATAGTAGGCCAACCCCAAAACTTCAAACGATTAGAAGAATTCAGGAGATTAATGTTTCCAAAGGCAGATCAAATAAACACATAATCCTCTGTATCTTACGTAACTGTATGCTTAGTATCAGGAAATTGAAGCGTCTCATATGTATCACAGGTGTAAGTACACAGGCGAAATCAAAGTAAAATTCAGGTTGTAAATGATTTTACTAAAGTGCTTTAAGAGCTACAAGCCAGATATAGTGTACAGTTGAGCGTGTAACTATGTACAGTAGGTTAGAAAAAAATAGACGTTCCTATGTCTATGGCAAAGTGTTATTTGCTACGTGCGGTAAATATTTTAAACAAGACAATTAAAACAAGTTAGTAATTATTGTTTGTTTATTAAAAAAAAAACAGATTTGTTTCCCTTTTTGCCACAACATAAAGAAATCAGTTTTATTCAGAGGTTATGAGCGTCCTACCTTTTTAACTGAGAACGTGCCCTTCCGCATCCCATTAAATCCGTCCGCACGATTTCACTGAAGGTTATGGTGTTTTCAAAATATTCTCGGTACAGGATATCACCTTGTTGCTAGATATGTCGCTTGGTGGGACCACCACCTTATAGCGTAGTGTTAAAAAACGTCAACTTTTCCTGTTTTCTATTCTAGGTAAATCTGTTTCTAGAGGTGTATCTTCTCCTCCTTATTGTGGCTTTTTCGTCTTCTGGACCGCTGGATTCATAAAACATTATCTGGCCTATTTGCCGTTGATCTTCGCCTGGTCCCGATGCAGAATCCATGTAGGGTGCTGTCATCCAGGCCAGATGAAGTATGTATTTTTTATAACAAGCGTTGTCCTCCTCCTCTTTCATATCATTTCTGTCGTGTAACCCCACACCTAGGACCGGTTTAGAGCAGTTCTTGTAGTTTTATATTGCTAATAGTATATTCATGACAAAAGATATCTAAGTAGTAGTAATAACGACGACGAATATTACATTCAGATGGTTATCATTCCTCCTATCGTGTGCAGTATTCCAAATACAACGCTGTAAGTTTGACATTGCTATCAGTGTTAAAACAGAACGACTAAGTTAATGTTTGTGGCGGCCTAAGAAGCTCGGCGTAACTGGTTACTAAGAACAGCGAGAAATAATTTCGCAATCTGACTTTACGAAATCCAATATTTTATTCTTCATTATATCTTATTTTAAAAGTTAATGGTTATGACAAAAGCTTACTACCGTCTATCTTCAATCTGAGTAAAGTCTCAAAGGTACTAACGAACGATAAAGCCTTCTGACTTCCCTCCAAAAACAAATGTAAATGAATAAATACATTTTTTAATGTATGATATATACAATCTGACAATTTAAGATACCGATACACAACACAACACATATTTGTTTGAAACTGTGCCCATTCCTGGTGAAAGATCACAACTGTTAAATAACTAAATTTCCTGCTTATCCGGGTTCATACTTAACTAATAATCTTTTATATTATCTTCTATATTCTTCTATATTAATAAATCTCTAGGGGGGTCTACGTTTGTTCGCGGTAATCTCAGAATCTACTGAACCGATTTCAGTGAAACTTTGCACGCTCATAGCAGGTACCCAGCGGAAGGGTTTCCACTTTATTTGATAACGATAGGTTAAAAAGAACCGAAGTTATTGCAAAACAACTCATTTTTTTTAAGTTCCGCGGCTTCGATCGCGAATATTTGTATATGGTTGTTATGGTAACTGTCGAGTTGGTAAATTGCTAATGGTACATCTATACTAATAATATTCTTATATTGTAAGTTATGAATATCCAAAAAGTGCGAAGCAACAGATCCATCATTCATGTTTCCTCGATATGTAAAATCAAAATTTGATAATTTAGTAGATATTTACAAACATGCAGTAACACAATGAGGTGAAACGTTTATTCGTATAGAATAATACAAATGGTGTATACATAAGTATATTGATATCAGTTAGTCCATTTGAATATTTACATTTTAGTAGGGATATGGAATTCTTATCAGCATATGGAATTCATATAAACAATACAATAATTCATTGTTTGATTATATAGTAATATTGATTATATAGTACACGTTGATTCTGACAAACCATACTCTTCGGCATTTGAATATTCAGTAGGCCTATGTGCAGTAGGAATAATTAATTCTCGAGAATTATACTTAACTTACTTTACCTCAGTCATGCGATGAGTGTCAGTGATGTAGTATCAGTGCCTTTTTTCGTTAATTTTACGTCATCGGTAAGTAATATGTGCAATATGTATTGTATAAATTATTAATTGCCCCCTAGACATTTATTAGTACAGATAAAATAAATACATTTCCACTTTTTTCAGCTTTGCAATGCAAAAAAGAAGATCATGTTTAGGAAGATCTACTGCTGCTGCGAAAAGAATAAGGCGTCTTAGAGCATCTGAAAATGACGTCGAAGGAGTCGAAATGCAATCAGCTCCTGGAAACTCTTCAGAAATATCTGGATTAGAAGAAGTCTCATGGGTTGAAAGTCCTACGAATCGTGAAAATAGATTAGCGGCACAAAGACGCAGGCAAGCGACTCTTAGATCACGAGGTCCTACTTTACGATGGAATGCAAAATTAAATAGTGGTTTCAATTATAATCCAGTGATTAACTACGCGAATGAAACAGATATCGGGTTACCGAGTATGGTTTGCCCACATTGCAAAGCTTTAAAGTGGAAAAAATGAATCACCTGCACTCTGCAGGAAAAGTGCGATTAGATCCCATACTTCCTCCTCCAGAACCGTTAAAATCTTTATTAAATGGAGAACATCTTTTGTCGAAAAAATGTTTGAATGCATTAAGATCGTACAATTCAGCTTTTCAATTTACATCATTCGGAGCCAATGAAATAGTCGAAGGGAGCTTCATGCCTACTTTCAAAATTCAAGGGCAAGTATATCATCTCATGAGATCATTACTCCCCACACAAAACAAAGTACCAAAATTTCTACAGGTGTATTTCATAGCTGATTATTTACAGCAAGCTGAAACAAGAATGGATCATATTCGTAACTTGGATAAGACATAAGTAACAGAACTTCTAAATTTACTTCACGCAATCAACCCATATGTTAGTGAGCTGAAAACTGCGTTTGAATTTGTAACATCTGCGAATAATAATCAGTACAATATTGAGATGCATGCTGATCGAAAAGAAAATAATGAAGAGCACAGGTGTCGCTACAATGCACCGACAACTAATGAGGTGGCAGTAGTTTTAGTTAACCAGGAATGCGATAAACGTGATATAATAATCCGTGCGAGCGATCATACGCTACATCGAATTGCAGAAACACATCGAGCTTATGATGCTTTATCCTCAGACTGGGTTACAAACTACTAAGAAAGTTTCAGCTCCACAATTTTATTCGTAGAGACTCATGATGAGAAAAGATGAGTACAATCATTTAATTTATTACAAACAGCTTCTGAATCAATATATTGTTGATATGTATGCTAAGATAGAGACGGAAAGGCTTATATACATCCGTACTCATCAAACTCAGTTAAGAGCTGAGAATTACATACATTTGCAAGATGCATTACGAAATAATGAAAGTCTGGATAATTTAGGCCGCTTGGTCATTCTACCCTCAAGTTTCACAGGAGGTCCACGATATATGCATGAGCGAACGCAAGACGCTTTTTGCTACGTACGCAAATACTCGCGGCCTGATTTACTTATTACGTCCACTACAAATCCTAAGTGGAGAGAGATCGTCCAGGAATTGCATCAAGGCTTTTCAGCTCAAGATCCACACGACTTGGTAGCACGCGTATTTCATCTCAAATTGAAGAAATTAATGGATTTCTTAGTGAAAGGTAAAATTTTTGGCTCAGTTGTCTGCTACATGCACAGCGTAGAGTGGCAAAAATGAGGTTTGCCGCATGCACATATTTTGCTCTGGTTAGAAGAAAAAATATGACCAGATCAGATAGATTCTGTGATTAGTGCAGAGCTGCCGGACCTTGATAAAGAACCAGAGCTTTATGATATAGTTAAAACACATATGATTCATGGTCCATGTGGAAAAATTAATGCACAGTCACCATGTATGAAGGAGGGTCAGTGTACTAAACGATATCCTAAATCGCTTACAAAAGAAACGACGATAAATGATGACAGCTACCCTAATTATCGCCGACTAAGTCCTGAAGATGGAGGTTTTCAGTGTGAAATCCGTTTGAGAGAGATGAGATTTTGATAGTTGACAATAGATGGGTAGTTCCATACTCACCGGTGCTTTCACGAGCTTTTGGTGCTCACATCAATGTTGAATTGTGTAGTAGTGTAAAATCCATTAAATATATATGTAAATACATCAATAAAGGCTCCGATGTAGCTAGATTGACATACAAAATTCTTACGATGAGGTATTACAGTTTCAGAATGGTCGATACATAAGCACATCTGAAGCTAATGGAGAATCTTCTCTTTCCCTATACATGAGCGTTTTCCACCTATCATTCATCTAGATCTACATCTCGAAAATGGACAGAGAGTTTATTTTCGTGAAGATAATTTGCACGAAAGAATAGAAAATCCAAGAAACACCACTCTCATGGCATTTTTTATCTATGTCGGGAAGATGACTTTGCCAAAACTTTGTTGTACGAAGAAGTGCCAGCATATTACACTTTCAATAGGCAGACAGGAAAATTTCAACGTAGACGTCGAGGAGTCTTATTAGAAGGGAGCGAGAACGTATATCGTGAACACGTATTGGGTCGAGTGTATACAGTTCATCCAAACAATCATGAATGTTGTTTTCTTCGTTTACTTCTGCACAATGTACGTGGCCCAACTCATTTGAAAATATCAAGACTGTCGACAACGTAATTCATCCAACGTTTCAAGCTGCATGCCTAGCTCTTGATCTCCTAGAGAATGACAATCATTGGAACGACACGTTGTCAGAGGCAAGTTTGTTTGCTAGCCCTGACAAAATGAGAGAACATTTGCAATAATGTTAGTGTTCTGCAGTATTTCAAACCCGAGTGCATTGTGGATTAAATACAAAGACCACTTCTCTGAAGACTTGATTCGAGATATTATGCGTCGAATTCCTGATGCTGATTTGAGTTTATACAAGGAAAGCATTGAAAATAGTTGTTTACTGCTTGTACAAGATTTTTTTACTTCTGTCGATGGTAATCCGATAGCTCAATACGGATTACCAAATCCACAGGCTACCGTGCAAAACATTTCAAAGGAATATCTTTCTGAAACCACTTATGACATAGGCCAACAACAGCTACTTTCTACACTTGAAGAGAATGAAAGATTACTGACAACGAACAAAGAAATATATATCAACTCATTCTTCAAAGTGTTTACTGTAAATCTGGAAATGCATTTTTCCTTGATGCACCAGGAGGCACAGGTAAAAGATTTTTAATCAAATTGACTCTTTCGAAGTTAAGAAGCGAAGGCAAGATCGCATTAGCAGCAGCTTCCTCGGGAAACGCTGCTACATTATTACCTGGCGGAAAAAGGGTCATTCCTTATTTAAAATACCAATAGATTTGAATTGCAGCGAACTTCCAGTGTGCAATATTTCCAAAAATAGTGCTAAAGCAGAATTGATTAGAAATGCAGACTTGATTGTTTGGGATGAGTGCACTATGGCCCCTAAAAAATCAGTAGAAGCTCTCGATAGAACTGTACGAGATTTGCGCAATGACAACAGATATATGGGTGGAATAACTTTTCTCTTTCCCGGAGATTTCAGACAAACATTGCCCGTAGTTACGCGAGGTTCCAGAGCTGATGAAGTAAACACTTGCGTCAAACGATCGAATATATGGCGTACCGTTCAAACAGTATCACTCACAATAAACATGAAAGTCCAACTTGGAGGTGATGCAGATATTCACGAATTTTGTACTACTTTATTGAACCCTAGAGATGGTAAGATACCAGAGACAGACGGTGCGATATGTTTACCGCCATCATTATGTCGTACAGTTTCTTCACTGGCAGAGTTGATCGAAAAGGTTTATGGACATATTGAGTCTATAAATTTGCACGAAGATGTGTGGTTATGTGAGCGTGTGATACTAGCACCAAGAAACTAACAAGTAAATGCCATAAATAGCTGCATATTGCAAAAATTTCCAGGAGACGAAAAAACATATCACTCCATTAATACAGTTTTGAACGAAGAGGATGCAGTACATTACCCAACTGAGTTTTGGAATACTTTATCTGCATCAGGATTACCAGTTCACACATTGAAATTAAAACTAGGTGTTCCAATTATACTCATGAGAAATCTGAAGCCACCACAGTTATGCAATGGAACACGATTGAAAGTTAGGTCGCTAAAAAAACATATCATCGAAGCGACTATCTTAACAGACTGCGGCAAAGCAGAAACAGTATTTATCCCAAGAATTCTTATGTATACACTATTTGTATTATTCTATACGAATAAACATTTCATCTAATTGTGTTACTGCATGTAAATATCTACATGCAGGCATGTATCATGCAGACATGATATCTATCTGTGTTATTGGGGGGTTTGTAAATATCTACTAAATTATCAAATTTTGATTTTACGTATCGAGGAAACATGAATGATGGATCTATTGCTTCGCACTTTTTGGATATTCATAACTTACAATATAAGAATATTATTAATATAGATGTACCATTAGCAATTTACCAACTCGACAGTTACCACAACAATCATATACAAACATTAGCGTGCGAAGCCACGGGTACCTGCTAGTAGATAATAATTTTAATTATAATTTGAATTATTATTAACATCACTGAGTCATATAATTTTTATTACGTAAAGTTGAGTCATCCCAAGTCGGGAATTAATATACATAGCGATGTTCGTCGGGTAAAAGGTTTTCGTTGGCGTACGCAAAACGTTTACGCACACAGACATGGCTGAATAATGGGTTGTAATGAAAACGGAGAGCGCGTGCCGCTTGTGCGTATAGGCAAAACGCGTGTTACGGCGGTGTAGTTTAATGTTTTGTTGTGAGGGGGCGCTGGAATTGGGTCAAGGTCTGGGCCTGGCGGTTGCGCACCACCTCACCTACGTGTAACTGATTATGCAAACAATAACAACTTTTGTCGTTACTTCCGAATCGACAGAATAACAAAAGCGACGTTAATGACTAACTTCCACGAATGTCGGACTCGTTAATTTGTTCGGTTTGTCAACTAAACGGAAACGACGGGACATATACCCTACACACGGTGTTAGGGTAGACAGACTGATGTTTTTCCTTGTAAGTAGGACAACCTGGGACTTCGCTAGCTTCATCCGTGATGCTATCGATCCTCTTGTTGGAAACAAACAGTTCTCTTCCTCTCTACAGAAAATTTGCCAATAAATATATTTTTTTAAATACCGGTTCGGTAACAGTTTGTATCACTGCGTGTTCTCAGAGTACAGAAACGGTAACGTATATAACCAAGAAGGCTCATTACTACCCTTGATGTATTTCTTGCGTTGCCCCGTTCGTTTGTGCGTTTATTATACTTGATTCTGTTGACAAATTAAGAGACCTCATTCATAGATCTGCACTCAACGTATTTGCAGACTTGTAGGCCTACTTGTAATACTTGCAATATTGTAGGAAGACATTTGATTTAATTTGTGGAACTGGCGTAAACATGGAGGGGGCTGCCTCGCCAAAGCAAAGTAAAAAGTAAAAAAGGCAAACGTAAAACATCCGTCTTAGCTGTGAAAATAAATTTCGTTGGCGTACGCAAAACGTTTACGCACACAGACATGGCTGAATAATGGGTTGTAATGAAAACGGAGAGCGCGTGCCGCTTGTGCGTGTAGGCAAAACGCGTGTTACGGGGGTGTAGTTTATTGTTTTGTTGTGAGGGGTTTTGATTATACGTTACAAAAATGTATTTATTCATTTACATTTGATTTTGGAGGAAAGTCAGAAGGTTTTATCGTTGGTATCTTTGAGACTTTACTCAGACTGAAGATTTTGTGATAACCGCTAACTTCTAAACTAAGATATAATGAAGATTGAAATGTTGGATTTCTAAAGTCAGGTTGGCAAATTATTTTCGCTGTTCTTGTTTAGTCATTAATGGCGCGCTTCTTACTCCGCCAGAAACATTAATTTAGCCGTTTTATTTTAGCACTGAGAGCAATGTCAGGCGTATAAGGTTGTAGTTGGAATACTGCATACGAGAAAGAGAAATGATAACCATCTAAATGCAATGTTCGTGTTATTAATATAGTATTTACAATAATATTGAATTTTTTAAATTGAGCAAACGATAACCGACCTTGTCTGAACATGTAACCGAATATGTGGTTGTCTGAAACTTGACATTGTACTGTAATTGTGACAAAATGAATTCATATATTTTCTGATTCTTGTGAACAGCAGAGTAGGCCTACTTGGTTTGTGTGTGCAGTGCGGCCTTGACTCAGTTACTGTACGATATTCGGAGACGGGTCTGTGTGTCTATGTCCTCCATTACGTATGCCTATGAATCATTAACTGTTTCGGTCATGCAAGCGACGCGGCCCCAGACATCAAACTCCGCAACGACCTTAAACTCTGCAGTTTATAATTTATTCCAGAGAAAAGGGACGGGGAATTAAATGGAGCATCAATTGTAATGCTGGCAATTACAGTAACCTTCTACTCTGTGTGCGCGCGCGCGGGTGCGTGCAACTATAGGCTTCTGTATTTTATTTTATTGCTGATTTTCTTTTCGACTTATTCTTCATTAAAGGCTTCTATAAAATAACTAGTTCTTTGTAGATAACTGTCTAAATACATACACCTGAAATAATTAGACATGAAACATCAAAAGATCACATTGCGCATGCGTAGCTTTGACACGTTGCTTCCGTCCAATAATTTTGTGTTCAGAAGAGCTGCACGGATGGTGTCACGTGATCGTGTGTCATGGTTGGTCACCTCACACTCCACTGCCTGCACTGGCCCCCTACGATCGGCTCGAACCGTTTCATGTCTTACTGTTTCATCTGTACTAGATATTGCTAATATAAACCCCTATAACTTTACGTGTCGGGTTATATTATTTTCGTTTGGCGTGTCCAAAACTGACTGTTTTCTCTTATTCCTTGGCTATAACTCTCGCCTATATACTGGAAGCAGAAGTAGCAAGAGAAGTCTAGATTATTTATATTTTTATCGTATTTTATAGTGTATTCAGCTAATGCAATATTTACTAAAGATTTCCCTGCAGCTGCTGCCGTTGCAGTGAGAAGACTTGTGTTTGGTACTTCTTACAGTTAGAAACGAGTTCCTTGTGTAATTAAAGTAGATTGTTCGCAGGTATGTTAATCGTTTTAATTCTATATAGTTTGTTCTTGTTATAGGTGAGTGGAACTGGATGATCTGCAGATTGTGAAGTATAAGTAAACACAGTTGACGTGTAATATTGGGTGACAGTCTGTGTGTAACGTTGACAAAACGTTAGGCTATGGCAGGTATTTTTTTAGTTTATCTATTTTATAGTTTAATAATTTTACAGAAAACTTTAGAAATGAAAACGATAATATGTATTTATATTCTTTTCCAAATAACAAGAAAACGATATAATGATAATTATTGTTATGTTGCTAATAACACTTGTTTTACTTACAGCAGTAGTAACAAATAATTTTTATGTAAATATTATCAACATCTCTGTAATGAAAAATATTTTCAGATGTAGCCGAAATAAAAATTTCTGTCTAGAAATAGAAATCAACGCCAGCTTAACATCCGTAAGACGAAAAGAAAAGAAAATCAGATCTGTTTTAAGGCATTAAGTTTCGTTTGTTAGACATTTCAGTGGACGTTCGTCCGAGTCCGTACTTACTGAAAATTAATGTTCGAGGAGTGTAATTGTTGACAGTCAAAGCGTTAGAGTGAGAAGGACGCCTGTTAGTTGTCTTACACGTACTTGGAGGTGACAGTAATAAGTTCCAAAAATTTATCTGTCGATTAAAAAAGTTATGTTTATGAACCCATAAATCATTCGTAGCGTCTTCTCAGGCACGTAAATGATTTTTTTATATTATTTTTACCGATTATTTAAAACTGGTTTATTCAAAACAAGTGATTTCTGTGGCATAGCTTTGGTACCTTGCGTATTATACATTTTAACGTTTACACTGTACGCCGTACATTATCCTTATCAAATCGACTTATCTGTCTCTCTCTGTCCGTACGTACAAGGGCTTATAACCACACTGAATGTTTCTGTTTGTAATGTGCAGATTCTTATAGCAAAAGAGATTAATGTCAGAAAACCGACCAATTGTAGGTAGTAGGCAGTGGCGGCTCGTGAGTAAACTCTCCAGGGGTTCACACAGTTAGATAATATTATCCGATATCCTAGTGCCTGTTAATATTTGCACTGAAAATAGCATTTTCAAGAATTTTCCAACATTCAGGTAAATGACATTACTAAGAAATTTTAAGTAATTTATTAGGAAGTAATAATAACCAAATGAATCTAACATTGTAGTTTACTAAGCTTCAACTGGATTCTTTATTTAATTAATCTTAGAAAAATTTAATTTAGCAATAATGATAGCAATCATGTTCTGAAACAATAGTAAATTATATATATACTACTTACAAGTATCGGTAGATTAATCGGATCTTTAACAAAAACTAAGTGAACTTCTTGTAAACAAAGTCCATCCTTCGGTCTTTCTTTGAAACAAATCTATCAATCACCATTTCATTAAACTTAGGGATGGTCTTCACCAGTTCTTTCTCTATTGTTAACATGGCTAAGGCATTAAGTCTTTCTTGAGACATCGTACTTCTCAAAAAGGTTTTTATCCTCTTCAAAGTCGAGAAGCATCGTTCCGCTTCAGTTAAAGTCATTGGGATTGTCGATATCATCGTTAAAAGCTTATACGACTCTGAAAACGAATCTTTCAAATCATTTTGTATAAGAAATTGCACTAAGCTCACAGTCCAATCCATATATCTTATGTCATTACGTCGGTAAAACACTCCCAATTCGGTTTTTAGCTTTGCTTTGTCCAAAAAGGGGTATTTTTCTGTTGTTTCATCTAACACAGATTGAGGAAATTATTTACTGTACTCACTAAATTTTTGAGGAGCCCTAAGGGATACGGCTGAATGGTGTGATGTAAATAAAAACCGCTCTTTTACTTGCGTTGAAATCACGTCACATACTTCTTTAGCCGCGATCGTCCTATTAGCATGACCGTCTTCTTCCTGTCTTGCTCTTTTGCGTTGTTGATGCATCTGGTCTACAGCACTTCTCACGGAGCTCATTTTTTCTCTTTCTTTATTTATTTCCCTCAGAAAGGTTTCCACGTTCGTTTTTGTTCTCACAGCATCTGTATAGATAAGCTGAATTTGTCTGTATAAAACATCGACGTGTAGCATTATATTATGGAAAACTGTAAGCCAAAACACAAAAGTTAGGTCTTCCAGCATTCGCCGGATTGCTCCAGCTTTGATAATAGAAGATTCTTGTTTAGAAGTTAATTCTATTTCTTCCATACAGGTAATAAGGTCTTCCCAATGTTCGAATACTGTATTTACAGTTCTGCTTTTAAAATTAAATCTAGTGCTTGAAGCTCGGGGGATTCTTTTCCCTACAACATTATCCAAAATTTCTACTGTTAGAGGCGAGTTGCTGAAAAAGTTCGTTATATCACTCAAATTCGTGAAAAATATCTGCACTTGCTGATTTTGGCTAGCAGCTCGAGCAATCACTAAATTTAATGAATGAGCAAAGCAATGGATATAAAAAGCATACTCGTAATGTCGTTGATAATTGTTTGTACACCGGTTAGGTGTCCGCTCATCACTTTTGCTCCGTCATAACTCTTAATACTTTCCCGGCTTATCAACAACATTTTTTAAGGTGTCATGAATGCATCCGGCAATCAAGTCTGAGTCGTGTCCGGGGGGATGTATAAACCTCCAGAATCTTTCTACTGGTTCTCCGTTAGGTAATACGTAGCGAAAAACAATAGTTAATTGAAATGTCAAACTAACATCTGTTGTCCCGTCGGCAATTACAGAGAAAAAATCTGCAAATTTTAATTCCTCCTTAATCTTTTCCTAGCAAACAAAAAGCATACAATCGAGCAGGTCGTTTTGAATTTCTTTTGATGTTCCTTTAAAAACGGTTGCGTCACGTAGGCTAAGTGTTCTCTTAGTGCGGCATCAAGCTGAGCAGTAAAATCCAGTAAACCTTGAAAAATCCCAGGATTTGAAGAATCATCGTCTTCTCTGTGTCCCCGAAGTGCCAGTTCAAAAGCGCCGCAAAATTTAATGCAGTCAATTATTTTTTACAATACATAACGATTTTTCTCTACTTTTTCATTATGTTCTTTTACATTCCTCTGATAAGCGCTGTCCAACTGTTGACGTATGTCGACTTTACCAAGCAAGTTAAACTCTAGCAAGGACTTCAAATGAGCTTGAGAACATTCATGTTTTTTAATTTTCGAGGGTAAATGACTTAAATCATTCACACCATACTTAATCCAGTTTAAGTTTTCAGAGCTTTGTTTTGCAAATAACAGACAAGGAAAACAATACAGTTTATTTGTAGCTTGACAACCGCAGATCCAAGAAGTCTTTTCATATAAAGTTTCTTTAAATTCCCTTTTGCAATCCCTATCTTTACCTTTGGTCACTTGTACAATATTAAGCCTTAGGGTCGGACGACCACGTTGTTTTATTTCGAGTTTCTTTTCTAAAGAAATACTTGAAAAAACTATTTCTTTTAACACAGTCACAGGGGTACCCATTGCTAATCAGTCACCAACACTAACACAACACCAACACCAATCCTAACTACACTGGACGCGAGCGACACTGGGAGAACGAGTGACGTGACCCCTTGAACGGCTAGGACAGTGTTGCCAGGTCAATAAGTCCTCTTTTCCCCACATTGCTACCCAAAATTTCCCCACTTAGCCATAAAAATCCCCACTGCCACAAATACATCTGCTTTGTGACAGTGTCTCATTTTATAGCGCCTGAGTATGTTCTAAATGTTTAAATACTATTACAAGAAGAATATAAATATTAGAAACTTGTTTTAAGTAAGATAAAAAAATGTTCTAACCTGCTGATGTCAGCCTCAATATTATTTGAAAACCTTTTCATGCACTTAGTTCAGTATAGACTTGAGTTTTAATATTCACACATTACACTATAGTTAACAACTTTTAATTTGTTTAATTCACAAAAACAATTTACAATTCGCTAACGATTCGATAAATGACACGGTATTCGTCAGGAAACCACAGTACTGTGGCAAAAGAATCGTTTTCCACACTGAAGATGGCCTCCAGAGGAGAGGCTGAAAGGTCTGTTAGTAACAACAGGAGTACACCACGGCCCAACACCCCGGAGTTTAGTTAGATTGTTTCCAACATTGTTGACGCCGGCCGTCATAAATTCTAACTTATCCATGCGCTATTGTAAATAGCTGGGTAATCCTGTGAATCCCAGGATGTTAGTTGTGCAACTAGCTTACTAAGGTATTTTGACGAATTACCGTTGCTAAGGCAGTCAGTTTACAAGAGCAGGAGGCCCATGGATCCCTCCTGGTGGTTCCCTAACTCGGTGTTCAGTATTTATGGTAATCAGGCTTGAAAAGTCTTTAAAAAAGAAAAAATATATTATTTTACTGAATAATAATTATTAAAATACGCATAAACTATAACTTTACACATTAAATAATTTTTATTATTTGAAATCCCCACCATTTCTCCACTTACCATTTTGAGGCTTCAAATTTCGCCACTGTGGGGAAAAATCCCCACACCTGGCAACCCTGGGCTAGGACAGCACTGGTTCACAACCCGAATGTGCCACTGTCTCTATACACGGGAGAGGTTTGCCTCCACCACCGCGCCAATGCCGCGCACGTCACCGCACTCATTAGCCCCAGCCTTGCACGCATGGAGCTGTGCGCCCACCTTGCGCCGCGCCGACTGCACAACTGTTTTACCAGAATGAGCATTTTGTTATTGCACCATAAAACTAAACCAATTCATTTTGAGTTTATTTAGTGTTTGTTAAAATTAATTAATTTATATTTATTTATGTAGGGGATTCACGTGCTCATGTGCACCAATTAAGAAACCGCCACTGAGTTTAGGAATAAGTGGTGAAAAAGAGCTGTGACTTTAAAAGAGTAATCAGCAAAGCGTTAATATATTTCTTGACGTAAAACGTGTAACTCGAATGACAGTCGTTTTTCCGTCAACAGCTAACGTATTCCAGTTTTGATGTGGTTTCGAGTTTCAGGTGTGTGATGTGGTTGGATTTATATATTATTTGTCAGTCAGTCTCTTAAGTAGGCCTAGACAAGTAAAATCTAGGTGTTGAAGTCTTTAAATTGCACAAAAAGTATTGATGGAGAAAATATTTTCGAATCAACTTAATTAGGCCTACTACTATAATAAAGTAGGACGCGAAAAGGCGTTAGTAGGTTGTCAATTTAAGACATTCTTCTAAAGATATGAACGTATATAATCCAAATAAATTATTACAAGGAGAATGAGCACTGCTGTAAAATTTTAAATATAGTTTGTTTTGTTGTAGTATCTGGGGACAACTCGAAATAATTCTTTCGTGTGTATTTACAAGTACATATTGTATGTAAAAGGAGGAGTAAATCGTTTCATGTACACACGCATATTGCGTAAGCAGAGTGAACACTCTTCAAAGTCTGCCACATACATAATCCGACATATGACAGCAGCAGCCATATAGCCTATTGATGGCTTCATTTAGCAAACACATGTAACAAATCTTATCTAATGCTTAACTATACTTAAATCGGATTTATTATTCTTTTATTTATTTTAGTGAAAACGTTTGGTCGAACATATATTTTAATTGTGTAGTTAAACGCATTTAAACACGAGTGTCACTTGAACATTTCTACGAGCTTCATGAAAAGAAAGCTCTATTCCCTTGTGACCAGCGATGCAAGTAACGGATCCGCAAAGGCTTGCAGTGCGGGCAGCCCCGATTCAGTGAACCTCCTCATTATGTTAAATTTTGAAGTTCAGTAGCGTGACGAACCAAAGGGTTGGTACAAAATGTTCAAGCTTGACTGTGATACACCTTTATTGATTTCTTGAAATTTAGGTTATATAAAGTATGCCCTTCTTCTTTCTTCTTGATTAATGGTTGTTCGAATCGTTTGCTGAATGAGTCACGACCCGTCCAATAAGGTTGCCGTAATGACAGTTGTGTGTGGGTGGGGGGAGACCACTTATGTCGTCTCCTCGTCCACCATTATTTGACCTGAATTGTGTCCTGGAATAAAACTATTTTTAACTGAACAATAGTATATTTCGCAGAAGATGATAGATTCGGGATGACACGATACCGAATGGGTCTCGTAGAATTCGATTTTAGCATCTAGTACCGTGTTCATTATTGTGTTGAGCTGAAATGTCATTAAACACTATTGATTTTTGATTTTTCTATAGTTCTCTTATTTTATTCGCATTACTTTCATGCCTTTTTTTAACGTCAATACTTCTTTTGAGCTACTTGTTGTCATTTTCATCGTTGATTCCCTCCATTGAGATGCCTTATTCCGTTAAAGTAACCAACGCGATATACGCAGAGCGGATCTACTTGGTACTGCTTGCTGTGCCTTAGCTCCATGTGTATGTGAGGGGATGCGTAGAGCTTCGTAGACTTGCAGATTATGTGTTTGAAACTGTCTGTTTTTTTTTTTTTAACGGTTTATAATTCTCTATATAGTAGCAAATTGAACCGATTCGCGTTCATCGGATTCAAGTTCAATGTCACAATGTAGAAAGACGTTTGAAAAACCTGCGTAGCGTCCGAACAACCAAGTACAGTACGGTGATTTTAATAAAGTTGCGTGCATTTTGTGAAGTTTACAATGTTCGCCTTCGGTGTGGCGTCAATGGGTTGTTGTATACCACTATTCGCGTATTGAAGTATCGTGATAATACGAGAGTGAGTTTGACTCCTGTACTATGAAAAGTAAGCTCATATCAAAGTTAAATTAAGTTAAAGCAGTATATTGAAGCTACATTTTTTTTCTTACTAATAGAGGATGAAATTCAGTGTCTCTTTCTGTAAACGATGTATAATATTAACGTATTCAGTACTACCTTTCAACACCCTTACTAATTTAAAGTTAATATCTTTTTCTATTCCCAAAAATGGAATTCAGATTGCAGATGTTGAATTGTCAAAGAAAGTTTGCTAGTGTCAGTTAGTACAGAGGAATGTTTACAAAATTAAATGTTCCCACTGAACAACATGAAAAATATTTGTTTTATAAATATTGACGCTAGTCAGGAGGGTATCAATTTACCAGTGTTTTCTTAACTGTGATGTGTTTATTCAAAAAGAAGAAACAGAAGTATGTGTTCAGTGTTTGGCTGTCCTAATAATTCTCACTTTTCTCAAATATTATTCACGCAACCATTCGAATATTTGTTTCATAAATTAACGTATAATAGTAATCTGCCGTACATAGTTTAAACTGTTAATATTTACAATAGCTGACAAAAAGTAATTTAAAATAATGGAAATGGAAGAAATTGTACAGTGTATCGCTTAATTTTGCTAGTATCGAATTTAATTTACATTTTCTAGAAATTCTACAGGTCACATTAAACATGCATGCCTAAGGTTTCGTGTTAGGTGCAACTTGACAAAATTGTAGTTATATAGTATTTAAATAAGTTGAATTATATAGGCCTACGTCATCATTGCTCATGATTAAATTACGAGGCCATTAAAGAAACACTTACGTGTAATTACTTTTTGTTACATTCGTATATTCCCTTAAATCTTAAGCGCTCGCCTTACGTATACACCCACCTTACTTTCTTTTTTTTTTTTTGCTTTCATTTGTTTAATGAGAAAAATTCACCGTAGTTTAAAAATAAATATATTCAGAGAAATTTGGCTCAGTTATTTCAGCGTATTTGTGAAAGTTCGCTCGTCGTTTGTGAACTTTGAAGTCAAGGAGTACAGAAGGAATGACAAGTCACGAAAATCAAATTTTCACAACACTGGAATGGCAGTTAAATTTGTAAAGTATTGTTCAAATAGGAAAACTTTTTTGTGTAACTACACCTCTTATTACAAACTGCTAGGTCGCGCCTTCAGTCAACAGTGGGCCCCCACCGCACCACCCTACCTGTAGTTCTGTTAGTTCTGAGCAAAGATGCCTTTCAGACAGGAACAATGCGTCTTGAGAACTACTTCAAATCCGAGTCATGTACCAAGTGTCAAAAACATTTTTACACGCTTTTCCGTACATTAATATGTCAAAAAATTACTATAAAATATCTCCCTTATTACCTACGTTTTCGGTGGATAGAAAGTGTACCGACCGTAGACGCTGTAACAGTAACTGTTTCGACCGAAAAAGTATCCGTGAAACACTTCTTTATTATCCAAAATACTCCGAAAACTCTCTAATTAGAGTGGGCTACAGTATGGGACACACAATACGAAGTTGCGAAAGTTACGTCCATACCGGATTAATGTAATGCGTCAACTCTAAGAACCAGATAAGTAAAGTGACTGTATTACTGTCAGTGGTCCAGAAGTTTCGCTTGAAACGGCGTGTCTTCTCAACGTTTATCACCGATGAAGCCTGGATTTTAAATGTAGCCTATATATAATGTGTGCGCAAACAACTAGCGATGAACTTGAAAAATAATTTTGAAGACATTTCGAACATCAATGCCAGCTACACTAGCCAAAGGATCACACCCAATGTTGGAAAACGTGTTAGTGAATGCGTTGACTAGCGTGCCAGACGTTTTCAGTTGTAAGCTCCTGTAAGTGTGTCTTCTATCTTTTAATTTTTTTGAAATTCCCTGTTAAAATTGTGAACGATAAAAGGCTTGTTAAGCACACTTTTTGAAATTTGAATCACGTGACTTTTCGAGTCCACTGTAGATCAGATGCTACGAATGACAAACCTCCTCCCCCCTTGCATTCACAGAGTGGTGGTAATGTGTGGCCGAGAATTGACACAAAGCTGGACGACACCACATCATTGTTTATCGCCATACTTAGCTCCACTAATCTTGGTAAATGTGTACGTGTAAAAATGGTTTTATAACGTGTGTGTGTTTTAAAATCTAATGCGTCAACTAATAACACGAGTAAAACTTATTTTACGTGAGCTTAAAAATCGCTTAAAAATCACGGACGACGTGAAAAGAAGACGAAAAGAAACCATTGAACCTTAATAGTTTAATAGTTTTCCGCAACAGTTTAAAATCGATCTACTTTCTTATTTTTAGTATTCTACCATGTAATAGTTGCAACTACACATGAAATGTCGTATTCAATGCAAAACTCATTTCACACAATCTACGTGAGTTGATAAATTCAATTAAAAATTTTTCATGATTACCTGTTCTTATATTTTCCCTTGGGTACGTGTAAACATTTCCCTTCGTCAGCATGAAGTGTCGTCATTGGGCTGAAAAATGGAAGTCTAACGAGATATACTGACTCTGGGCTGCTTCGCAGAGACCTACCATTCAGGAATCTGAGTTCCAAACTACCATCTGGAGCTCCTGCCTCTTAGCTGTTTGTGCTACCCTACACTAACGCAGTATACAGCGAAGTTGTTTCCACATATCACCTGGACGTATACGGTACTGGCCTACCGCCGTTATAAGAGGATTGTGTGGATTCCTTGTCGCACACACATAAAACTTGCGTGCAAGACGTCACACGGTGTCATCCAAGGAGCGGGACACCGAGTCCACTTCTCAGCAGGCGAGAAGGTAATCGACGGGAGACTTTGGCCGCTAGCCGAATACTCCTATCGAGGTCGCTTTGCAACTTCATTTTATGGATTGCAGCCAGGTATCCCCAGATCGGGGCGGCGTAAGTATTGACCTGCAACGGTTACGCGCCGACGATCATTTTGCCCTTTTTCTTTGTCATAGACGGGCTAGACAGGAGTGGAAACAGTAAGCCCAGGGGAGCGGACGTTCGCTTCTGAACTGGGTATGGGTAACGAGATAAAAACCTGTAACTGGATGTATATAGGCCTATGTGAAATCATATCCTCTCTGTAAATAGTCACTTCAACTTGGCACTAGGTTACCCAAGGTTAACCCAACGTTATTCTATGTCAGAATATTTATGAAATTTATGAAACTTGTGAGTACAAGGAATTACCGTTTGTCGCACGCCACAAGGCGTACTTTGTAGTCCGTGATAATATAAGGCGATTGATGATAATAAATAAGTTTTTGCTAGTAAACTCGATTTATGGTCAAATGCCTCGATGCGTGCAATATTTGGCAGTAGTAACAGTCTACTTAAGGTACAATTTTTTTTTACCATTTTATCATGAAATACTCGTAAATCAAAACTGTATCCTATAAACATTTCCTTAAAACTATGTTATAATGAACACATCAAGGTAATGCCGATGTGTTCCGTGTCTAAGATAACTCTGTAGCCGTAAAAATATGCCAAGTTTGAATATATGAAACCAGAGAAATTTATGATGATGTATTACTATACAGTGTCAGATATTAAGTAAACGTGTTTTTTATTTACGTTTTGATGATGAAGTTTTATCTTCATAATGATGTATAGTCATAATGACTATTCCATATGCTTATTTACGACCTGATGAAGCTTTATCTTAAAAACACGTCCTTGTAAACGATTTTAAACGAAGTGACAAGACGAAGAGTAATTATGTGATTGCTAGTGTTAATGTAGTTGTATATCTTACACATGTGACTTAGGGACTAATTACAAAATTTACAGGCATTGCACAAATGGAATGTACAGAGAAGGGCATTGAAAATGCTTCAATAAATCTAAAAAATATATATATTTATGTTCATTCACCAATCAATGAATTCATTCTTCATTTACCAATGTACAGATTATAAGTTAAATATAGTCGCATTCATAAGCGAAGTTTTATATGTGTACTACGTTATTGACAACAAAGAAGTCGTTTCTATGGAAACTCACCGGTTCCCATTTTCGATCACGCACCAGCGGTCGTTTTCAAATGTGCGACACGTCCTTATAAACATTTTCAATGTTAAAATGTAAACATGTTTGTATTACACGTGTGAGTTTAGCTTCTGTTTATTTGTTTCCGTGTCGTTGTTGCATAAATAATAACATCTTTACGTTGCAGCATTTCGGTTCTACAAAGATAGCGTATGCGGGAATTTCCAGACTTCTGTAACAATAAAAAATTTGGACTTCCGTTTAGGGACAAAGGAGGCTTTTAGGGATAACACGTGGACCAGTTTCAGAATACCAGTAATATACTAAACGACCGATAAGAAAGCTGCAGGACAAGTGAACCGTTGAGGACAGAAGGCAAACATAATTTATTATCCAGTGTTCAGTATTATTGCGGATAAGAAAGAAATTACATACGAAATCAAGGTAGACGCCTGTAAAGCAGTTTTCCTATCCGTGGCACTATAAACGACAGAAAACCTAACCCTACTTAAGAAACGTAAAAGCTACTACACGCAAGTAAGATGAGATTTTTGAGGCGGGCACCTTTAAGACCTAGGAGGGACCAATCAGCAGAACGACGACGTCGACTATCGACGACAAACAGTTTCAGCAGGTATCAGTCGTGGAGTCAGAGGAGACAAAAGCATTGTAGTGGTTTTGCTGTGTAACAAATGTGGATAAGGAAATGGAACCAAAACTCTAATTGAAGCACGCTGAGAAGCGAAAGCTGATAAGAAGACTAAGATTGAAATGTATGGCGGATATTAAGAAGCTGGCTGCCAGAATGGGGACTGAAACGCTACGCCTATAATAGAAGGAATTTTAGAGAGTGGCCGGAGGACTCCGACGGTTGACGACAGAGTGGAACTATTAAAAAAATAATTAATTTAACGAACTTACATAAATACTTTTTATAAGGTTTCATTGGCGGTTTTTTGTGTCACCAATCGCCTCTGACGTCAGTGTTCCTCCTACGATTACACAAAAGCTTTCCATATGGTTAGGTGAGATTAGCTCTTGCAAATGCTGTACGAGATGGAGGTATCAGTATGGCTAATTAAAAACACGCCTCAACGACAAAGACCATGTCAGAGTCGCTGAGCCTTTTCAGAAGAGTTTACAGTAGACAGCAGGGAATAAGGCAAGGATGCGTTCTTTCTTCGGTAAACTTCCCTAAATGTGGAGAGCAGATGAACAAAAAGATTACAGAAGTCATGAAAAGGAAGCGTGTCCGTAGGAAGAAAGAATTTTTGCCTTAGGTATGCTGATAATATTATAATTCTCGTATCATCACAAGAAGAGTTGACATGAGAAGCTTCTTGCGGATGGGAATTGAGGAAGATATAATCAAATCAGCCATCAGATTCCTCAAGCGACCGTCAAATTTCACAAACTTCTCGATATCTGAAATCATGACGACCATGGAGATGTAGATCGCTGGCAGAGCCCCACAGCCTGCAGTAAGTCACGGTTCGCACGAGCAGTGACAGAACAAAAGAAGAGGACGTAATGTTGAAGCTTATAGTAAACCCGAACAGTATATATTTCAACTGGATCTGGATGGGCACCTGAACTGCCTGTTGAGTAAGCCAACGTAATCTGTACTTAAGCATGCAATTAAAATACACTGTTTATTTTAGTTTTTATATTTACGGATTTCGTACAGCCAATCTTTAAGGTGCGGTTTTGTCATATGCAGCCGTTCCTCGATGACTTGTCAAATGGAATTCATTAGAAATGGTTTCGTGTGCGCGTCGAACGCTGGACAACACATGTACAAAATCTGCTAATGCAGTGGTTCCCAAACTTTTCAGTCCGCGGACCCCTCCCAAAAAATTTAAAAATTCACGACCTCATCTGAGTTCTGAAATAAAACAAACAGTAAACATGATAGAAACCCTTATATTTTAATTATAAATGTATTAAAATTATCTTAACTTGCAAAATTATAATATTAATGATATCAGACATAGTTTAATGTGAACAATGAAGCTGCTTTTGCACAATTAGCTCTGAAATATTGGGTTTAATGTCTGATGACTTCAATATTAAGTAATTCTCGACATAAAGTTTATTTCTTAACTTTGACTTTAAGTACGTGACAGGGAGACTGCGGTTTCACACAAATAAGTAGAGGAAAACACAGTTAAATACTTCAAAGCTCTTTTTCCGAGTTCAGGGTTCAGGATAGTCGGTCATTACATATAACCAGAGTCAGCTAGGTGTAATTGCGAAAACTGTAATTTTAATAAACTGTCAGTTGAAAGTTCTGCCAATGAATCTTCTTTTTGTAGTGTAAGAGAGAGGTCTAGTCAGTTCGGCTGACAAACAGATCTGGTACACGACATGATTTAAAGACATTATTAAAACCATTAGTTTGAAATTACTTTTACAATTACAATTAGTTTGAACCCCCCACAAAAAAATACTGGAATCTTTTACTAATTGTTTTAAGATTCTAAAATTTATAGGCTATTTATATTTTAGAGTATAAAAAATCGGAGAATATTATGATATATCCTAGATTTTCTTAAGTTTCTGTGGACCCCCTGAAACATTGTCGCGGACCCCACAATGGGAACCACTGTGCTAATGCGTATGTGACGGTCGCATTAATTCACCACATACGATGGCTGCAAGCAGCCGTTGCTCGGTGACTTGTAAAATGGAAGTGCTCAGAAGTGGTTTCGTGTGTGCGGCAAACGCACGCGTCTACTGCAACGACTGCACTCGTCAGTCTGCAGCGATCTAGTGTACTTTGATTGGTGCACTGGATCGTTGTCATGGTCACAATAAATAATTAATACAAGTTGACATTGTAATATTTTTATACTGTAAAATCATTAATCATATAAATAAATATAAATTAAACCTGGTTGCTGCACGATGAAAAACATCCCCTCCCCCAGTACGTCAGTTGCACACATTGCACACAACCGCACCTTTACATAAATCACTTAATTAACAACAAACTACACTACGCATTCCAGTTTCCACTAATCTCACTCGTCCAGCTCTTTCTGTTGATTACATCCTCTTCATACAGCGCCTCAGTTGCATACTTCCTCTCACTACGTCCGTCGAGGTATAAGGCGACCTTCCATTTCTCCTACTTCAGTCTGGTTCGCTGAACAACATTGCCTTTGGCAAGCTTTCTCACGTGTGTCGTAATCTTTTCCCATCAACTATTTCTTCTACGTCCTTGTTAATATTCGTAATTCCTCTTATCGGAAAATCCCTTATTCTCCCTTCTTGACTTTGTTGGTGCTCTTCATTGCTGCTTCACGTAGTTCATAGTCTACGTACTATTTTTATTACCGTATTTTATTTTCCGTACACTGGTAACCACTCCCAGTAGAATATTATACTTTCTACTATTGATTTAACACTCACTGAGTCGAATCTGCAAGGAGGATTGCATTCGACATTTGGATTACAGATATCCACATTGAAGCTGAAGGTGGTGGCTTTTCATGGAACCGATACCATACGAGCAAAATTGTAGATGGTGCTGTTGTGGAGCAGGTCAGTAATTTTGAACTTCTGGGCTGTAGTGTGTCTTACATTAAGGAGAAGGTGGTAATATGGGAAGTGGTTGTAATATGGGAATTGGTATAACTTTTGACATACAGGCGCAATCTAGTAGTGAATCTACCAATCAGCATCTAAAGATACACTTAAGAGGCCAGCACTTCAGTTTAGTGAATGAAGCCTTGACAGCTGCACCGAGTCTGTTTCTGTAGCTCTAAAAGTTTTTGTAAGGTAGGATTTGTGCTTGTTTATCTCCCCTTAGTAATTAAGTCAGGCTAATTTAACTTATGTTTTAAATGCCGCTTAAATAGTTAATTACATTAAAGCATTTCACTTCCTTAAAATCACATTCGTAGTTAAAATATTTTAGGTTAACTACAATCATGGCCACTGGTGGTAATATGGGAATCACGATGTTCAATTTCCCATATTACAACCTCATTTTTTTCAACAGGTGTACGGTGTGTGCGAGACGTTTTGAGAGGCCTAGAGTAAAGCTAGGACCAGTTCCTCAGGGGAAAAGGAAGAGATGGGATGATTAAAATATGGCTAAAGCTGTCTCTGCAATCAGAGAGAAAAAAATGAAACTTATGGAGGCAGCAAGGCATTTTGAAGTTCCGAAATCTACGCTTTTCAGACTCAGTTTACAAACTGACGTTACGGCGAAAGAAGCTGCGTCAAAAAAACTTGGAAGAAAGCCTATTCTACCTTCAGATCTAGAAAAAGAACTGGTTAGGTTCTTGTTGATAATGGAGAAGAAGTTTTATGGTTTAACGAGGAATGACGTCCGTCGAATGGCATTCCAGTTAGCAGAAAGAAATAAAATACCGCACCCCTTCTCAAATACCATGGCGGGTCGATCGTGGTTTGATCATTTTATGAGCAGATTGAAGAATGAATTATCAGTTAGAAAACCTACTGCGACCTCTATTGCCCGTGCTAAAGGATTTAACAAAGAAAATGTGAAAGTATTTTTCGACATTTTAGAAGCTGAAATGGAGACACATAACTATCCTGCCGACAGAGTTTTTAACGTCGATGAGACTGGGCTGTCAGTTGTTCAAAGTATGTCATTGGCCATAAGGAAAGCGTCAAATCTCAGCTATATCTGCCGCCGAAAGGGGCACTCTTGTGACAGTCATTGTTTGTATGAGTGCAGCAGGCAATTTCGTGCCACCTATGATGATCTTCCCGAGGACAAATTGGAGTGACCGGCTCATGAAAGGAGCTCCACCAGGGAGCATAGGCGTTTGTCACCCGTCAGGTTGGGTTCAAAGCTACCTACTCACCCAGTGGTTTGAACACTTTGTTAATAAAACAAAACCGTCTGCTGATTCTCCTGTGTTGCTGATTCTCGATGGTCACTACGCACACACGCGCAATTTGGAAGTCATTCTCATGGCAAGAGAAAATCATGTGTCTATCCTGTGCATTCCTCCACACACATCGCACAAATTGCAACCACTCGACAAATCCTTCATGGGAGCGCTCAAAACCCACTACAATGAGGAAATTCGTATTTGGCGTAGGCAATCACACACTGTACTCTCACAACAGACAAATTGCTGAATTATTTGGAAGAGCCTATTTGAAGGTGATGACTGGTGAAATTGCTGTAAATGGTTTCCGAGCCACAGGCCTCTTTCCAGTAAACAGAGGAGTTTTCACTGAAATTGATTTCATAGCAGCAGATATTGCAGCTAATGAGCAACATTTAAACAGTAGTTCCGATGATGAAGTGGCCCGCCCAAGAGAAGAACCAAGACAACACGAGTTTGTGGGACCTCAAGATATCACTCCAGTACCAGGACCAAAACAGAAAAAGACTACTCGAGGTCGCAAAGGTACAACGTCTACTCTATTGACTAGCTCGCCCTATAAAACGTCATTGGAGTTATCCCTTCAAAATGCTAAAGAAAAGACTAATAAACAAAAAATGAACAGAAAAAGAACTTCAGGGCTTAGCAAAGAACCAGTTGCAGGACCTAGCAAGGAAGAGTGCACGTCTACCACAGAACAAACTTCATTAACAAAGGAACAACAGCAGAGAAAGAAGAAACTTCACGCGAAAAAGAAGTTACATTTTCAGTGTCGGTAATAAGTCTGACAGAGATGAAGCTGTGTCAATTTCTTCTGGTGAATCTAACATTTCAGTGCCAATTGGAGAAACAGCTCCCGCTTCTGATGATGCTGAATGTATGTTCTGCTCTGAAAAGTTCACAGATTCCAAGGCTGGAGAACTTTGGGTTGATTGTGTTTCATGTAGGGATTGGGCACATGTAGCCTGTTCTGTGATAGAGACTGTTTTGTGTACGACTTCTGTTCTTAAAATCTGACTTCAAGCTTTGATTTTGTTGGACTAAAGCAAACTAAATTCTAAAATAAAATTAATTTCAAATTTTGCGTGAAATTAGACTAGAGCCTTTAGAGTATTTAAAGTTATCATTTTTTTTAACGTTTTTATACTTTTTTAAGTTATGTTGTAGGCCTACTTCAAATAGACTAATACAGAATTTAGTCATGTAAAATAAGTTATCTCAAAGTTAGGTTTTCAGAATTTTTTTACGTTTTTTTATTTATTTATGTATCTCGTCTATTCTGACAAGTAGTTAGTGCCCATCTGTTTTCATATTTTTGGTATTTATATGGTTCATGTACAGGTAGTCTGAAAGGTAGTTAAGTCGATATTTTCAATATTTGAGTATGTATGCAAGCCTAAAACGTAGTTGAGTTGTTCTTTAATAATTTTCTGTTTATTTATGTATTTTATATAATTTTTAACCAATAAATTAAAGACTTACCTGTCTTTAACACGTTTATATTGTGTATATACATGATGAGTTATAAAAATTAATGTTTTCTTCAGACTTTCAGCTATTCCCATATTACCACCCAAATTTCCCAGACTAAAATTAACTTATGCATAATTTTATTTTTCTTGTTATATTTATTATACTAATTGTCTTTTTTCTTTCATACTTTGCAGACATGTAGTCAAATGTGTATGTGATATATTAATGCTGTTAAATAAGTTGTTGGCACGGTTACATTAGATTTACAGACTTACTAAAAAGACCTTCCCATATTACCACCTTCTCCTCTACAAACAGTGATGTTGTGAAGAAGCTGCACAAGTTCCACCGTATGTGTGAGGCCATTAGGAGACCTGTAAAATCAACATCACGCTTTACAAGGTGATGGCCCTCCCCACACTATTCTATGGTCTATGAATTGGACTTTAACGAAATCCCAGGGCAGTCATATTCAGGCGACCGAAATGAGATTTCTCTTGCACGTGGCAGGGCAAACCCTTCAAGATCGCAAAATAAATGTCGCGGTACGACAGGAACTTAATATTATGAGTATATTTGGTAGGACTGCCCAATATCGGCTAAAGTGGTTGGAACATCTTAACAGAATGGATAACTGTCGCATCCCAAACAACTATGGAACTATAAGCCGAAAGGTGTGGAGCGCCCGAAGAAGCGTTGGAGTGACGAGATCTAGTGTATCTGCTTGGGACCGGAACAAACCATTTTTTGTTGATTCCTTGCCGAAGAAGAAGATGAAGATGATTACTATAATGATGATGAAGATGACGTGACTATTGACTTACAGACGATTGCATTTGCTCTAGCCATCACCAAACTACTCCACAACAATGAATTTAACTTAACATTCCAGTCATATGGCGTATTTTCGAACTTAAAACCAACTTCAGTGGATTTAAAAATTGTTTGATTTTTTAAATCCGAATTTCTGATGTTAATGAATTCATTTCCAGTACACAGGCGCTTTAATTCAACAAAGGTGTTTTTAATTCGAGAAACCGTATAACGTATATTTTGGTTGATTTCATGTGATGTGTATTTGTTGTAAATTGAGACACAGAGAGTCTTCAATGAGACGTAGACTGTACGTAACGGGTTACATCGACAGTAAGATGCTGTTCTAGGACTGTATCGCGAATTCTGAACGTAAAGATGATCATTTGCTTCGCCTTACCATTATTATGTAAGTAACGTTTGTGGATATTTGTTTGCTTCTATAATCTGTATTATGTAAGACAAAGTTTGGTTTTCCCATCGTTTGACAAATCGTGATGTGTGTTTGTTGTTTGTGAAACAGTTCCTCTTAGCAGACTTTATGTACACAGCAGACAGCATTGTTTTCATGACCTTTATACCAGGCGCTATCCGTCGAGTGTGTAGCTATTTGCTACGTGTTACCAACGTTTCTACACGTTCAGTTTACTTTGCACACGCGCGCGCATGCACACACACGTATCATACAAGTACACATATATCATACCTTTTCATACAATCCTTGCTATTTGTTTTCTCTACCATGGTTTTGGGAATCGTTAATTTTGTGACTTACAACCCCATAACTGTAAAGATATATAAAGACGTATTTGTCACTTTTCTTTTTCTACAGACAAAAATGCTAATTGAAGTCCATTGTAAAAATGTTAGTTTAACGCTATTATACAAATTCATTTTTAGAATATAGAACGATTGCTTCTATTTGTCACTTATCTGTGTGATTTTTTCTGTACATTTACCCTAAAGTTCTTTTGGTCTAAATTGCCCGCGCTAAATTCTCTTGGGGTCTTTATAAGACTACACGCGAACTGAGAAATAATTTATAGTAAATCCAAGTCACTTTATCTGAATAGTGTTGACTTTTTTTTTTGTGATCATACTGAGTTGTCTGATAGACACAATAGTGAACGTGACCATGCTTAGTTATCACAACAGTGATGAATAGGTCAGAACAGTGAATTTTAAACATTAATTAGTTATCTTTTGCTGGTTTCACATAACCTGCATGGGAATGTATTGTTACGACGGTCTCATTGATCGTCGTATGGTACACTGGAAACAAATATAGACACCAGTTAAATCATTAATTACCAGCGTTAATTAATCACAAATAACAGTTTGTAATCAACTCGTACAATAATTCAAGTTAAATCTGTTCACACGCAATAATAATGTCAACTATAAAGAATTCCGCACTAATTAGAACACAACAACCACTTAATATCACTTGACAAATCGCCCAACATAAACTGACTTCTAAGCGGTAGCTGTTGGCTATTTATAGCCTGCAGGGTTCCACACTAATGTTTCTTAACAAGCACTCGAAAACTCTAGAGGATACTTGAGTGCGGCCTTGGCAGAAACACACACGTGCTCGGCTGGCCGGGAAACATGTAGAACGACACTTTCTATTGATCGAGAATGTTTCGTCGTTGCAGTGTGTTACACTTTTTTTAAGAAATAGTTTTAAAAAAATATAAATATTTTCCTTTATTATCATACACTATATTGATACTTCACAAATGTTTTCATTTTAAAATATGTTTTTTTGATCTCAAACTAAAAATCTGTTTGCATTATGATACAAAGCTAAATTTGGTAATCCAAGTATTTTTTCCAATAAAGCGCCCTACACACATGGGAACCTGGTTCGCTGATCTCGGTTCGGCGAACCAAGTTCGTGGGCGTCGCTCTCTACACACAGTAGAGGGAAATGCCAACAACGGTTCGTCCAAAACGTCAGTTTCCCTCTGAATGCGGTCGAGATGAGTTGTTCGAAGTTTGCAGCTGCTGTTATTGTTTTAGATGAGTTGGGTGTTTTTAAAAGAAAACAGAAGAAGAAATCCGAGTGGACCAAGCAGTGGTTGCGTGATAGAGAAAAGTGGCCTCACATTATTCTTGAAAATCACCTCAGAGTAAACAATGTGAAGGACTATCAAAATTATTTAAGAATGACTGAGGTTGAATTCAATTATTTATTAGAAATTTTGACACCCCATATATCAAAGCAAGATACTCACATGAGAAATTCAATATCGGCCGAACATCGCCTCGTTGCTACACTTCGCTACTTGGCTACTGGGAGAAACATGGAAGACTTGAAATTGTCGTGTGCCATATCGCCTCAAGCACTGGGGAAAATAATTCCAAAAAAAAGCAGGGCAATCTACAGCAGCATCAAGGATGAGTTTATTAAGGTAAGTAAAGAAAATTAACATTATAGGCCTAACTCTCAAAACCAAATTAGGTGATGCCAGCAAATTGTTTTTCATTTTCCTTCAGCTTTCTAAACTTTATCTTAATGTTAGTTCAAAGTTAAATATATTTTTAAATTTGAAAAAAGCCATAACATTTAAGGAATAAATGGGTGGTGATTGAGGAAAGTGTTATTAAAACTGCATTTCAAAATAGCTAATCGGGGTGATTTAAGGCCATGCTCTTACAGCCCTCCTCTATTATTAAGCCCAGTAATTCCCTTGTTAAAATAATTACAAAATATTTGTTGAATTTATGGAAAATTTATATTTGAAATTGAGTGTAAACCTGGGTGATAATGATGAAACAATGTTTTTTTTAACTCTTGTTTATTACAAAAAACAATTTTAAAGAAATTTACAGCATACGCGTAAATGTGAAACATCATTGAAACTTAGTGGTAATAGTTTACAAAAGCTTAGTTGGTATTTGTTTGGTCAATAACACTAGACAACAAAAGACCTACATTATTGTAATTAACCGGAACATCAGTTGAGGTGTCGGGTGGTATAGTACTTCCGGAGGTATCAGAAGTGTTGTGGGGAAAAATATCGTTATAGGTATGAAATGGTGCATACTGGTGAGGGTTTTGGAAATGTCGAGCTGTGGATGGTCCGGGGTATGAATAAGGATATACATTGTCGTTCAAAACAGTATTAGATGACAACTGCTTTTGGAGGCCTTTATATAGGACGTCGTTAATCAGTTTATCGGCATGGATGAACTGGTTTTTCTCCATTTTTCTAAGCTTACACGCTGTTACATTCCCAATATGGTCGAATTCATCATCATCGGGCTTTTCCAAAGCAGACATAGCTTTTTCAATCAGTTGTTGGCGCCGAGCTTCGTTGGGGTTAATTTTCTTACGTTTATATCCCTCATTCTGTGGTCTCATTGCATGATCTTCCCTGAGTTGAGGTTCTGTTGGCTTAATCACCTGAAAATTAATTCAGTGTTTAGTTTTCATCGTTAAAAGCAATCAATAAAGTTATGAGTCTAATTCATAAAGATATTAATGTTAGCATTTAATAAAACTATTATTGGTGACATGATACTAAATACAATTTTTTTCTATTTTCCAGTTTCCTTCAAACAAGGATGAGTGGCTTGCAGTGGCAAATGATTTTCAACAACTTTGGAATTTTCCAAACTGCGGGGGATCAATTGATGGAAAGCATGTAGCTATAGCGCGGCCAGTGGACAGTGGTTCATACTTTTATAATTATAAAGGTTATTACAATATTGTTCTCCTCGGGATGGTAAATGCCAATTTAGAATTTATTTTGGCCGATGTCGGTTGCAATGGACGAGTGTCTGATGGTGGGTGGCGTTATTGAGGAAACTGCATTTTACCGTGGGCTAAACAGTGGAACAATCAATGTACCAGACAGACAAGAAACAGTTGAAAATTTAAATTTCGTTTTCGTAGCCGATGACGCCTTCGCTTAAGAGATTTGCTGAACCGTTTCCAATGAAAAATTTAACCTATGAACAAAGAGTGTTTAACTACAGACTATCCCGTGCTAGAAGAGTTGTTGAAAATGCGTTCGGGATATTAGCCTCGCGTTTCAGAGTTTTTCGCACTACAATAAATTTTGAACCTTGTGAAGCAGTCGATATTGTTCTGGCGTGTGTAGCTCTACACAATTTTCTGCGAAGAAAGTGTCGCAAGAATTACACACCAAGTTCTGCTTTAGATAGAGAAGATACTGAAATGGGATTACTGAAATTGCTTAAATTTTCGTATTTTTATTGAGTGTTAGTTATGGCATAGTTCGGGTGAATTGTATTCATAGGCCTAAATTGAAATGTATCCTTTATCCCTGTTATAATAAATTTTAAGTTGTCAATAAACAGTAAAAAACATAAAAAAGTCTAGTGAGTTTCTTACCTGACTTTCATGTTGAATTCCTTCGTCCACTGCTTCCTCTTCACCTTGAAAAGTTGATGTTGAAGTATTGTGCGCCTCGTGATCAGCGATGAACGATAAGATGTCATAGTACCACAATCGTGGTTTATACACGCTCTCCTCAGACGTACCAGATTTCATGGAATCTTTTACCTTTCTCAATTCTCTTCGAAAACTGTGCTTCAGTGACTCAATTCTGTTTTTGAGAAACTTAATGTCAGCACCGGGAATGGTTTCGAGAGTCATGAGTAGAAGGTTATTCAAAGCTTCGTCACGCTTGTTCCTGTCTCTGTATTCGTCACTTTTCACTTTCCATAAACATGGGTACTGCCGATAGGCTTCAATAAAATCGTTGAGAAAAGAAGGGTTCATAAACTTAGCACTATCCCTATCATATATTTTAGCAGCGAGTGAAAAAAAACGTAAACACAAACAACTGAAAACTGCTTCGTTCCGAGCTGTAGCGCCTCCACGACAAAATGGCGAACAAGGTCCGTGTCCTCTACACACAGGCGAACCGAACAAATATTTTCCAACCGATGGAAGATCAAGTTCGTCACGAACTTGGTTCGTTAACCTCCACACACAGGCAAAAAACGGCGACTTGGTTCGCGCGAACCGAGGTCGGCGCTTAAGAAATTACATTTGATTTGAAATGAAGTAGCGTCTGAGAACCTACGTAATAAATGAAAAATGTTATAAATTTGTATTTAAATAATTTATTTCTGTAATCGTGGAGTTCACAATAGATCTAAACGCATAAAGTCTATCGACAAACAATTTATGTAAAAGGTTTCTTTGCTTTAATTAAGAGTAGCATGAGAGTAATAGTTACAAATGTTTTATGGACCTCACTTTTATTGTAACAGAGAGAATCATAAATATTAAGTTGAAGGAGTCGATGATGTAGAAAAAGAAACTACGTTGTAAGTGTCATATTTAGTAAGGGTTGACTTCAGACGAAGCACCGCGTTGGAGTTAACCTCTCCCCCCCCCCAATTATTTTTGCTGCGCCGGACCTATTTGTACGAATTCCAAGAATTTATGAATTTATGGCTTCTTCCACGCTCTCAGTCTTGCCTTTTTAGCCGCAACGTAGAAACTGTCTGCTGTAGGTGTGCCTGTTATTTGGATGGTGTAAACAAATCGTTCTCTTCTGAGAAAATTGAAAGTATCACCTTAATGATATAGTTTCATTTAATACAATTAATTAATGAGTTTTATTGAGTTACAGTGTATAGTAAATGAGGCTTAGCCTATTAGAATCAAATTGAATTTCTTAATTTTATTCAGTTAAACGTCTGAGACATTGTCATACAGTGCTGTGATTATAGAGCTGAAAATTTGATTAAATAAAAATTACTGGTTCATTTATCCTTACGTTCAGATAAGAGGTATTTACTGTATGTGAACTAGAATAATGTATACGTAAAATGTCTAAAATTTGACCAGTTGGAAAGATTTGAAGATTTGTATACACGTAACTTCAGTTACTACTAAAATAATTATTTCATCTTTAAACTTTATTATTATTACCCGTTACAATATTGTAGCGACATGAGGAGAAGAGCAAATACCTCTTTAACGAGCACAGAAGGACTTAACAACGAGCGATTCGTATTTAAGTAGGCCCTATACTGTTAATGAATTAAGGTGTCATTATGAGAACATTAAGTGTTTATACCAGAGTTCTCGTTTTTCGTGTGTTACTAAACCATGTTACGGTTAATAATGTGTTTTCGTGTATAAACTGATAAACGATGGTTGTATTACCGCATATTCCGCAGTACTGTCACTGATTACACCGCCGCAGTCGATCAGGCTGGCGTTAAGTAACACGATATTGGCACCTTTCGTAAAATGGATTAATATCGTGTGGTGAACACAGAACAAGCAAGCGCATTTTGAGTACGTAGTCGCTAACTTCACCCACATTTCTATGAGATTAATACTTGCGTTGTGTGAACGTCATTATTGTTCCAGTACTTCCAGTATTCCTTTTGACACTCTTCTCTAACACCGACAGCTACAATCGCTCGTGACAGCTCCATTGTCGCTGAGCACATCATTTACCCCCTTTTACTCTCACCAGTTTCGTCTATCACAAAATTGTTTTGCCAGACGTATTTTAAAAGATTCCAGACAATCATAAGGTTTGTGACGCACTATTAACTGAAGAGGAAATATGGTAAAGCAAGGCAAGCCAGATTCGAAAGGATCAACAGCGTGCAAACAAAAATGAAAAGTACCAATAAGCGGTTCAGAAAGGAATAGCGGAGATTGATCTAGTCAGATGCAATGAAATAAAAAATTGAATGGATCCACATTGTCTGCTGACAGTCTACCTCATAGGATTTTTCATTGGGTTCTTCATTAATCCTGTAGCATTTGATTTTCTCAAGTTTTCGTCTTTTTACTTATTAAGTTAAAGCACCCTAAAGTAATACGATATCTTTAGGAACCATAACCACAATATGTATAACAACAAACAAAAAAGGGAATATCAACCACTGAACTGTTGAGTTGTGGAATGCGGTCGTAGAGAAGTAAGTTCCGTGTTTGTGGATAAACAGTTTGGTATTTAGTGTCGATTGTTGACTGATCAGTTACCAGCGATACACTCGTCGATTCTGGATTAAATGCTGCTGTAATAATTGCTATACGGGTAAATAACGGTGCAATATTTATGTAGCGGACCGGTGTAGACGGCTGGATAACGGCAGTGTCACTTCGAGAGCAGTTCGGTGACCCACCGGTTTGTATAATCGGTGGTTTGCGCGTGTGCGTGAAGTAAGGAATAGAATGTTAAACTAGACCTAATTCCTATTTTCTGTATACAAACAAATTGTTTAATATTATATTTATCTTGAACTAAATTTACGACGGAAATTAATTCTGATTTAAATTTGCGTTAATTTTTTTTGCATTGTGTTAGCGTTACTTTGTGGTATGCGAAATATTTATTTGACATACATATTGTTATTAGTATCAAAATCACTTTTTTATCATCATCATCATCATCATCATCATCTTCATTTCACGGATTAGGCTACATTGCCTGTTCCGGAAACCACCTCGTCCTCGGACGCCCCACACTACGATACCTTGTGGGTTTATAATTCAAGGCAAATTTGGGAAGGCATTCTTCCCAAATACTTACACCAGTTAGCATTGTATTCCGTTATTCTATCCTGTAATTTAAAGATTTGTAATTTTCGCCTTATCTGTGCATTACTTATTCTGTCTTATTTACTTACTTATTCTTATTATGTCTTACTTACTTATGTATTATGTCTTATGTCTTACTTACTGTGCACTACTTATTACTTATTCTTTGGACACTTTCACCAACCTGAGAAATTTCATTTCTGCGGATGTAATCTTCTGTCTGTCTCTCTGTGAAAGTACACATGGCTCACTCCCATACAGCGCCACCGGTACAGCCATAGTCTTAAGCTTAGCGCGTCGTTTTTTTATTTATAAATTAATAGAATAATTTGAGATCCGTCGTGTGACTTCGTTTTTGCATTAAAATGACGCGTTTCGGAGCATATGTTCCATCTCCAGATATAAATCGCTCAGTCGAGTTCGTTAATTGTTAAAATCACATCACAAACATTTTATACTCACACACGTTCGTATGGGTGCCCACCCTTTGATACTCACATATTTATGGTTAAGCAAGTGAGAAGCGTTTAAAATTTATAACCTATTTGACGAATTCCTAATAAAATAATGAACGATATTCCCACTGCAACTCACTTAATGTGCGTAGCGTCAACCCACTGGTTCTCTGTGCGTAGCGTCGTGTTAAACTTATTATATAGGCCTACGTATTTCGTATCGGAAACTAAATAAAGTCTTTAATTTTCTTGATCCGGAGGCCGTGGAAGATCAGACAGCCATCGTCTGTTCAGTCTTCTTGTTAAGTTTGGCGGAGTGCTAATTTCTACAACAGGTATGTTTTCATGCCCCCATGTACCAGTATAGGCTGGTGATGGAGCGCTGGAAGTCTGCACATTTCGCTGGAAGTAAATGAAATGTGTAGGGCACTGCGGACCGTCAAGTTGGAATCATACCAAGATGAGTAGTTAGTTATTCATCGGAAGATTTTCGATTGAAAGCTGTGCATAATTTTGCAGTTACATGCCTTAGTGTAACCCGTAGGATACGATAGGATTTGAAAAGAACTTTCGTCTTCTGGGATAATTTTGATGTCGACCCAGCAGCCAGCACCATTATCGTACCTGTATACATGTAGGTGCTGACGCTTTGTTTTAACAGTTTTTGCCGTGTTACTTTTGTTCAGTGTATAAACCTAAGTATTTACACGTGTCAAGTTATATACGTGCTGGAATTTCCTTTTTAGACAAATTATGCGTTTTGGTGACAGTAACGTGCCTTGAGTTTTGTTTTATTATTTTGGTTCTACATTTCCGGTGTACTTTCAGCGGAAGACAACGTAGCTTCATCGTTTGTACGGTGCCTAGTACAGTATTTCCCTGCTTTCCAGACGCGCTCAAAACATGACATCTAACATAATTTACCGTGAAAACAAAACACTACATTGCTTTCGATAAGAACACCGTCATTTTATTCTTCAGTTTTGGATAGTTTTATGGCAAACAAAAATCTTTAAAAACTGTATAGGCTATATTTATTATAAGTAAGCATTATTTCTATTATGTAACGAGTAAACTAAAATTTTCGATTATTCAAAACCAAAATTAATAATTTACTTATTACAACTTTAATTAATACGTTTCCTAAGCTGGGAAATCAGTTTAAACTGATGGTATTAAAGTTTTATAAAAACCAATTTTAGTATTGTGGATGACCGTCTTAGATTCCGAAAATTACATGTTAGCAAAAAAGATCTCTTACCCAACATTATTTATTTATTTTTTTTTTAATTTTGCGTTTTACTAACATTGTTGAAGGCTATTTGAAGTAAAAAAAATTAAACAGAAAAAAGAAACGTGCAATAATATAGACCTATTTTCCTGTTTACTTGTGAGAGAACCTGCAAATGCGCGCGCGCGCGCACACACACACACACACACACACATACACGATGTATGAGTTCACAGTGGTAAATACCAGTCCCGCACTGATGGCCAAGAGGAGAAAAAAATACTACCACGTTTAGTTCAGAGATTCCTGTCACGAGCAAGAACTACACCGTTAATCTCCAGAGTCTTCTTCAGAATTCGAATACTCACATTCAGAAGCTGGATGATATAAGCACATACATACATGATACTGCACACACGTGCAGGATGGTACATGTGAATTTGGTCGAGGAAATGCATGAAATCCACGTGGAAAGATGATATACAGCATCACGTCCTAGAATGGTATGATTTATGAGAATACAGAAATATTTTTTAACATTTGAGTGTTTGGTGTTTCCTTGGTATACGGTGCTAGATGCTAATAACGCTGTGTTGTCTCGTGGTACCAGATACGACTCGTCACACTCCATCAATAATTATGATTCCCGCTACACGTGTGTCATAAATGACATAGTTGCAGAATAATTATTTTTACGGACGAACACAAGCAGACACGCGTGCAGGTGGCTTATTCACTATTGGCACAATATGAAGAAAATATGGTTTTTTACATTGTGTCGTCTCTACCGGTGAAGCCTGGGTACACTTTTTCTCACAAGTCAAACGAGCATCGATGCTGTAGCAGCATCCTTCATCTGCCAAAAAACCGAAAAACAAAAGCCGCTTTTCATCAGGAACATTTATGGCTTCATTCTTTTGGGATACGCGAGGCGTCATACACATTTATTTCCTAACAGAACAGCGGACTATAAACGCCGAGTATTACTCCAAACAGTCGTCCAAAATAAGCGTGAAAAAACTAGCATTTTCTTTGTTTCTTTCAAGATAATGCACGTCCTCATGACGCTACTCATATAATGGCTACAATTCGAAAACTGAAGTATGGGTACATACTATATGTAAATTACTACTCTTATATTATTTTTGAATAAATAGTAAATTGTAATTTAAATTGAATAACCTTATTAGTTATTTTATTAACCTGGGTTGTAATATCTCATATGGGACTGATATTGATTGGGATAGTAAGCTAAAAAATTTAGACGCATCTGTGGAACGATTCGTAGGTACCTGAAAAATAAACGGAACGGAAGGATACCCGAATGAAATTTTATAAAACTGTGGATGTCCCCACACTCCTGTATGCTAGTGAGACATGGACGCTTGGTAAAAGGGACGTGCAGAGGATTCAGGCAGCCGAAATGAAATTTCTAGGAGAAGGAACGAGGATATTAGACGCGATTTAAACATTGTATCATTGCACCAGAAGATTGATGACCACAGAAGAAGATGGTGTGAACACTTTAATCGCATGCCTGATATCTGTCTACCTGTAGCTGCCTTGGGTTATCACCCTACTGGGAAGAGAAATGCCGATAGACCGAGGAGGAGATGGGTTCCGGAACAGGTCTAAGACCTAGTCCTTGGAGTGGTGATGATGATGGGTAATTTAAATTTGATCGCTCCTCTTATTTATAGATAATAATTGTTTTTGTTAGGTAAAGAGTAAACTAAAAGTTCCGATTGTTCAAAACGATAGTTAATAATTTACTTATTAAAACATTAATTAATATGTTTCCTCACCTGGAAATCAGTTTAAACTGATTATATTAAAGTTTTATAAAAACCAATTCTAATATTGTGGATGACCATCTTAGATTTCGAAAATTACATATTTGCAAAAAAGTTACTGTTACTCAATATTATTTGCTCCTTTTTTTTTAAACAAATTTTGCGTTTCCTCTGAGACACAGTAAACCGCTAACCACTTTCCACCTCTTCCTCATTCTTTCATTCTTCCTCAGTTCTGCAGCCGGTTTGATTGATAGAATCACTTCACTAACGCTTACACACGTTTGGGTATCTATTGCATAACTCTACCGTCCGTTACGGTTGTTTTGAAGGGTATTTGAAGTAAGAAAAATTGAAGGAAAAAAGGAATATGCAAAAATATAGACCTCCCTACGTATTTACTTGTGAGACAATCTACAAACCCTCGATAGCGCGCGCGCGCGTACACACGTACACGGACGCACGAAGGATGTATTCAGAGCGGTAAAACCAGTCCCGGACTGATGACCAAGGAGAGAAAAAAATACTAGCACGTTTAGGTCAGAGATTCCTGTCACGAGAAGAAACTACACCGTTATTCTCCAGTATCTTCTTCATAATTCGAAGCTGGATGATATAAATTCGATTTTGCAGTCTCGTACGATCATGTGTTGGAATACGATATACGTGTATATAGGACGAGGAAATGCATGAAATCCACATGAAAAGATGATATACAGCATTCACGTCATAGAATGATATGTTTTATGAGAATACACAAATATTTTTTAACATGTGTTTGCTGTTCCTTGATACACGTAGGTACTGATAACGCTGCGTTGTCTCGTGTGTACTAGACACCATTCGTCACACTCCATAAAAAATTATGATACACGCTAGATGTGTGTCATAAATGACAAAGTTGATTAATAATAAATTATATTTTTATCTGGGTGTAAAATGTTTAGCTGTTGTCTTGCTAGAGTCGACGCCCCCCTACTATACTACCGTATACAGAAGCAACAGCATTATCATCTGTTATGCTCAAATGGATAGAAAATGGCTTTGTAAATTTTCTGTTTTATTCAATCCGAAGTTCCGTCCCCTAGACCACGTGTGAACGTCTAACGTCTGGATATGAAACGCACTTCTTGGGTTACGTTACAGATTGTTATAGCGGCAGGTTATGAGATAAAGCAACATAATTTAGAGCGAAATAACAAGACTAAAGGCCGCTACATACGTACCGTAGAAGGCCCAGTGACGCTTCTCGAAATTTAAGCGCCCCCTCCATTAACAAGTAAAACTGACAAGAAAATGTGTGAAGCCTTGACAAGGCTTGCCAAGCTTTGAACAGGCTGCTACAGCCTTTACAAGGCTCGACAAGTTTCGATCAGGCTCGGCACATTTCCTGGCAAGTTTCCTTGAAACTGCCCAGCCATTTACAAGTAAACTTTGCAGTGATCCAGTCGTTGTTTTCAATATGCCTCCCGTTCAAAACCGTCAAATAGCCTGTTTTGCTGTAATTTTAGCAAAGAGTTTGAAAGCAAAAAGAAGACATAGGTTTTGGTCGCAAAGTAGTTTTTTGCAAAGGAACTTATACAGTCACGTAAATTTATTAGATGAACTCCGATTAAATGATGCAGACAGTTACCGAAATTACCTTCGTATGGATGAAGTCGGTTACAGAATAAATAAATAATTCACAGTAAATAAATACACAATAACACAGAATAGACAATCCAACACCTACAAAACAAACTATACGAGTTGTATATAGCGCAAGCGTATGTGACCGTGACGGACCGTCTGTAGTAGAGGTGGGCCGATATACCTGTAGTAGGTATTTTGGAACGATATTTTTGTGGAACGGATGTAACAGTGACTGAAAAGTTGAAATACCGCGGCGATTCGCTGTTCCGAGTCGAGACACGCCGCCCTCGCTGTTCCGAGTCGAGGCACACCCTCTACGCACCTACACAGACACACACACACACACACAAAAAGTACGCAAGATCACGTAAACGAATATGCCAAGGCCAAATACTAGGCGTACAAAAATATCGCTGGAACGCAAGGAACAGCCAGTAACGCGTATTTAAAATACTAAGTATTTCAAATACTAGTGGTATCACCGATACACAAGGAACAACGCGTTCCAGAGTAACAGTAGTATTTTAGTAACACCTAATATTTTAGGAACACCTAGTAATTTATGAACAGGTAGTATCAAGCATATTTCGAGTAGGAACTAGTACGAGCCACTTTTTCGTCCTGTATACTTCATTCTGCGCAAAGAGACGAAGCTGTTTTTAATAAAGGAAATAATTCATCCTGCTGTTACATTTATTCTCGTGTGATATGCAGATATATAATACAGATTATATGCTAATAAATTATATATTATACTAGTCACCAACTTGTAACTAAAATCGGTTGGTAAAACTTTATGTTTTTACTCAAAAAAAACTTTATGTTCCGAGTAGTTAGTGAAATCGTTGTATTTAATTATATTGAGTTATAACCTATAGAGTGGCTCATGTTGATAAGCTATATTATACTTTTTATTAATGTGATTTTAACTTCACTACACATCTCACGTAAATGATGAGATTGTTGTAATGGACATTTATGCACTTTATCTAGTCCTGTTCCTTAAATATCTGTAATGCATTTAATTTACTTTTGTTGTTGCTTATTATTTATAAGTTTTATTTATGTATTTATATTTATTTTATTACAATTTGTTTTTGTATTTTTATTTGTAAAATTATGTTTATTCTCATTCACTCTTGTGGCTTACTGTTATGTTTTTATTATACGTTTCTGATGTTTTTTCACATTATTTTTTGTGGTATTACGTGTAGGCCTACTCTAAATTATTTAATTGCCCGGAGTTTCACAACTGATTTTTTCTAACCAATGTTAGTTTGTTTACTACTAGTGAAAACTTAAATTGGTATTCCCAAAGGGAGATAGGCCTATAAATTCTCTTGTTTCTTATTTTCATTTAAACAGTAATAGTTTAATAAAGTCACATTGTAAAGTAACACTGTTAATACTTTTAGTTTCAATTTATTTCTTATAACAAATTGTATAGTATAGGTTATATAATATCTTCAAATAAATACACAGCAAGTAGGTTTACTAATATATTAATAGGTTTATCTAGGTGAAAATAAACCTACTTGCAGTGTATTTATTTGAAGATATTACATAGGAGACCTGCAGGAAACTCAAAACGAGTTACTTACAAAGGATAATATAGGTTATGTATATATAGTATATAATAACAGGTATTTGTACCTGTTATTTTTTTTTGGAACGGTATTTAGAGGTGTACTCTAGGGTAGTGTACAGCGCATGCGCCGGAAAAAAAACTGATGTGACTTGCAGTGAAAACTTCCCAACGGCAACGGTTTGAATGCCGCAAGGATCCTTGTCGCAAGCATTTTCTTGGCCTTGCCATGCCATGTTGCGCCCATCCACTAAAAACTGATAATAATCCTTGTCGAGACTTGCGAAGAAATTGGCCGAGATTTGTCGAGACTTGACAAGGAAATTGCTCAAGACTTCCCAGTCAAGAAACTTGCAAGGAAAACTGTAAGTGGATGGGCCGCTTTATTGACGTTGTAGGAAGTTGATAAGACCGTATGAGTATAAAAAAAGGCCTTGTGAATAGCCCATAGGGGCCTTTTTTAAAACCTAATATAAATATGTGAATATGTGATAGTATGTAACAATATATCTAATAAATATAACAAAATACATAAGGATCGTTTTTCTGTCCGAAAATGTACCCGTGTTAGGAAAAATCGTAGTAAGTATAAGGATGAGATTGGTAATATTGTGATTTTTCTTAATAAAACGTCTAGATTTTCAGAAATTATGGAAACGTATAGCGCTTTAGGTAGTTAAATAACCGAAGAAACAATTAATTACAGATGTGCAGAACAAATAGAGTTATGTTAGGGTTAGATGGAAGGTAGCCATTGGTGTCCCTGGAGAGAATTGAACTTGATAACTCAAGGATCTGGCACCTGACGCAAAGGCACTGTACTGCCGTTTTCGGAAAACTACAGAAGGTTATTTTGATGTGCACGAACGACACTAGACTTCCTGTCGTCACTGTGACCCAATTATTTGCGAGTTTCAAGCCGTACTTTGAAAATTTCTATTTGTACCGTTACAACAAAAAAGTATTGTATACCTACCTTACTCGCGTACTCGGAAACAGTAGAATCCAGCCTGAACGTCTGTAGACTAGTTATGTGCTGATTGGCATTTCTAAAAAGACACAAGCTCACAATATGTTGCCTTGGTTCATCAGAATCGATTAAGTTGAGACTTGTTTGCTTAGAGAAATTCTGTTCAAATTGCAAATCCCTAAGTCGACACTAGGACTCCGGCTGAATACTTTGAACTAGATCGTAGAGATGTTTACCATGTTACGTCGAGGTGTAAATTGAAATCAGTCAGTGTCGAGTAAAACTCCACGAATTGAGACTTCACTTATAACTTACTTGTAAGTTGTAAGGTACGTTACTTGCTGGAGATAATGTTCGTCTGTATTCACCTGATGTGTGTACAGACGGGACTAGGATTTCGCAATAAAATTTAACAGAAGCAAGTGGGGCCGGGACCTTCGTCTCGAGAGGTCTCGTATTTGGTAGAAATAAAAAACACTCAACTAAATGAAGTTAGTTATTCGGCCGACGGAGTAAGCATATTAAAAAAATACCATGTAGGTACGTACATAACTGTAAGTGTGAACAAATCTAAATTGTGAATTGTATTCAACAAGTGGTTGAATTGTATTCTTGAACAATATTGATGAATTGTATTGCATCACTTTATTTGAGTCGACGAGTAACTTTAATTCTATTTTGCTATGTTTTATACTCCTAGAGAGATTTCAAGAAATTATAATCAATGTGTAGAAAATTGTAGATATTTCGTTCTTAAATATAAAGTAGATTGTGTGTGTGTGTGTGTGTGTGTGTGTGTGTGTGTGTGTGTGTGTGTGTGTGTGTGTGTGTGTGTGTGTGTGTGTGTGTGTGTGTGTGTGTGTGTGTGTGTGTGTGTGTGTGTGTGTGTGTGTGTGTGTGTGTGTGTGTGTGTGTGTGTGTGTGTGTGTTCAAACAGAACTTTATTAAGAGGTATTAATTTTAATGAGACTATTTACCTTGATAATTCGGAGTTTCTTGAAGAATCATTATAAATGAATAAAATAGTGATAGCTGTGTTAAATAATAATTTATGCTGTAACCTAAAACTTTATGTATTGTAGGGAACGTGAAATACCCCTTTAAATGGTCTTTTAATCTTTAGGAGATGAAGTGAGGTGGTTCTGTGAGCTAATGAAACGAACTTTAACTTCCACACCCCTTCATATGACTATTGTATAAATGTTTTTATTTGTAGGATAATAAAGTAACTTAGTTAATGAGCGTTCGTATGCTACGTTTGCCCGTATGTCTCTTTCGTCTCTCTCTCATTAAATTTGTTTCCACTTTGTTAAGTTAGAGTTTGTTATCTGCTGTTAAAGTTTGTTACTAATGATGGCCATTAGGACGTAACTTATATGCAAATAGAAGTTTATTGTTTCTCCCCTATCGTACTTCTGCCTCCTGGCGCACTATTTCTCTGGCTTTTAGTTACTTCGTGTTAACTTGTCGTGTTTCTATCGATTACCAAATATGATTGTTTTGCCTTTTATCCGTCACGTGATTTAGTGAACGGAACGTAAAATCACGTGTTTGAACCGCACGATCGGGTAGCGCCGCGCACCAAATGCTTCGATCAATTCGATGACGCCATAAATGGAAGTTAATTAGGATATGATATAAGTTCTGAATCGCGTGTGAGGAATAACGAGCTCCAATAAAGTCACGTGACAGTGAGAAAAGGTAAAATATTTATATTCACACTTTACGAAATAGTGTATGAAAACAGAAATAAAAACCTATTATGAGTGCATATACACGTAGTTCAGTAGAAAAATTCCCTACTTGTCTTTCAGAAAAGTCAAGATTGGCTTCCGTGCATATGTTCATTGGGATTTTTGTGGCCCTAAACAGATGAATCTTACTACGCCATATTATGACCAATGATTTGGGAACGATTCAGTGAAGAATGTAAGCCTAAGTGGCAACAGAATCCCAAGGTGGGAATAGAATTTACACATCCGAGAGATGATCGAAAATTAACCTCCATTAACGCTGATATACACAGTCTGATTGCTACAGCAATACGGTATGTGTGCAGTACCGCCCAGTATCTTTTTGTATTGTTACAACCCATTTGGTTTCTTTCTGTTTGAGTAGCGGCCGAATGAACACGGAATCTGTCATTGTCTCTCCCGCCAGGTGGCGGACTTTGTTGAAACGTTCTACCGTCTGCTGGGTACTTTCACAATATTTCCGAAGTGGTGGAGAGCGTCAGACGATGAGGCTAGGTCGATGGGAAGACTGGAGTGAAACCGATCGACGGTTGCCAGGGATCGTGCGAGAAGCTCTGGTGTGGACGGCGGTCGTCCCAATCTGTCACGTTTGACCAGATTGGCGCTGAGTCGTCGATGTGACTTTATTAGACGGTCGACCCATTCTACGGGGTCACGCCAGCACGCGCCTGACTGTCGCATAGGCAAACTCTGCCTACTCCAAAGGCACACCCTTCGGGGAAGTTCACAATCGGACTAGCGGACGGTCATGCGCACCGATTTGGAATCATTACATCGCCGGGCCGTGTCGGGGCAAGGGTGCCATCGTGTCACCAAGATTAAGCTGGACACTCAGCTGTTTGAAATCAATGAGGATCTCACTAACGACGACAACTCTTGGCTAGGTACCTTACTTCGGCGTTTTTCAACAAGTGGCTACAAAAGGGTGACAACGATATAACAAGTCCTGTATGTAGATGATGATTATGTGGAAAGGTAGTACAAATTACGGGTCTTTTCAAGAAAGCGTCTACAAACAACTCTCACAGCGTCACGAGCCCGCCAAGCTCTCCCGCCAACGCGTCCGCCAGTCCCTACTACTACAGTAGCGATGTGAAGGAGGGGTGATTACCATACCACTACTACTAACATATTTATCGTTTCTGTTTGGAGTCTACGATTCTAGCTTTACGCTGTGTAGTTAGTTACGTTGTTTTATTTTTCCAAGTTACTCTTTCGTTAGTTATTTACATTCGTTTCTTCTTACATATGCTCATTCTTTCGTATGTTTATTTTGTGTTTTTTTTTTAATTCTTTACATTCTTTTGTGTTTATTATTTACGTTATTACTGTATACATTTTTTCTTTATATTGCTTTATTCAAAATGAATCTGATAGAGTTGCTAACTGTCGCCTGAAATGAGGAAAATGCCGTTCGTTTTTTTCTTTTTGTCAAAACAGGATTAATTCACAATCCTAGATTATGTAATTAATGTAATATAAATAATCGTGAAAATAAACTAAAAAAAACCCTCCTAATAAAAATTAAGAAAAAGAAACAAAATAAAAAGAATTGAAGGCGTGCGTGCGTTTAATAAAAAAGAAATAAAAATTTAAAAAACCGAAACAAAATAAAAAGAATAGAATTGAAGCGTGTGTGCGTGCGGAATTAAAGGCACGCGCGCGTGCGTGCGTCATATGAGTGAGTGTGTATGCTAATCACTCCTTCTTCACACCGCTACTGCAGGGGAAGGGACTGGCGGGAACGTTGGTGGGGGAGCTTGGCGGGCTCGTGACGCTGCGAGAGTTTGTAGACGCTTTCTTGAAAAGACCCCAAATCTCTGTGACTTTTGAATATAATAAAATATTTTTCTCGATTTTCGTTCTTGTTTATCAGGCAGTCGGAAGTTAATTTTTGAGTAACCTCACAGAGTTGAACTTTTACTGTTTCTGTGTATTGTAAGTTTATTAGTTATTAATAATAATCGCAGATCTATTTTGCTCATTACGTCTTCGTTTTGCTTATACAGAGTACGCAAACACATACAAAATTATGACATATTATACAACATTTATTTAATAGTCAGTAGTGAAACGGTTTGCTATTGTAGCATGTATTGCGCTTGTTAATGCGGCGGCAAAAGTGGGTTAAACGGTTGGGCTGACAAAGAAGTAGTTAGCGACCAGACAAGGCCACCGTGCGACCAGACCGCGTGACGCCCCGGTACAAGGCCCCTTCCCTCTCCTCTCTGTGCAATTGCGGATACCAGTGGCCGACCGAATGTAATTCGCCAACTGGGTGAATTTACGTTTGATGTCACTCGCCTCGCCATGAAGCTCTGTAACGCTTACGTGATGTACGAATGCATTTTTTCGTTTTCTCTTTCTAATGCTTCTGCATATTTTTTTTATTATCTTCTTTCAGTGTTTGTACGGCAGAGCATGTTTTAAGCTATAAACTAGGGGCATTAGTGCCGCCTTTTGGCAGGTATTAGTGCCGGAGAGAAAAAAAGGGAGAAGGAACGAAATTAAGAAAATATTTTGTTACTAGTATACTTTTTCCTTTTTCTTTCTTAACTAACTTATTTAATTATAAAGCAATTTAATGTGGAATGTTTATGCATTTTTCATTTTAAAAGAATTACTTAAAATTAAACAAACTTTATATATTTTTAAGTAGACCAGTGGTAAAGGCTTTGAATTTGTAACAGACCTCCTTGTAGTAGTAATGTGCTACACTGTAATGTACTTATTGAATATTACATAATTAAATTATAATGTATCCATTTAAGTTTTTGTGGTGATTTTTTTTTAATGTTTAAGCATTTGTGTCGATTTTTACAGTTAATTTCACGAGTAAAGAATAAACACGATCATGGTCAAGTTAAATTCAAATTACATAATTTTCAATATTATATAAAAATCATATATATATATATATATATATATACACACACACATACACATTGGTTGGTTTAGTGCCGCCTAGTGCAAATTTCTTAAAATATGCTCTGTTGTACAGGACTGATTTCTTGAGTACACACGCACAAACGCGGGTTGCCTTCTGCTGATGCGTATAAACTTATAAATTTGTAGAACGACACTGGATCTATAAGTTTTTGTATGACAAGAACAGTCGCAATATTAGGCAAATAGATTACACGTGTATAATTAGTACCTACTGAACAATAAATCATGTAGACTTTGGGCATGCCACTACAAAGCACTGTTAACAATATTTAAAGATACACAAAACATGAAAGTAAAAAGAACTCTAAGTTATAGCCTAAGGTAGAGTCATCATGACTAATACGACTCACTGCACGTGTAATGTAGAAATTGTAGACACTATCGTAATTTCTTTTGATCATAATAATGAATGTTCATAACTGGACTTAAAAATTGATATTTCTTCACATTCGTGAGGGTCCTTCGCAGCTTTCTGGACCCCTGCTTTCCGTCATGTGTAACCCAGTTGCCTGCAACTCAGGCGCGTCGCTTTACCTACAGTCGTGATGTGGAATTAAAGTCGGTAGTCTCCAAGGACAACCACGTTCGTGATCACACGTTGTAGTTTGAGACTCTGGAGCTCCTGATGTTATTGTTATTCACGAAACTTGGATAGTACCCCCTTTACTAGATTCCAGAACGTAGTAGGCATAACATCAGATCTTATCGACATCTGCTGCTAATAGCTAATTTCTAGACACCTTCAAATTCTTTTATTTTTTCCCTGTAATAAGTACACACCATCCCCGCTTTAAAGATTTTACATTGTCATGCGATTGCCACTGATATGTAGATACAGTATACGCTATGTTTGACCTTAGTATTTATCAAGTCGTTTTCGGTCAAACGACGTGAATGTGGCTGTCATTTATTACTACATTATGTAGGGGTAAGGCTTGTGTGTAAATTGTTATAACGTGCGTCGTATATACAACTTCTGAGTAACACAAATTGACGTCATCGGTTTGGAGACAGCTTGTCTGCACATTGGTTTTGACTGAGGTCGATTCAAAGAATTGCTGATGTCATGCGTGGCAGTTGAATTCTTACTTGTGTTATTGAGTTACGTGCGCGAGAACAAGTTAACAAAGATTTTTGTTTCATTTTCCCTTCTTACTGTCAGAAAACCTTAAAATTGAAATACCTGGTAAGTGTTCATTAGACTTTTCCCCTCACTTTTCCTTGTTACAAGATCTAAGTTACTGTTAGGAACAACCTGGCTTGTGTTTAAAATTAGTAAAAAATAAATAAAATAATAAAATACATGTGTGGCACGTAGGCGTATATATGGGATGTAGTGGCAGCCTATTACAAGGATATTTACTCAAGACATATTTCAATTTTTTTAAGACAATAAATTCTTCTGCCAAAAGACGTAATCGCAAAACAAGTAATTTTGTTATTTTTGAAATCTGTGACGTTTGGTGTTCGGTTTGTTATTTACATTTAAGATATCCTATACTTATAGAAGTGATATTTGTTCGATAACGTTTGAATGAGAAACATGTACTATAATTACTGTCGGTAGGTCGCGAGATAACTAAATGTAGTAGGTCGTTTTGTAGCTTCTCAGAACTATGACCCCCCCCCCAGTACCCATTTCAGTTCTAGTTTTGTTATAACAGAACACCCTGTCGTTTCTGATAAATTGAAGCCATTATTATGTTTTAAAAATAGTAAGTCTGGCAAAGTGAATAACGTATTTTCATATATTATCATTCAAAATTATCCCCAAAGTACATAATTATAAATTAATGTTTTAGTTATACAGTTGAGATTCGCTCGCAGATCTAAAATCGTTGGAATGTAGTTTTAGTTTCCTTTCTGTTTTATTTTTCATAATAAAACTTTTTATCTTAAGACGACAACAACAGCATTTGGACCTAGGTTATCAGGTAAGAGGAGGCAACAGGTGGCATTCTTGACAGGACAGTTGTCTGCCCCAGAACTGATCCCGTTGCGCTTCCACACTTTACCCTCAGCGTGAACTTTATCTGCTACATTAGAGAAAGGTAGTTTAATGTTTTAAATTTGGTTAAATCAAATATGTTATCAGGTAATAACCTTACAAGAAATAAGCGTTCTTATGTATTGCGGTAATACAGAGATGCACGTATAGGTTATTTTCCTATTACGTACGCCATTTTTATGTTTCTTCGACAGTTACGATTGAGTTGAGTTACGATTCTTCGACATTGTATGAATATAGTGAAGAACGTTGAACAGTAGTCAAATATTGGCGTTGATGATACTAGGTGTCTGGCTACCAAATTCCCAAACTATTCACTTGTTAAATTTACTGCTGTCGATTAGTAGGACCTGCCATGGTGGATCGCAGAAATACTAATTCTTAAGATTTGTTTAATTGTAAATTTTGTAACAATACACAACGTTTGATTTGATTTTAGATATATAGATGCTGTTGTGTAGATACTCAAGTCGAGTATATATAGATATGATGTTATTGTAGATTATTATTATTAATGATTATTAGAATTGGTTGATTGGAATTTAAAGTTTGTGGTTTAAAAGAGTATTAGACTCGCTATTAGTTCACTGTATCAACCTCCCCACTTACCATCCGTGGATATCTTCACTATTCTCGATGGCGACTTCTCTTACTGTAAACACACTTGACATACCTAGATATTCCTTTTGAATATCGAAAAAAAATGCACATAAACAATAAAATAAATCGAATATTCAATTGTAATTTGAATGATATCAGTAATTCAAATACTACCGCCACCTTATGAGATAACTGTTTATAAAAAAAAATTAAACTACTGCTTCTATTTTATAGAAATTAAAACTCTGGTTCCACTGATAATAAACTGAGGATTTATTGACAATAATGATTAAATTCATCAAAACTCTTTTAAAACAATTAATATGACATCTTCATAAACAACAACAAATTAAAATAATATTGAGATCTCTACAGCTCAAGGCTGGTAACACTGGTGTAATGTACGGTAGTATTGTGAACGAGGTTAGGTTCACTTTAGTTAATTATATTACCACTTTGCGTGAATTCTTTGAAGACACATGATACCAGATATAAAGATGTGAGTTTGAATAACAATATTTACTTATCTATTATTATAAAAAAGAACAAAATTTAAAATTATTAATCTTGGTACGATAGTCGATAATATCGTATTATCGTATGTTATGCAAAAATCTAGAGAAGCTAAGGTCAACACGTGCTTTGAACGTTGCACTGTTAAAATATTACTATTATTAATTCATTAGTTATCAGAACCATGTACTGGAAAGAGAAAAAATCTAAAGAAAAAAACTCTTATTATTGCTTTAATTTCATAAAAATCATTTAAGAACAGAATTGTTTCTTTGTGACAAAAATATATGCTTCGGTTCTAGGTTAGTGTGCCTAGGAACAAGTAAGTAATTGTTTATAATAAGTAACGTTATTTATAAGATTCTTACTAATATAGTTACAAACACTTTATTTATAATTCATATGATGTGTAATTATCAGTCATGAAAATATTTGCACAAGAAAATAATTATTTATTAATTCAAAAGTTATAGTCAAGTAAGCGACTATATTCACATACTATGAGCGGTAACTAAGTTTAATTCCGCCGTTCTCAATTATTCTTTAAATATAAAATAATTATTTTTTAATTAATTACTGTCATTAGACTGTGCTACAACTTGTTTATTAAATTCTGATAATTGTCCATCATTACTCATTAAAGCACTCAAGCGTTACTTGACTCGTGCAGTCAAAACAATAACTGTCGTTCGTCAACGAGAATTATTCCTTTTATTATTTTCTTTAAAATTATTAAAATATTGTACTCCCTGGTTATATACACTGAACATGACCCTTATTATACACTGGTCATGTTAATTCACTGTTCACTTAATTCACTTGACACTCGGTAATGTGGTGTTTAGTATAGGTTAATGTCTGTCTGTGTATTACTGTAGGTGACGCGCACATTTCAAAAAATATCTTGCTGACTTTGACATAGACCTCTCGCCGTGAGTGTTGAGGAACGATTGTCACATTTCGCTAAAGCGTCTCTTTTCGTCTGGTCATTTTAAGCTATTTGATTGGTTCAAAAGGTCATACTCTCAACCCCAAAACACTCTGGTAAAATAAAACTTTTAATTTTTAGCATCTCTAAGCGTGGGTTCGAGATTATTTCTGACGTATACATGGATACTCAAAATGATTGAAAAACTTATAATGGTCATAAGTTTCTTATTTTTTGTCATAGCGTCATTTGGACAGTGGCATTAAATCGCGGACACTTGTGGCTTTATTTTAAGTCTAAACAAGCACTAATTCCGTTCATTATTAATTCACTTGATCATCTTGAAAACTCATATGGTGGTTCTTAATGCAAATAAGTCTTTTTCACCATATTTCGTTATAATTACACTTTAATACTTATTACTAAACATTTGGAGTCCATTTCTCCTTCATGTTAGTACATAAAATGGTTATATTTATAGTTTAAACAAAATCTGTTAAGGGCGTCTATACCAATTATGTTCGATTGTTTACATTTACTTGTAACGCCATTATTCCTTATTCTACTACATATTTCTGACATCATAACACTAATAGGTATATTTACTTACATTTGTTCATACTTTATTTTGCTAAAAATGTTATTTTGTATACACATATATTATGATCAAAATACTTTCTGTTCTCATCTCTCCATTTTGTCACTTATTTAGTTATTTTAGTACACAAGGGATATATTGTTAGTAATTAAAATAGTGTACAAGTGTTGTACACTGTTGGTTCAATGTATTCATTAACTTTTTGTTATCTGAAAGCTCTCTAAGTTATAGTATGGTGGTTATTTACACCTGGTTCTACAATTGCAGTTAGTTAGTTTATAATATTTCAATTATTAAGCTACTAGTATTACATTTGTGAGGTGTTCTCATAGCAGTATTAGACATTTCTCTAACTACTGGTAACATTTGTCACACTCTTTTGATAAGTTTTGATAATGTTTTTTGACTAACTCTCTTGTCACATTGGGGTTCTGTCTATTTAACTTTATGATATTGTATTCAATCTGATTCATTTGCTGTGTCCTTCAGTACATATGGTATTCATTGGTTTGCATTTTATTCTTATTTAGTCTCTGTTTGACACAATTGTGGATAATTGCTTGGTTTAACTAATGTACATGATTTTATGTTATAGGTTCAACTCTTGTGAGGTTATGTGTCAGTTGTCTGACAACAGTGTGCTACATACTTTTATGCAGTATTTAACTCAACTATTGCCATCTCATTATGGCATTCTACTACAATGGTTTATTATTAAGTTTTACACATTTTGTACACATTTTTACACTATTTGTTGAAACAATAATACTGGTATTCTTAGTCTAATTATGTTATATATTTTGGTGGGTTGTACCTATTCTTTGGTACATTGATTGGTTTATACTCAACAAATTAGTTTATTTGCTACTATTTGTTCTGGTATTTATTTACATTTTGTCCTGTCTTGCTATGGCATTCAGGCACATTTCATATCAAGGCTTGCAAAGCTTTTATTATTAATCCCTATGAACAATTAATTTACTGTTCTGTCTCATATTTTTTGGTGGTCTTACTGATTATCTATGTGATTTTCCAATCTTGATTAAACTTGTTACACTAATTGTCTGTGCATTTCACTAGTTAATCGTGGATTTTTTCACTTATAATGGTTAATCACTTTTCTCCGTTATAAACATTTTCACTGGTATTGTTTGTGCTGTTTACTTGGGGTAAAATGGTTATCATATCACATGTTGTTACACTTATATTAAGTATTCACTGTCATTGTTCGTGATCACTTATTGATGCTCAACTCTGGTTTCTTTGTTATTGGTATTCGAATAATCATTATACTTCTTCTGGTCACTATATTGATTTTAATTCCTTGTATATCTTGTGAATGTTGATGTCTTGTACTGTTCATACATAATCTTCATTCTTCATGGTACATTTCTTTTCCTCTTCTTCTTCTTTTCTTCTTCTGGTTAGTTGTTTCTCACTGTCGGTGTTCTCATTGGCTACACATTATTTGTAATAATCCATGTTCCCTTAATATTGTCATACTCTTCCATATTTTATTCATGGTTATGGTAGTCATTGTCCCATATTATTTCACACTAATAAACAAATTCGTTTGTTTTATCACCATCGTGATTGTACTTGATTCGTCCCCTTTTTATGTATTTTATGTTAATAATTATTTTCGGCATATCCCCTCACTATTTTGGATCTATTGGGCCTGGATGCTAACGTATTATATTGGCTCGTTGGTATTTTCTCTCTCTTTGTTATACTCGATGATATCCTTATTATTCTTCCTTCTTCTTCGTTGGGTTATTTCAATAATATTCATTCGTAGATACACACTTTATTTATATTCTCCTGTTACTTCTTTTATGCTCGATGAAATATTTTCATGATATCCTTTTATTTGACGTATTAGATAGTTATTTTATGTAACTGCTAATTTGGTACGTTACATATGCCTTCCTATAAGAATTGTTTTATTCTGAATTCATATATTTATTTTTATTGAAGAATTCATCAATTGTTGTACATTTCCAAGTTGACTCTTATGCTTTTCTTATATCCCTTCACTTTCTTCTATTTGAATCATAATTATTTCCTTTCTATGTAATTATCTCCCTTGTTTATTTAATTCCCTAATTCCCTAACATAATTTTAGCTGGGGCAGTTCAGAGTGGCTCACTTTGGCATACATCTCCACTGGCCATACTAACATCAATAAATACAGAGGTACATCATCTCTGTCAATAATATAAATGATTGCTGGAATATTTCATCAGTCAATTCATCACAATTAATTCAAAATATAAAGTGGTCGTTCTTTCGACAAATAATAAATATCCTTGGGATCATCTCACGCATCTGCGGTTTATACATTATTATATTCTCTTCTTCTTGATTCAACTTAACTAAATTCTTCACATTTTACAGGGATAGTTTGTTTACATTTCATCACTGGTATACTCTCATGGTCATCTTCGTTAATATATTATTTTTTCATTCTTCTTCGTCATCAATTAATCTTTTCTCTTGGTATTACATTAAACGTCATTTCATAATCTTCTTCATTTTCATGATTCACTTCTTTGTGTTATATTTCATTTGGTATAGGCTCTCTTCTAGTGTCTTGCCTCGTGTTTATGTATCATCTATTACTTATATCAATAATATTTATTTGATTCCATTTCTCCAACTTCTTAGGTTGCTCGTTCTGTATATCATCTTGTATATCATCTCCTCTTTATTAGTACGGGTTAGATGTTGGTAACCGGTTGACTAGGCTCTTGGAAATTATGATTTTATCTCATATGTGCCATGGGTGGTGTGTGTCGTTCTCGTATATACTCTTCTTTATTAGTTAGTACGGGTTAGATGTTGTATTTAACTGGTTGACTTGGCTCTTGGAAATCTTTATATTATATATATTTGCCATTGATGTTGGGTGTCGGTCTCGTATTGTTATATTTGTAGTACGGGTAAGTTGTTCTTTACTAGTTGACTTGGCTCTTGGAATTTTCTTTTTATGCCGTAGATGTTGGTTGTCTGCCTCGTATTTACTCTTTTTTATTAGTACGGGTAAGTTGGTATTTTACTGGTTGACTAGGCTCTTGGAAATCTTTATATTATATATATTTGCCATTGATGTTGGGTGTCGGTCTCGTATAGTTATTACACTTGTAGTACGGGTAAGTTGTTCTTTACTAGTTGACTTGGCTCTTGGAATTTTCCTTTTATGCCGTAGATGTTGGTTGTCTGCCTCGTATGGTTATTACACTTGTAGTACGGGTAATTACAATTTTCTTCATCCTTTATATAATTTCTTTGGATCACACTTTTATATTACAAAATTAAAATATAGTCAACACTTATTCTTAGAGTTATATTTTCACTTCTTACTTAGTATCAATAATAAATAGTCTTCATCGCAATATTTCACTCTTTTTTCATTATTTAATTTTCAATATACCGTTTCATGGAAGTTTGGTTGTAGTTGCCTTTTATTTTCTTTGTCACAGGATCTTGTATTTTGTAGGTGTTGTTCGTGTTATTATTATTCGTTATCAAAATAATCCGTCCCATTTCTCAATGTATTTGTATTCATTTTACCCATAGTCATTGCTCTCCTCTCTTCTCGTCGTTCGAACTTCTTCAGTGTTCATGCTACTATCTGTTCTCGTCATATACCTTGCTATCATTTGGTTTTTCCATTTTGCTGCTATCAGATCTTCATCTGCCTTCCGTTCTCCCGTCTTCTTCTTCTCCCTATCTTCGGTATACACGTGTCCAGTGTTCTTCTGGTCGTTGTTATTACTAATATTTCGTATCTCTTCTAATTCTGGTTGACCGTCATCTGTCTTCTGGTTGGGTCTTTCCATTAATTGGCTCCTCTTCTTCCTCAATTCTCTTATTTCTCGGGCGTACCCTTCGATGATCCGGTCCCATTGTTCTTGATAGCCTTCCTTTTTCTTAAAATACCTTACTCTTCTTTTGGAAATATTTGCTTCACATATTTTATTGATTATTTTCTTCTTTGTTGTCACATAATTCTCCTCCTCGTCCATCTTCATGAAGCTCCTTCGGTACTCCTTTCTAAAGATTCCTTCTTCATGGTCGACGATTGGGAAGTTAATCACATTGATTAGACCACCTCGAGTCATTTCGATTAATTCTTTTGTAACCCTTGCCTTCTTTGGACGCATGGTTCTTCTTTTTTCCATCTTCACCTCTTCCATTTCCTTAATTATTTGGATCTTCTTTTCTCCACTCTCTTCAGGCTTTGGACTCACTTGTTCCGAGTTTTTATCTTCGGGTGACTCTTCGGTCTCGGAGTTATCATCTGTTCTTAATTCTCTTCTTATCTTCTTAACACTCTCTTTCGTCTCTTCACAACATCTTTTTATTGTCTCTCCCGATCGCTTATAATCATCATCCACTACCGTATTTACCGACTCCACGCTCTCTTGTAATCTTCCTTCATTTTCTTATTCATTTGGTCTAATTTCTCATTGATTTCATTGATTTTGGCTCCTAATTCTGCAGATAAATTTTCTTTCATTATTTCCATATTTTTCTCCAATAACTCTTCTGTCTTCTCCTGTCCGTCTTCCATCCTCCTATTAGTTTCATCTATCTTGTCATTTAAATTTTTTTTCCAAGATTCTATGTTCTTCTGGCTGTCCTTCTGGCCATCTTCTATCTTCTTATTGATTGTGACTAACTCCTCCTTTGTGTATTGACTGGTTTCATCCATTTTCTCCATCATTCGCCTGAACATTTCTTGCATCGTCATGTTCTCTGTCTGCGTTGGTTTTTCGGGTTGGCTGACCTCCGGTTGGGTTTCCTGTTGAGTGACTTCCGGTTCACCTTCCGGTTGTTGAACCTCCTCCGCCGGTTCAGGTTGTCTATCTTCAATTTCCAGTAATATTTCTTCAACGTCCTCTGCCGACGTCGCTACTTTCTCCTCCATTCTAGCCTCCCTCTCGGCCTCTGCCGCTCGTTTCTTCGTTGTTGACCTTCTATACATCTTTCTATCTGTGTAATGTACTTGCTGTCCTGCTGCCGAATTAGGTTGAGAAATCGTTTATTTAATTAATTAAATTATTAGGTGTTTTCGTCCTAATTCGCGCTCAGACGTTGGGCGCCACGTTGTAACAATACACAACGTTTGATTTGATTTTAGATATATATATATGCTGTTGTGTAGATACTCAACTCGAGTATATATAGATATGATGTTATTGTTGATTATTATTATTATTAATGATTATTAGAATTGGTTGATTGGAATTTAAAGTTTGTGGTTTAAAAGAGTATTAGGCTCGCTATTAGTTCACTGTATCAACCTCCCTACTTACCATCCGTGGATATCTTCACTATTCTCGATGGCGACTTCTCTTACTGTAAACACACTTGACATACCTAGATATTCCTTTTGAATATCGAAAAAAAATGCACATAAACAATAAAATAAATCAAATATTCAATTGTAATTTGAATGATATCAGTAATTCAAATGCTACCGCCACCTTATGAGATAACTGTTTATAAAAAAAAATTAAACTACTGCTTCTATTTTATAGAAATTAAAACTCTGGTTCCACTGATAATAAACTGAGGATTTATTGACAATGATTAAATTCATCAAAACTCTTTTAAAACAATTAATATGACATCTTCATAAACAACAACAAATTAAAATAATATTGAGATCTCTACAGCTCAAGGCTGGTAACACTGTTGTAATGTACGATAGTATTGTGAACGAGGTTAGGTTCACTTTAGTTAATTATATTACCACTTTGCGTGAATTCTTTGAAGACACATGATACCAGATATAAAGATGTGAGTTTGAATAACAATATTTACTTATCTATTATTATAGAAAAGAACAAAATTTAAAATTATTAATCTTGGTACGATAGTCGATAATATCGTATTATCGTATGTTATGCAAAAATCTAGAGAAGCTAAGGTCAACACGTGCTTTGAACGTTGCACTGTTAAAATATTATTATTATTAATTCATTAGTTATCAGAACCATGTACTGGAAAAAGAAAAAATCTAAAGAAAAAAACTCTTATTATTCCTTTAATTTCATAAAAATCATTTAAGAACAGAATTGTTTCTTTGTGACAAAAATATATGCTTCGGTTCTAGGTTAGTTTGCCTAGGAACAAGTAAGTGATTGTTTATAATAAGTAATGTTATTTATAAGATTCTTATTAATATAGTTACAAACACTTTATTTATAATTCATATGATGTGTAATTATCAGTCATGAAAATATTCGCACAAGAAAATAATTATTTATTAATTCAAAAGTTATAGTCAAGTAAGCGACTATATTCACATACTATGAGCGGTATGCAAGTTTAATTCCGCCGTTCTCAATTTTTCTTTAAATATAAAATTATTATTTTTTAATTAATTATTGTCATTAGATTGTGCTACAACTTGTTTATTAAATTCTGATAATTGTCCATCATTACTCATTAAAGCACTCAAGCGTTACTTGACTCGTGCAGTCAAAACAATAACTGTCGTTCGTCAACGAGAATTATTCCTTTTATTATTTTCTTTAAAATTATTAAAATATTGTACTCCCTGGTTATATACACTGAACATGACCCTTATTATACACTGGTCATGTTAATTCACTGTTCACTTAATTCACTTGACACTCGGTAATGTGGTGTTTAGTATAGGTTAATGTCTGTCTGTGTATTACTGTAGGTGACGCGCACATTTCAAAAAATATCTTGCTGACTTTGACATAGACCTCTCGCCGTGAGTGTTGAGGAACGATTGTCACATTTCGCTAAAGCGTCTCTTTTCGTCTGGTCATTTTAAGCTATTTGATTGGTTCAAAAGGTCATACTCTCAACCCCAAAACACTCTGGTAAAATAAAACTTTTAATTTTTAGCATCTCTAAGCGTGGGTTCGAGATTATTTCTGACGTATACATGGATACTCAAAATGATTGAAAAACTTATAATGGTCATAAGTTTCTTATTTTTTGTCATAGCGTCATTTGGACAGTGGCATTGAATCGCGGACACTTGTGGCTTTATTTAAAGTCTAAACAAGCACTAATTCCCTTCATTATTAATTCACTTGATCATCTTGAAAACTCATATGGTGGTTCTTAATGCAAATAAGTCTTTTTCACCATATTTCGTTATAATTACACTTTAATACTTATTACTAAACATTTGGAGTCCATTTCTCCTTCATGTTAGTACATAAAATGGTTATATTTATAGTTTGAACAAAATCTGTTAAGGGCGTCTATACCAATTATGTTCGATTGTTTACATTTACTTGTAACGCCATTATTCCTTATTCTACTACATATTTCTGACATCATAACACTAATAGGTATATTTACTTACATTTGTTCATACTTTATTTTGCTAAAAATGTTATTTTGTATACACATATATTATGATCAAAATACTTTCTGTTCTCATCTATCCATTTTGTCACTTATTTAGTTATTTTAGTACACAAGGGATATATTGTTAGTAATTAAAATAGTGTACAAGTGTTGTACATTGTTGGTTCAATGTATTCATTAACTTTTTGTTATCTGAAAGCTCTCTAAGTTATAGTATGGTGGTTATTTACACCTGGTTCTACAATTGCAGTTAGTTAGTTTATAATATTTCAATTATTAAGCTACTAGTATTACATTTGTGAGGTGTTCTCATAGCAGTATTAGACATTTCTCTAACTACTGGTAACATTTGTCACACTCTTTTGATAAGTTTTGATAATGTTTTTTGACTAACTCTCTTGTCACATTGGGGTTCTGTCTATTTAACTTTATGATATTGTATTCAATCTGATTCATTTGCTGTGTCCTTCAGTACATATGGTATTCATTGGTTTGCATTTTATTCTTATTTAGTCTCTGTTTGACACAATTGTGGATAATTGCTTGGTTTAACTAATGTACATGATTTTATGTTATAGGTTCAACTCTTGTGAGGTTATGTGTCAGTTGTCTGACAACAGTGTGCTACATACTTTTATGCAGTATTTAACTCAACTATTGCCATCTCATTATGGCATTCTACTACAATGGTTTATTATTAAGTTTTACACATTTTGTACACATTTTTACACTATTTGTTGAAACAATAATACTGGTATTCTTAGTCTAATTATGTTATATATTTTGGTGGGTTGTACCTATTCTTTGGTACATTGATTGGTTTATACTCAACAAATTAGTTTATTTGCTACTATTTGTTCTGGTATTTATTTACATTTTGTCCTGTCTTGCTATGGCATTCAGGCACATTTCATATCAAGGCTTGCAAAGCTTTTATTATTAATCCCTATGAACAATTAATTTACTGTTCTGTCTCATATTTTTTGGTGGTCTTACTGATTATCTATGTGATTTTACAATCTTGATTAAACTTGTTACACTAATTGTCTGTGCATTTCACTAGTTAATCGTGGATTTTTTCACTTATAATGGTTAATCACTTTTCTCCGTTATAAACATTTTCACTGGTATTGTTTGTGCTGTTTACTTGGGGTAAAATGGTTATCATATCACATGTTGTTACACTTATATTAAGTATTCACTGTCATTGTTCGTGATCACTTATTGATGCTCAACTCTGGTTTCTTTGTTATTGGTATTCGAATAATCATTATACTTCTTCTGGTCACTATATTGATTTTAATTCCTTGTATATCTTGTGAATGTTGATGTCTTGTACTGTTCATACATAATCTTCATTCTTCATGGTACATTTCTTTTCCTCTTCTTCTTCTTTTCTTCTTCTGGTTAGTTGTTTCTCACTGTCGGTGTTCTCATTGGCTACACATTATTTGTAATAATCCATGTTCCCTTAATATTGTCATACTCTTCCATATTTTATTCATGGTTATGGTAGTCATTGTCCCATATTATTTCACACTAATAAACAAATTCGTTTGTTTTATCACCATCGTGATTGTACTTGATTCGTCTCCTTTTTATGTATTTTATGTTAATAATTATTTTCGGCATATCCCCTCACTATTTTGGATCTATTGGGCCTGGATGCTAACGTATTATATTGGCTCGTTGGTATTTTCTCTCTCTTTGTTATACTCGATGATATCCTTATTATTCTTCCTTCTTCTTCGTTGGGTTATTTCAATAATATTCATTCATAGATACACACTTTATTTATATTCTCCTGTTACTTCTTTTATGCTCGATGAAATATTTTCATGATATCCTTTTATTTGACGTATTAGATAGTTATTTTATGTAACTGCTAATTTGGTACGTTACATATGCCTTCCTATAAGAATTGTTTTATTCTGAATTCATATATTTATTTTTATTGAAGAATTCATCAATTGTTGTACATTTCCAAGTTGACTCTTATGCTTTTCTTATATCCCTTCACTTTCTTCTATTTGAATCATAATTATTTCCTTTCTATGTAATTATCTCCCTTGTTTATTTAATTCCCTAATTCCCTAACATAATTTTAGCTGGGGCAGTTCAGAGTGGCTCACTTTGGCATACATCTCCACTGGCCATACTAACATCAATAAATACAGAGGTACATCATCTCTGTCAATAATATAAATGATTGCTGGAATATTTCATCAGTCAATTCATCACAATTAATTCAAAATATAAAGTGGTCGTTCTTTCGACAAATAATAAATATCCTTGGGATCATCTCACGCATCTGCGGTTTATACATTATTATATTCTCTTCTTCTTGATTCAACTTAACTAAATTCTTCACATTTTACAGGGATAGTTTGTTTACATTTCATCACTGGTATACTCTCATGGTCATCTTCGTTAATATATTATTTTTTCATTCTTCTTCGTCATCAATTAATCTTTTCTCTTGGTATTACATTAAACGTCATTTCATAATCTTCTTCATTTTCATGATTCACTTCTTTGTGTTATATTTCATTTGGTATAGGCTCTCTTCTAGTGTCTTGCCTCGTGTTTATGTATCATCTATTACTTATATCAATAATATTTATTTGATTCCATTTCTCCAACTTCTTAGGTTGCTCGTTCTGTATATCATCTTGTATATCATCTCCTCTTTATTAGTACGGGTTAGATGTTGGTAACCGGTTGACTAGGCTCTTGGAAATTATGATTTTATCTCATATGTGCCATGGGTGGTGTGTGTCGTTCTCGTATATACTCTTCTTTATTAGTTAGTACGGGTTAGATGTTGTATTTAACTGGTTGACTTGGCTCTTGGAAATCTTTATATTATATATATTTGCCATTGATGTTGGGTGTCGGTCTCGTATTGTTATATTTGTAGTACGGGTAAGTTGTTCTTTACTAGTTGACTTGGCTCTTGGAATTTTCTTTTTATGCCGTAGATGTTGGTTGTCTGCCTCGTATTTACTCTTTTTTATTAGTACGGGTAAGTTGGTATTTTACTGGTTGACTAGGCTCTTGGAAATCTTTATATTATATATATTTGCCATTGATGTTGGGTGTCGGTCTCGTATAGTTATTACACTTGTAGTACGGGTAAGTTGTTCTTTACTAGTTGACTTGGCTCTTGGAATTTTCCTTTTATGCCGTAGATGTTGGTTGTCTGCCTCGTATGGTTATTACACTTGTAGTACGGGTAATTACAATTTTCTTCATCCTTTATATAATTTCTTTGGATCACACTTTTATATTACAAAATTAAAATATAGTCAACACTTATTCTTAGAGTTATATTTTCACTTCTTACTTAGTATCAATAATAAATAGTCTTCATCGCAATATTTCACTCTTTTTTCATTATTTAATTTTCAATATACCGTTTCATGGAAGTTTGGTTGTAGTTGCCTTTTATTTTCTTTGTCACAGGATCTTGTATTTCGTAGGTGTTGTTCGTGTTATTATTATTCGTTATCAAAATAATCCGTCCCATTTCTCAATGTATTTGTATTCATTTTACCCATAGTCATTGCTCTCCTCTCTTCTCGTCGTTCGAACTTCTTCAGTGTTCATGCTACTATCTGTTCTCGTCATATACCTTGCTATCATTTGGTTTTTCCATTTTGCTGCTATCAGATCTTCATCTGCCTTCCGTTCTCCCGTCTTCTTCTTCTCCCTATCTTCGGTATACACGTGTCCAGTGTTCTTCTGGTCGTTGTTATTACTAATATTTCGTATCTCTTCTAATTCTGGTTGACCGTCATCTGTCTTCTGGTTGGGTCTTTCCATTAATTGGCTCCTCTTCTTCCTCAATTCTCTTATTTCTCGGGCGTACCCTTCGATGATCCGGTCCCATTGTTCTTGATAGCCTTCCTTTTTCTTAAAATACCTTACTCTTCTTTTGGAAATATTTGCTTCACATATTTTATTGATTATTTTCTTCTTTGTTGTCACATAATTCTCCTCCTCGTCCATCTTCATGAAGCTCCTTCGGTACTCCTTTCTAAAGATTCCTTCTTCATGGTCGACGATTGGGAAGTTAATCACATTGATTAGACCACCTCGAGTCATTTCGATTAATTCTTTTGTAACCCTTGCCTTCTTTGGACGCATGGTTCTTCTTTTTTCCATCTTCACCTCTTCCATTTCCTTAATTATTTGGATCTTCTTTTCTCCACTCTCTTCAGGCTTTGGACTCACTTGTTCCGAGTTTTTATCTTCGGGTGACTCTTCGGTCTCGGAGTTATCATCTGTTCTTAATTCTCTTCTTATCTTCTTAACACTCTCTTTCGTCTCTTCACAACATCTTTTTATTGTCTCTCCCGATCGCTTATAATCATCATCCACTACCGTATTTACCGACTCCACGCTCTCTTGTAATCTTCCTTCATTTTCTTATTCATTTGGTCTAATTTCTCATTGATTTCATTGATTTTGGCTCCTAATTCTGCAGATAAATTTTCTTTCATTATTTCCATATTTTTCTCCAATAACTCTTCTGTCTTCTCCTGTCCGTCTTCCATCCTCCTATTAGTTTCATCTATCTTGTCATTTAAATTTTTTTTCCAAGATTCTATGTTCTTCTGGCTGTCCTTCTGGCCATCTTCTATCTTCTTATTGATTGTGACTAACTCCTCCTTTGTGGATTGACTGGTTTCATCCATTTTCTCCATCATTCGCCTGAACATTTCTTGCATCGTCATGTTCTCTGTTGAAACAATAATACTGGTATTCTTAGTCTAATTATGTTATATATTTTGGTGGGTTGTACCTATTCTTTGGTACATTGATTGGTTTATACTCAACAAATTAGTTTATTTGCTACTATTTGTTCTGGTATTTATTTACATTTTGTCCTGTCTTGCTATGGCATTCAGGCACATTTCATATCAAGGCTTGCAAAGCTTTTATTATTAATCCCTATGAACAATTAATTTACTGTTCTGTCTCATATTTTTTGGTGGTCTTACTGATTATCTATGTGATTTTCCAATCTTGATTGAACTTGTTACACTAATTGTCTGTGCATTTCACTAGTTAATCGTGGATTTTTTCACTTATAATGGTTAATCACTTTTCTCCGTTATAAACATTTTCACTGGTATTGTTTGTGCTGTTTACTTGGGGTAAAATGGTTATCATATCACATGTTGTTACACTTATATTAAGTATTCACTGTCATTGTTCGTGATCACTTATTGATGCTCAACTCTGGTTTCTTTGTTATTGGTATTCGAATAATCATTATACTTCTTCTGGTCACTATATTGATTTTAATTCCTTGTATATCTTGTGAATGTTGATGTCTTGTACTGTTCATACATAATCTTCATTCTTCATGGTACATTTCTTTTCCTCTTCTTCTTCTTTTCTTCTTCTGGTTAGTTGTTTCTCACTGTCGGTGTTCTCATTGGTTACACATTATTTGTAATAATCCATGTTCCCTTAATATTGTCATACTCTTCCATATTTTATTCATGGTTATGGTAGTCATTGTCCCATATTATTTCACACTAATAAACAAATTCGTTTGTTTTATCACCATCGTGAGTGTACTTGATTCGTCTCCTTTTTATGTTAATAATTATTTTCGGCATATCCCCTCACTATTTTGGAGCTATTGGGCCTGGATGCTAACGTATTATATTGGCTCGTTGGTATTTTCTCTCTCTTTGTTATACTCGATGATATCCTTATTATTCTTCCTTCTTCTTCGTTGGGTTATTTCAATAATATTCATTCGTAGATACACACTTTATTTATATTCTCCTGTTACTTCTTTTATGCTCGATGAAATATTTTCATGATATCCTTTTATTTGACGTATTAGATAGTTATTTTATGTAACTGCTAATTTGGTACGTTACAATTTGTTTTAATTGTTTAATTGCTATAGTGTCGACAGCGAGCATATTATTTCTTGCACCAAGTCGTGTATTATTTTTTTGGTTTGTATCGTGTTTAATTTGTTAGTCGTGTTAATTCGATGCAGTTTAATTCAGTTGCAACATAATAAATGTTTATGATATAGGCCACACCTAATAAGTTAATTCACGTTGAGAGAAGTTTAGACGTGTTTCCATCTCAAATCTAATAGCCTAAGCCGAGTAGTCTAAGAGCCGGTCAGTGATGATCACCGAGAAAGTATTTTTCGCAAAAAAAAAATATATATATATTAAATCATTTCCCATTGATACACGACTTCATGTGATTGTTGTCGTTACAGATCGTGTTCGTTACGATGAATGAAAAGCTAGATAGTAGAGCCCCAAGCTCACAGCCCTGGGATAACTATTAAAAATATGTTTTCGGTAAGAAAAGATAAACATTATTTCCCCATTGTATTTGTTCAATAGTTTGCCGGGCGAGCGTGCGACTTTGATATCTACGACGCATGTACTGTACATATGATTGAGTGTATGTAACAGAAATAGTTGTTATTAGTCTGTATTATTAATTCTATCATTTGTTTCGACGTAAAATTAATCGCGCTCGGTACAGTAACAGATGATACAGATTACTTTAAATTGTTTTATTTATATTTATCGTAGACGCAATCAGCCGTTATATTGTGTAGTTGCATTCCTGCAGAACAGCTGATTCTGTTTAACGATACCACCTGTGTCCCTTGTGCGTATTATGTTCACGTCGCATCTTTTTGTTTAGTCGCTCAACCTCTTGAATATGTCCAGTTTATTTCTACGGCCTTTTAGCGAATTTGAATTTTGTAGTTACTGGAAAGCTGTACCATCAACTTTCATAGGGACCTACTATTGCCGAAGCATCTGATCATCCTGACATGTACTAGCGCGCTTTACAGTGTTTTATAGCTGTCATATCGCGAATCGTCAGAGTATATTCGATATACTTGTAAGTAATCAAGTATGGTTATGGCGCAAGATGTCTAATCAATCAGTGCCACTACTTTCAACACCGCCGTGAATGAGACGAGACAGATAAAGAAAGTTTGGCAAGAGGGAGTAAGGCAAACTGTAATAAGCCAAGAAATGAAAGGAGAAAAATAAGATTTACGACTTCTCCGATGATTCCATTTCTTCTCTCCGTCTTTACCTGTCATTCTTCAAATCATTCTCAAGGTTTCTCTCTCTCCATCATGGCCTTGTCTATGCCCTCTCTCTCTCTCTCTCTCTCTCTCTCTCTCTCTCTCTCTCTTGCTTTTCCTACATCTATGTGCCCCCTTTTGCTTTTGGCTTGCCACTTGAACATTGCTTTAGAAATCTCCCTATAGCTATGTTATAAATGTGGTAAAGTTATGATCGAATTATGTGTGTTCGGTCTATGTTCGCATCAATTAACTATGGTATTTATTTCTTTTTACCATTAATTCGCGAATACGTAGCCGCGTGAAGTAATAAAATTATATTTTGATTTATGCCAACGCACTGTGTCCGTGTGTGTGCGCACACGCGCGCCTTGCTTACTTATCTAGCCCAGGTATACCACAGAAGGACGCTGTATTATTGTCCCAGCGATAGAGATGACAGGCAGACCGAGTCGTAACCTTGATTCGAGCCCATGACGCCAGCACAGACGTTGCTTTTGTGAATCACAACGAAACCACTGCCGGTCCGCGCCACAAGTTAAATATTATAAAGATAATTTTGTCGCCTAATATATTAGACTCCTTTTTGTACTATCGAAATTCTTTAAGCCATACGGCATACAAGGCAGGCTACGTGACCAGAACTACACTTGAGATGTTACTCTGAGTACTTATTCCAACAGGCTGAGTTAATCTCGGGACTATATGTTACATCGTCGACTTTATATTGCTGCCCGAGAATCGAAAGCAGGGCCTTCACATTAATAACCTGTTCAAGTGCCATACCTGATTTACTAACTTCATTTTTTCATTTCTCTGTGTTAATTTATTTGAGTTCTTCCTGAACCCTTTCTCGTTTGCAATCCATAATCGAAAGTCTAGCAATATGTCATCTAGGCGTAAGCGCTTATTACATTCATTTTCAGCGCCCTTTGGAAGGGGGAAGTGAGATTAAGTAGGTATATTGTTTATATCGGAGAAGGTGTGTTTGCAATCAATAAAGATGACGCGGCACGGCGGAGCGAGTACATTGCCAATTATTTCGGGTTGGGTCGTTCTTATGATTTTAATTTATTTGTTGTGGGAACGACGTTAGACATTCCATCATTAATCAACAAAAGATAGAGGCATTAATAATAACAACAACAATAGCGGCAGTAATTATTGATGACGTCACAGTGGATGACCTTACGTGTCTTGGCGCTGATCGTTCATACAACTCTCGTTCCTTTATTATATTATAACATACACTTGGGTTCTAAAAGGCATGTTGCAGAAGAGCATTCATTATAATGTTTCAAATTGTTATAATTTTTATAAAAAAGATTCGTTACAATTTCAAGACTCATCATTGTTACGCTGATAACATTTAAAATAGATTCCAGTAGTCGAGAAATTGTTGAAACAAGAGCAAAACGTTTCTCACTGATATGTTAAAACAGTTAGACCAGACGGGATGTTGAATTCTATATAAGCAGCGTAAAAGTTCAGTCTTTGCAGGGCGTAATCGAAGCCTTTTCGTCCGGTAGAAGTGGTTTGCATTGTTTAGTCAATTCTTAGCAACAGGTATTACGCAGTAATTCACTAAAACATTTTAAATTTAAGGCGAGACCTCGTCTTTCCGTTTAAGCCAGGAAAATGTTGAAGTAAGAGGAAAGTTTTCTCAGCGATACTTTAAACCAAAAGATCGGTTTCAATGTGTTTCACATAAACAGCAATTTGTACCGACAGCGTAAAGCTATAGCTCTTTTTCATGATTCAGTCATTGTTATGAAAGTTTTCATGGAAGCAGGGCCTGCTATGAATGTTTAATTAACTCCTAGGTGTAGGTATTACATAGTGTTCATTAAACCATTAAACATTTTTTAATTTGCGCGTAATTGTAAGGTTGATTACGTGGTGATTACGTAAATCGTGCTTTGGGACATAATATTGTGCAACGTAATAATATTGTTTCGTGTCGGCCATCACCGAATTAATTAACTTTTTAACTTATTATTTATGATGAGATTTATTATTTACAACCCTCTATCGCGTATGGTGACATTTAGTGTTTGCTTCGGGGTGAGAAAATGTATTTGCAGGGGATAACATTTTTTAACGAGATTTTGTTTTCAAATAACCGGTGGGCGAGTATCATAAAGGTCATGATCCCGAGCCTAGGCACCTGGTTTTTTGCAAACAGCTCATTTATTTTTATAATCGATTTATAAAAAGTAAAGTAAATAAGTTGTGCTTAAGCCCTCAAAACTTTTTAATTTATGAAATTGCACAGTCTGGCGACAGAACTAGTATCTACGTGACGAATCGTTTTTGATGGCAGCTGTCAAAAGGTGCAATATATTTTTCAAAAACATATTTTGATGTGAATTTCAGTGCATTCAGAAAAACCTCAGCTTCTAATTGGAGCTAAAAACGACAATGAAAACTTTTTTTTTGCTTTCCGTGTCCCCTTAAATAGATTGTTATGTAACATACACAATGACATTATGTCAACCTCTAGGCTGTAAGATATTTTTTGAGATGCAGTCCACTGACGGCACATCAATGTGACCGTGTGTAGGCAACGCATCACTCCAGTCCCCCGTGACACATGACACACCAAAATTATCGTGTGTGGGCAGGTTTGGTTTTTTTTTGCATTTCCTTTAAACTTTTAATAGCGTATTGTATACTAAATCGCACATCGCTATATTAACTTTTGCTACTGACTAATTCGCTTTCATAAATGAAACATTTAACAAAAACAAGGAAAATAAATAGCTTCAGGAAAATATCAGTGGGAGTGAGTTGTCTCACTTTGTAGATGTGTCCTCCTGTTTGTCACAACTAGAAACGTTGTGTAACATTTTGAAAAATACGGCCGTTTTTTCCTTAAATTACATAATTGGATTGGTTTCGTTTCGTATCAAAAGTAAAATCATTATTACACAGATACGACCTAGTTTAACGATTTTTGTGTATGTTGTAGTGAGCTGACGAGTTCAATAAGCAAAATTAACTAAGACAATGCGTAAATTACTATATTGATTAACCATTAATTTTGCTTGAGTTGTCTAGTGAGTTTACAATGCTTTCAGCAGTCGTAAATCTTAACGCGATACAATTTAGTGTTTTTAGTGAGGCATTTACTTAGTAAACAAGACAAGTCGTATTATCTAATTATGTGTTTGTTAGCGTTTTAATGTGTTCTTCAAGTAACGCGCATTGACTGTTACTTTATTAGCACACATTTTCTACTCTCTTACGTGTACTGTATGTGCCAGTCTTAATGTTCGTCTGCTCAGCGCTAAGATGTTAACGAAGTGTCTGTAGTTCCAAGTAAGTCTTTCAAAGTTAATGTAATTACGGTGTCTCTCATGCTTGTTGGCAGCCAGAGAAACGCAGAGTGAGAACGTTAAAGTGGGCGAAGTGACTCACAAACAGTCGTAAAACTGTAGTAAACCTTAAACATTACTTACGTTTTGCGCTGCTTTCGTCATGCAGTTAGGCAGTGCATATATTTGTAAATGGCCACAAAAACTGTTATTATTTTTGCTTTGCTTGTAAAATGAAATGACCTTGAACTTTCCCATCTAGTGGTACGAACGTTACACTTCGCTTCGTCTTCAGAATCTTTGGCACGAGTACATTGGTATAGTCCTGTAACCACCACAGTATAATTCTGCATCACTTAACATGCGTGTTAAGTATAAAGTACTTCAATATGATTCACCAGGTCGGATAGTAATATTTTTAATATCGACACTGTAATTTGTCTTCACACGTCTTCAGATTCTACCATAGCATGCCACCCAAAACATCGTCCGTTGATTGTGATAACCAGAAATAACGTTATACAGTTGCTAATACTTTCACGGTCGGCGTCCACATTATTAGCCGAGCTGTGTATAGTTTGTTGTGACAGTCGTTTCTGCCGCACCATCGGAGCCCATCGTCAGTGTCGGAAACAATTGACACGGTGTCCGCTAATTCGCCCCAGTGATGAGGTATGTATTGGCGGACACCGTGCCAATTGTTTCCGACACTGACGATGGCCTCCGATGGTGAGGCAGAAGTGTCTGCCAAAACAAACTATATACCCGGCTAATAATGTCTCCTATTATAACGTTATACACCTCTATGTTATTGGGTGGAAACGAGGATGGAAACTTGATGTTTCCGAGTGAATCGCGTTTGTGTTGATATTTTTGTTTACCCATTGATAATAATTGTTTTGACTCCACTATCTTGTTGGTTACTTACTCTGTTGCGGTACTGACATATTTCGTCAGATATGAAAAGGCGTCTTCAGAAATGTTTGTTTTGTTACAAAATTGTTGTCCAAATTACTGACGGCACAATCCGTCATCACCTTCATTACGTGGTGCACATATTAAAAATAAATATATCTTCATATTCGATGTGCCTCATCAAGGTCAGATTATATCAGGATCAGACTGTAATGTGTATTTACACGCTATGCTGTTATACGGTATGGCTAAGTGAGAATAACGTTACACGCAGGTATACTTGATGAAGACGAAATTGGAAACTCGATGTTTCTGAGCGGATCGCGTGATGTTGAAATTTTCGTTTACCGATTGATAATTGTTTTGTCAACCGATTTCTTTTAGTCTAGTTATCTTGTAGCGGTATGTGACATCTTTGATCAAGGTCAAGAGACGTCTTTAAATAGGCCTATCTTGGTTTGGGCACGAGCTTATTATGTTACTCCCTGTGAACTATTACGGTAGAATCCATCGTTACGTAGTAATAAATGTAATTCAATAGTCATTGTGACTCAGATTCAGGATCAGACTGTCTCGGGTGGTAATATTTTTGATGTGGCACTATAACATGTGTTTACACGCAATTCTGCTTCACAGTGTGATCAAGTCAGATTAATGTCGCACGCCGTTAGAGCTTCTGGGGGGTGGCAAGGGGGTAGGGTGTCATCGCTAATATAACAAATAGTATTTGTATACTGAGTTTCTTCTAACTTATATAATTCACAATAAATAAGCTAAAAACCCGGTTACAGACACTAGAAGATATTAGTAGCATGTTTAAACATTCTAAGTAGGAATAAACTACACAAGATGGGCGTAATAAATTTAAAGATGTGAAGCGCAGTTTACATATAAAGATGACATAAATGAATGTGTATGTAATATTTAAATTAATAATTTTTAATATATACGTGTACCAGTATAAATGACAAAGTTGATGCGAAAGATCTGGATAGAATGTATGAGGCTGGGATTCGAAAGACGATTTTAAATGTTGTTCGAAAATCGCAATGTATATATTTGTGTGTGTGTGTGTGTGTGTGTGTGTGTGTGTGTGTGTGTGTGTGTGTGTGTGTGTGTGTGTGTGTGTGTGTGTGTGTGTGTGTGTGTGTGTGTGTGTGTTTTGAAGGATTTCGAAATTTAGATTTCTGAGCAGCCGAGAGCATTATAAAAATGGCGCCTGCGGCAATAGTTTTAAACCTAATTTACAACCTCGGACTCGATAAAGATATCAAAATCTGATCGCAACCGTAAGGATATTCCTAGCTCTTCTCGTGACTGTTGCTTCTGGTACAAAACGATTTAGTAAATTGAGTGTTATTAAAAATTACATAAGAAGCAACATGGGAAAGATCGATTTTGCTAGTAGGCCAAGCAGCCCGAATCCTCTGCCGGAGTCTGACTCCCCAGATATGGAGACCTCGGCTTCCACCGACTGGGTGGCAGTAGGGCGCGGTGGCAAGCCGCGAAAGTCTCCCTCCCTGACCTCCTTGAGTTCGGCCACGGACTCGGCGGCACTCCAAGCCTCCGCTGAGGTTGCGCCTAGTCGCACCTCCGAAGGAAGGGTCCCGCCGGTGTTCGTTACGAACGTCAGGGACGTGATCGGCTTCGTTCGCCGACTCCGTAAGACCGTTGCGCTGGCAGATAACGCATCTGTCAAGCTCCTTGCGAGCGAGACTGTGCGCGTTACCTGCCGCAGCGCATCGGAGCACTTCGGAGTGGTCCAGTGGCTGGAACGTGAATCGTTCCAGTTCCACACATACACATTGAACCGCACCAAGCCTGTAGCCCTCGTCCTTCGGGGCCTGGACATACAGGCGGATCCGCAGGTCGTTGGAGACGAACTGTGCGACGCGGGGTATAAGGTTGTGGGAGCCTCACGGCTGTACACTACTTATGGCTCGCGTCGACCACTCCCACTGATAAGACTCCTGGCAGAGAAGGGCGAATCCTCCCAGGCCTTATTAGATCTAAAACGGCTTTTCGGGCTCTGCGTAAGCGTCGAGCCCTGCCGCCAGACCGGGCGACTTTCCCAGTGCCACAGGTGCCAGCGGTTCGGCCATAGCAGCTTCGGTTGCCGGAACGCGCCGACCTGCGTCCGCTGTGGAAATGACCACTTGACGCAGGCCTGCGCTGTCCCGGCCAACCACCGATATTGTATTAACTGTGGCGGCGCCCATGCTGCAAATAACAGACGCTGCCCTGTCTATAGCGAGCAGCTGGACAAGCTTAAGAAACCCGTCCAGCCTAAGCCTCGACATGTTGCTAGCCAACCAGTAAAACCGGCCAAAGCCGCTCAACCTGTGGTCCGGAAACCAGCCCCTAGGTCTGCTCCGGTTCCGAAACCTTCAAGTGCAGTGAGCCCGAGCGAAGCTCCACAGGCTAAACCAACCATCGCGCCCCCGGAACCGGAACGCGAAGTCCCCCATTATACCCAAGTCCCGCTGCCGGACGATGAGGAAATTGATCCTCCATTGCCGCCGCCACCCAAGCCTAGATTCCCCAGATCGGGCAAGAGAGTTAGGAACCAGGCCAAGAACACGGGCCAGCCTAAATCACCTGCCACTGGACCCAAGCCCGTCCACCAAAAGCCAGAGCGGCCACCCGCTCCAGTACCAGCCCCCAAGGCTTCCACCGTCTCGCCCCGCCGCAGCTATGCAGCTGCCGCCAAGCGTTCTCCCCCGGCCTCATCTTCCGATGATCTCGCCGTCGTTTCAGACTTTCTGGCAAGCTACGACTTGCAGAAAGTAGCCCAGACTTTCCTTAAAATCAAGGAACGCTTGGCAACAGCCTCGCCCCAAGATAAGTTCCTCCTCTTGGTGGAAGCATGCCGTGTTACAGGTCTGTTATGAACGGACAACCACGGCAATCCCTCAAGCGAGACCTCGAGCTCGTGGCGTGGAACGCCAACGGCCTCGCTTCCCGGCATTCTGAGCTCTTAGAGTTCGTTGCCCGTCACAAGCCCGACGTGCTTCTTCTTGGCGAGACGCACCTGACCCCGCATCGTCGTTTCCGACTACCCAACTACGTGTGCCACCGGGACGACCGGTCGGGTCGCGCAGGAGGGGGCACAGCCATCGCGGTGAAGGCGAGTCTTCGCCATCACCGCGTTGTCCTGCCTCAGCGGCGGAACCTCGAGTGCACCGCGGTCGAGCTCCATGGTGCTCTCGGCGGTCTACTCGTGGTTTCCGCCTACAAGCCTCCACACACGGAGCTCCTGTCGAACGATCTGGAGGCCGTCTTTGGAGCACACAGGAGGGTAGTCCTGGCGGGCGACCTGAACTGTAAGCACCCCGATTGGGGGAGCCGCTTGGCGAACCCAAACGGGACCCGCTTACGCAGGTATGCTGATGCGGCTCGGGTCACAGTCATGGGTCCTACCGGCCCTACGTACTATCCCTCTAGGGCTAACTCCCGCCCTGACGTACTGGACATTGCCGCGGTCAGGGGCGTTTATTGCCCGGTCCACGTCTCCGTCATTTCGGAACTGTCCTCGGACCACTGCCCTATCAGTGTACATATAGCTACCCAGCACGCCACCGTCCGCGACGAGCGGCGGGTAATCGAGTGGGACCGCTTTGGCCCGGCGTTCAGTCGCCGCCTACCAGAGCATATCCCGCTCGACACTACCCAGCATGTCGATGAGGCAGTTGCCGTATTCGACACAGCCGTAGTCTCGGCGGTTGACGTGTCCTCCCGGATGAAGCCGGGGCTCACGCCCGACTATCAGCGGATCCCCGAAGAGGTGTCTCAGCTCGCTTGCGAGAGGAATCGCCTCCGGAGACGCTGGCAGAGGACTCGTGACCCGGCCGACAAGGCTGCGTTCAACAGAGCGTCCGGCAAGTTGCGTCGCGACATGCTGGCGTTCCGTAGACGCAACTGGGAGCTAGCTGTCACACAGATGGATGGCCCTGCCGAGGACCGTAATGTCTGGCGGATTCCCAGTGCCCTAACGGGAAAGCGCAAACGCGCGCCTCTCCCCGCACTGGCCGGACCCGGCGGTCAACCCCTTGGTCGCCCCCTCGAGAAGGCAGAGTTCTTGGCTGACAGTTTAGAGCGTCAGTTCGCTCCCAACCCATCCAAGAACCCGGCCTTCACTGAGCAAATCTGCCGCGAGGTAGAGCGCTTTCTTTCGGCCGATATCACAGTCCAGCCGGAGCTCATCTCCCCGGAGGAGGTCTCTGAGAGGATTGTTCAGCTCAAGCCCCGGAAGGCGCCTGGCCCGGACGGAGTCATGAATTCCGCCCTCCATCGCCTTCCGGAGCGAGGAACCCAGTTTCTCACTGACCTGTTCAATTCATGCCTCAGATTGGCCTATTTTCCGGTGAAATGGAAAACGGCTACCGTCATCGTGATACCCAAGCCGGGAAAGAATTCTTCTCGAGTGGAGAACCTCAGGCCCATCAGCCTCTTGTCCGCGACGTCCAAGGTTTTTGAGCGTCTGATCCAGCGTAGGATCCGCGACCATCTAGAAAGACTAGACGTGCTGATCCCCGAACAGTTCGGCTTTCGTGAGCTGCACTCCTCGACTCATCAGCTGATGAGACTCGTGGAATGCATAACCGAGGCTGGCTGCCAGGGCAAACAGACGGCTGCGATCTTCCTAGACGTAGAGAAAGCCTTTGACCGCGTGTGGCACGAGGGTGTCCTTTACAAACTAACGGAAGTCCTTCTCCCAGACTGCTACGTTCACTTGATCGGCAGCTTTCTGCGAGACCGTAGCTTCCGAGTGAGAGTAGACCACGCTCTCTCTTCGGAGAGGCGTATTACCGCTGGTGTCCCTCAGGGAAGTGTCCTTGGGCCTCTTCTGTTCTCGTTGTTTGTCAACGACACGCCCCGAGTTCCTGGAGTGAAATTGTCGCCGTTTCACGGACGACACTGCGGCTTTTGCCTCAGAGCCGAACGCGAGTTATGCGGCAGTTAAGCTCCAGCGCCAACTCGACGCGTATGTCGGGTGGACCGATGACTGGAGAGTTGCCGTTAACGCTTCCAAGAGCGCCGCGGTAATATTCTCGCGAAAACGAAAGCGGCCTCGGCCGCTTAAAGTAAGCCCCGTCGAGGTGCCCTGGACCGACAGCGTCAAGTACCTCGGGCTCCACGTGGATTCCCGACTCACCTGGCGAACCCATGCAAATTACATCAGACAACGCGCTTCGGCGCAACTCAGTAGACTCTGGCCCGTGCTATCTGATCCGGCAATGACCCCCCGGCTAGGTAAGCTCATAGTCAACACGTACGTGTTGCCGGTGATTACCTACGCCTGTCCTGTTTGGGGATACCTGGCTCGTGGTCATAGAATCACGCTCCAGCGCGTACTCGACCGGGGACTGAAGCTCGCGTGCAAAGTCCCCCGGAGGTACTCTTCTCGACTTTTGAGGAGAGGACTCGGTGTCCGCTCTCTTGATGACACCGTGAGACGCCTGGCGCGACGATTCTATGTTCGTTCCGACAGAGTGACCCACAATTCCCTCATTGCCGGACTTGGTAAATACACCCCGCGACCAGGTGAGTCCTGGAAGCGACCTCGTTTGCTAGTCCCGGTGGTATAATCCACCAATCGCAGGTCGCTTCAGACCCCCCCCCCCCATAAGTAGATAAAAAGTATAAAATGAACTCTCACAGACCCAGTGGCAGGAGTCCTTTCTGAGACTCGGGACACTGCACTACTCGCGACCCGCGCTTCGCGCGGGCCGCGCAACCCCCAGTTGTGTATCGATTTTCAAATTTCAGTATTATTGTAGTTGAATACAGGCGAGTGTCGTCTGTTTGGTGCATGTTGATATCACCAAAATGCTGGTTGCAAAAGGTTGCCAAGTCAAATATTCGAAAGTCTTGTATGATTCATTCATTAGCGAATCAGTGAGTCGTTTTTGTAATAAACATATATTATAACGAATGTCATTTAATCTAATAGTCTAATTATTAGTAAATAATCTTGCAACCCAATAAACAACCTAAAATCTTTCATATACAAAATTAAATAACAAATTTTAACTTCGATTGAAAGCAGCACTTAATTGGTCATTGTAAAGCCAATCATAGCAGTATAGTCCGGGATCTACCAGAGAATTAAGCACGTGATAAGCAGCAGAAGGTTTGACAATTTTGAACAGTAGACATGACATCCCTGGTGCCAAAAACCATCGAGTCAGATGGCTAACAGGAAGAGTTTGGCTGTGGCAGAATTTCAAAATTCGAAAAAAGTCCCAAAAATTACGTGATCAGCAGCATGCAAAAAACTGGGTGGAATCGTCTCAGACCACTTCCTAGATGAATGATTTAATGAAATCTGTCAATTTTTTGGAAGCTTTTCACGAATCTGACAACTTTAAATATGTCAAAATGTGCCAAAAATTACGTGATGAGCAGCATGGGAAAAATTGGGATCCGTTGATCCAGGTGCCTCCCCTGATGAACATTTCAATCGAATCTGTCGGTTTTCTGGAAGATTTTGGTCAATCTGAAAGACAAAATTGAAAAATATCCCAAATTAGCGGCATGCAAAAACCGAGTTATATCGACTTAGTTCACTTTCTTTCGCAGTGTTTCACGGATGGTGTTACATATTTATCAAAAATTATGTCAATACGGGATGATTTGAATGATCTCAACTTTTGAAGTATAAAAGCTGATAGATCACCGTATGTGAGGGGCAAATCTTGAGGGAGAGTATGCAGAAAAAACATACCATCAACAGTTGTATAATCGACTGATGTTGGCTCAGTGTTACTGCCCAATTTCTCTAAATGGTGCATTAGTCTTATTCATACTCCCATCTATATTAGCTAGCGACTGACTGACGGGCGTCAATGGGTAAGACAATGCTGTCTCAAGTTGTATATCTTTTTTCAAACATAGACAGCATAATTTGGCAAAAAGTGCTGCCGACAAAGATACTTCCTTCAATTTTTCACCAGCTCCCACCTTGAATTTCACCCCTTCAGCTTCAAAAGTTGATAGCTTTTGACGTTTAATGAGTTGTTCAACCCTATCTGGATTCGCAATACATTCCTGCAGAAATGATGTCCTCAACTTTTCTCCTGTTTTCATGAAATTCAACAGGTAGTCCTTGGTCTCATCTTTTGCCGCTCTCTCAGTCTGAAGGTTGTACAGGTGTGAATCATTCAAGTCGTCTGTAAACGGATTGCCAGATCCTTTGATTAGAGCACATAGATTATCGATGTCCTGGTGGTATTTAACAATTCTAGTCGGCCTTAGTTCTTGAGATACGTCTTCTTTATTATTCATTCCAACGTGTTCTTCAACAACAGTTACGATTTTAGATCTGGATGTTCTCGTTACTGTCCACCTCATTCTAGCTGCAGGAAGAGTATTAAACGCAGCTGTACTAGTTAGACGGCTTGCTGCATCTCTGTTGACTGTTTGTTCAAGAATTTGATCAACAGGAACTGCCGAAAATGGTATGCAAGTGCGTTTCAGAGAAAGAAATCCACCATTATTTTCGATGTCATCTCTGAGCCCTGGGAATTGAGTGTCAAGGTTGAGTAAATTTCGGTGATACACTGTCATCCAGCGGGCATAATTGTGTTGGTTTGTGACAAAAAATAAGTTTGTCTGCTTCGGTAGCATATTAACAAACAGTTCAACATCATTAAGCTTTACTGCTCTCGTAATTTTTAAGTATGTCGTAATCATATCTCTGTATTGCATCCAGAACTGAGCAGTGGAGCCGTGTTGACCGTTACGGGTTTCATCCGAATATATATGGTACAGGCTTATAAAATTTTTTACCTCATTAGGCAAATTTTCAAGAGTAAAAAGTTGGGATGGATCTTCAATAATAGATTCGAAGAAGTTCTGAACTTGGTCAGAGATTGGACCATTCTTCTGGATAAACGAATCTAAATGACATTTTAGCAAAGATGACGTGAAAATAACGTGAATCCGTTTTTGAAAGACGATTTTAAATGTTGTTCGAAAATCGCAATGTATATATTTGTGTGTGTGTGTGTGTGTGTGTGTGTGTGTGTGTGTGTGTGTGTGTGTGTGTGTGTGTGTGTGTGTGTGTGTGTGTGTGTGTGTGTGTGTGTGTGTGTGTGTGTGTGTGTGTGTGTGTGTGTGTGTGTGTGTGTGTGTGTGTGTGTGTGTGTGTGTGTGTGTGTGTGTGTGTGTGTGTGTGTGTGTGTGTGTGTGTGTGTGTGTTGAAGGATTTCGAAATTTAGATTTCTGAGCAGCCGAGAGCATTATAAAAATGGCGCCTGCGGCAATAGTTTTAAACCTAATTTACAACCTCGGACTCGATAAAGATATCAAAATCTGATCGCAACCGTAAGGATATTCCTAGCTCTTCTCGTGACTGTTGCTTCTGGTACAAAACGATTTAGTAAATTGAGTGTTATTAAAAATTACATAAGAAGCAACATGGGAAAGATCGATTTTCAAATTTCAGTATTATTGTAGTTGAATACAGGCGAGTGTCGTCTGTTTGGTGCATGTTGATATCACCAAAATGCTGGTTGCAAAAGGTTGCCAAGTCAAATATTCGAAAGTCTTGTATGATTCATTCATTAGCGAATCAGTGAGTCGTTTTTGTAATAAACATATATTATAACGAATGTCATTTAATCTAATAGTCTAATTATTAGTAAATAATCTTGCAACCCAATAAACAACCTAAAATCTTTCATATACAAAATTAAATAACAAATTTTAACTTCGATTGAAAGCAGCACTTGATTGGTCATTGTAAAGCCAATCATAGCAGTATAGTCCGGGATCTACCAGAGAATTAAGCACGTGATAAGCAGCAGAAGGTTTGACAATTTTGAACAGTAGACATGACATCCCTGGTGCCAAAAACCATCGAGTCAGATGGCTAACAGGAAGAGTTTGGCTGTGGCAGAATTTCAAAATTCGAAAAAAGTCCCAAAAATTACGTGATCAGCAGCATGCAAAAAACTGGGTGGAATCGTCTCAGACCACTTCCTAGATGAATGATTTAATGAAATCTGTCAATTTTTTGGAAGCTTTTCATGAATCTGACAACTTTAAATATGTCAAAATGTGCCAAAAATTACGTGATGAGCAGCATGGGAAAAATTGGGATCCGTTGATCCAGGTGCCTCCCCTGATGAACATTTCAATCGAATCTGTCGGTTTTCTGGAAGATTTTGGTCAATCTGAAAGACAAAATTGAAAAATATCCCAAATTAGCGGCATGCAAAAACCGAGTTATATTGACTTAGTTCACTTCCTTGACTAATAATTCAATAAAATATTTAAATATTTCGGAAGTAGCCCATGAGTCTGACATTTTAAATATCTGAAAATGTGCCAAAAATAACCCATGTGATAAGCAAATTTAAAAAATTGGTTTGATAACGCTTAATAAAATACCTGGTATGTATTCCAAAATTAATTGATTAGCAGCATCCAAAAAACTGAGTAGCATACCTATAACCTACATATTATATTGGTGGTGAGGTATAAAATATTGAAGAAAGAAACACAATAGTACTGATTAGGTTTATATTAGCAAAAATAACACGAATAATTATTAATGGGAGCTTCCTGGAACTCCACTGGAGACGTTTTCGTAGAGAAGGAGTGGTGATTGAGTGGCCGTGGAAGGGGAGGGGGTTTTGTTCATGTTGGTTACATACTGCGTGGTTCAAAGGAGTGATAGTTGGTTTCTTGTTTTGCAGGGCATCACGGATATCACCAAAATTGTTACAGGTACTTTACCGCGATTAAAGAAACTCCTGAGCTTGAAGAATCCAGTAGTTCTACTCTACCCCCAACACAACATACACTTTCTCCTGATTTGCCTGTTAAACGAAAATACCTCAGGTCGTGTACATCAACAATTCTTACTAAGGGGGGGACTGGTGTTCTGTCCAAAAAGTGTATCTTCTGTAAGAAAGAGACTAAAGTTTTGAATCACCAAAAGGAACGCCTAGTACAGTGCCAAACAGTGGAAATTGAAACCAACATACGAAATTACGTGAGAATATTAGAAGATGACCAGTTACTTATATCTGTAGGAGACAAGGATTTTGTCGCAGCTGAAGTGCGTTACCACAATTCTTGCAGGAAATATTATAGACAGAGAGCAATATCAAAGTTAGAAACTGGCAAGAATCGTAACACATCTTGGCATGCAATTCGTGAAGGTCACAGCGCAGCTTTTGTATCACTTGCAGATTTTGTTAAAAAACATGTAATTTTGGAAAATCAAATAGTTCTTTTGACGGAACTACACGAAAGGTACTTGGCATTGTGTGCCGAGTTTGGTGTCGAAATAGACAACCTGAGTACGTACACTCCACAACATTTGGAGGAATAATTGGCTACTCATTTCAAAGACCAAGTCATATTTAGTAAATCACCAAATCGCAAGGGCACACTTGTTTTCAGCAAGAATGTAGAAGTAGATGACGCTATTAGAACCCGTTATGAAGCCTCTTCTGCCGATCCCAAATTAATGGTGCAACGAGTTGGCTATATGCTAAGACAAGAAATTTTGAAAATGGATAAGACTAATAAGTATGGTGAGCCTTTCAATGTTGACAAGCTTGCAACAAGCGATGACCATATACCTGAACTTGTTACCAACTTTTTTGATGCCTTAGTAGGTGGTCCACAATTTAAGATTCGGTCACCCAAGGTTGCTAGAAGAATAACCTCTATTTCACAAGATGCGGTTTTTTCCGTAACCAATGGTGTTGTGATGCCTAAAAAACATATAGCGTTAGGCCTTGCAATGAAAAGCATGACTGGAAGTAAACAGATAGTGCAGATATTAAATCGTTTGGGACATGTTATTAACTACTGCAGGGTCGAGGAGATTGAAACGGAAATTGCAAATTCTATTTCTTCCAAAGCCTCTAATTTGCCAGATTCTATTAAAGCCATCCCAAATTTGTCAACTTACTTGGCATTTGACAATTTTGACGAAAATTGTGAAACACTAAGTGGTCATGGATCCCTCCACGAAACTGTGGGAATTTGTACTCAGTTGGATAACTACACAACCTTGGAGGAAACACAGCCAAACAATGAGGATCAAGTACTTATAGCCGCTCCCAAATCTGAAAGACAGAGAAAATTTGAGTTTCGAGAAAAGGAATTGGAACCATATTTTAAAAAGCCTACATTATCCTTGACTGGTTGTGTCCCTATTCACACGTTCATACCGAACTCCTTTACTGAGGCAGAATGAGGGATACGCTATGAGTATTTTCAGTGAAATTATGTGGTAATAAATGTCCAATGTGGAGAGGATTCAATGCCCTCACTGTGAACGATAACACCCCGATTCACACTGTTTCGTACATGAAAAATTATGCAACGCCTTCAACCAACCCATCAGTGTTGTTGGAGACATTGAAAGTGTCTCTACCCGTTGCAGATGAATGCAACCAAAACTATGCTGTTGTTACATATGATTTGAATATGGCCAAGCCAGCATTGCAGATCCGTTTTGAGCAGTCTCCCAGATTTGACCGAGTTTTTATTAATTTCGGATCTGTTCACCTTTTTATGGCTTTTTTCGCTGCTGTTGGCAAAATCATTGCTGAATCAGGTGGGCCGCAGTTACTAGCCGAAAGCAAGGTCATTGGCCATGGATCACTGAAAGGCTTTCTTTCTGGGCGCCATTATAATCGTTGCAAACGGATTCACGTTATTTTCACGTCATCTTTGCTAAAATGTCATTTAGATTCGTTTATCCAGAAGAATGGTCCAATCTCTGACCAAGTTCAGAACTTCTTCGAATCTATTATTGAAGATCCATCCCAACTTTTTACTCTTGAAAATTTGCCTAATGAGGTAAAAAATGTTATAAGCCTGTACCATATATATTCGGATGAAACCCGTAACGGTCAACACGGTTCCACTGCTCAGTTCTGGATGCAATACATAGATATGATTACGACATACTTAAAAATTACGAGAGCAGTAAAGCTTAATGATGTTGAACTGTTTGTTAATATGCTACCGAAGCAGACAAACTTATTTTTTTGTCACAAACCACCACAATTATGCCCGCTGGATGACAGTGTATCACCGAAATTTACTCAACCTTGACACTCAATTCCCAGGTCTCAGAGATGACATCGAAAATAATGGTGGATTTCTTTCTGCGAAACGCACTTGCATACCATTTTCGGCAGTTCCTGTTGATCAAATTCTTGAACAAACAGTCAACAGAGATGCAGCAAGCCGTCTAACTAGTACAGCTGCGTTTAATACTCTTCCTGCAGCTAGAATGAGGTGGACAGTAACGAGAACATCCAGACCTAAAATCGTAACTGTTGTTGAAGAACACGTTGGAATGAATAATAAAGAAGACGTATCTCAAGAACTAAGGCCGACTAGAATTGTTAAATACCACCAGGACATCGATAATCTATGTGCTCTAATCAAAGGATCTGGCAATCCGTTTACAGACGACTTGAATGATTCACACCTGTACAACCTTCAGACTGAGAGAGCGGCAAAAGATGAGACCAAGGACTACCTGTTGAATTTCATGAAAACAGGAGAAAAGTTGAGGACATCATTTCTGCAGGAATGTATTGCGAATCCAGATAGGGTTGAACAACTCATTAAACGTCAAAAGCTATCAACTTTTGAAGCTGAAGGGGTGAAATTCAAGGTGGGAGCTGGTGAAAAATTGAAGGAAGTATCTTTGTCGGCAGCACTTTTTGCCAAATTATGCTGTCTATGTTTGAAAAAAGATATACAACTTGAGACAGCATTGTCTTACCCATTGACGCCCGTCAGTCAGTCGCTAGCTAATATAGATGGGAGTATGAATAAGACTAATGCACCATTTAGAGAAATTGGGCAGTAACACTGAGCCAACATCAGTCGATTATACAACTGTTGATGGTATGTTTTTTCTGCATACTCTCCCTCAAGATTTGCCCCTCACATACGGTGATCTATCAGCTTTTATACTTCAAAAGTTGAGATCATTCAAATCATCCCGTATTGACATAATTTTTGATAAATATGTAACACCATCCGTGAAACACTGCGAAAGAAAGTGAACTAAGTCAATATAACTCGGTTTTTGCATGCCGCTAATTTGGGATATTTTTCAATTTTGTCTTTCAGATTGACCAAAATCTTCCAGAAAACCGACAGATTCGATTGAAATGTTCATCAGGGGAGGCACCTGGATCAACGGATCCCAATTTTTCCCATGCTGCTCATCACGTAATTTTTGGCACATTTTGACATATTTAAAGTCGTCAGATTCGTAAAAAGCTTCCAAAAAATTGACAGATTTCATTAAATCGTTCACCTAGGAAGTGGTCTGAGACGATTCCACCCAGTTTTTTGCATGCTGCTGATCACGTAATTTTTGAGACTTTTTCGAATTTTGAAATTCTGCCACAGCCAAACTCTTCCTGTTAGCCATCTGACTCGATGGTTTTTGGCACCAGGGATGTCATGTCTACTGTTCAAAATTGTCAAACCTTCTGCTGCTTATCACGTGCTTAATTCTCTGGTAGATCCCGGACTAGTAATATATTTCTGTAGTTTAAGTTGGATCTTAAGTTATTAAATTTAAGAACATTACAAGGTGATATACAATCAGTTATGTTCATTCACTGTAGGCCTATAACAGAATTATAAAACTTACTAACACAAACCCAGGCGGGGGGCGGCTGCGGAACCCATGTTTGCCCCGAGTGACACAGACCGTAGTTACGGCTTTGCATGCCGCTCTATTTGTCGGAAACAAAGTGAAAACTTATTGTTTCTAGCGTGTATGATGACATTTTTGTTCACGATTGATAATTTTTTTGTTAACTAGTCCTAGTTACCATTTTGCTGACTAGTTATCGTGGTGCAGTATATGTCATAAGTTAATGTCATCAGTAGAGCAGAGGTTTGATAGTGACTTGTTTATGGCTTCCTTCAATTACATTCTTCTGAGAAAAGAAATGCGAGTTATGAGTCACATAGTACAAATACCACGGTTGCATACAAAGATATTGGTCGTGACAGTAGAAAAGGAATGTCTTACCGATATTCAGATTATCCTAAACGCAATAAAACTTTACTAATGCTGCACATAAGTGTGCGGATCACAGACGCTTCCTGCGTGGCCACCGTAGGCAGGGATGCTATCAAGTGATGTGTACTGATTTTGTATTAGCAGCTGTGATTTGATGACTTCCATATTTTATTGTTACAGAAGATGTAGAGTAAAATATAAATTTTGCAACCCAGATCGGATTAGCTTATATTATATCCATGAAGAAGAAGTTTTGAAATGATTGTAAATTTTATTAAAATAAATAAACGAAATGTATGATTGTTACTGTTCCTCGACATCTGTGGTGTCGATTTCTTTCCCACAGCTACCCACGTAACATAATTATGGACGATTTTGATAGGCTACAGTACTACAAAAAAACACGTGTAGTACGGGTATTGAAATATTTTGAATGTTTTCCCACAGAGGCAGAGCGGGCCGAATCAGTAAATTGAATAGTCCAAAGAAAGTTTAGTTCTGTTAAGGTGCATAGCCTCAGGACGTTCGGTCGGTATGTAGTCTCAGCGTTTACAAGGCAGATAATGTCACTGTTATGGAGAATCCCTAGCCCAATTAGTCTAGTTCGTGAGTCCCGAAGTTAGTCGCAAACTAATTAACTTTCTAGTATTGATTCTGTAATTCGAACAGTTTTGTTGGGGATTGAGGCGGGAGAAGTAAGCGGGTAGTGCCGATATTGCGGATGTCCAGCTTGCAAACATTAGTGTAGGTGTGAATCTGGCGTGCAATTTGAGCAATTAGTGTTAATGACTGTGTGCGATTAGAACATGGAACACTGGTAATGTGTTCCACATCACGCACAGACGCTGGTAATCCGTTCAGTTCGTACAAGAAACAGCCGTTATTTATTAGGAATGAATACTAATTGATAGCAATATTTTCACAAGTTACATATTCAGTATTTTGATTGTCTGCCATATGTACTCGGAACATGAAATAAAAAGTTTTCTGATACTCCCGAAATCATTATATTAGTACATAATTGTACCTGCCGCATATACTGTTAATGTTTTTATCAGAACGTCGTCACTTAATCATAGTTTTGTGCTTATTTTCCGTATTTTTACTTCTTGTATATAACCATTAAACTGTATAGTTCGGCAGAGAAAAATAACCTGCTCTTATCCATGTCTTTATATTGTTATCCGTTACAAGGATTATACGTTTCGTCGTCTGTTGAAGTTTTTTATCTACGTCTTTTTCTGTCTGGTCGATATAATCGTATAACTTTACTCAGCGTGCAGAATTTCAGGAAAAATACATTTTCCAAACGTGTAAGTCTACCAGAGTGGGACGTTTCTCTATGCTACACAGGACTGAAACGGTTTAACCACCTCCAGACTAGCATGTGTGCGGCGCAGGAATTCACAGACTGCATTTTTACAACGTCTGATACAGGTCTGAATGAATCCTCTATGCTTAATACTTTTGTGAGTTTCAACTTGTGTGGGTGCATCAATGTATATATTTTGATGTTTGTGAATAGAAGAATAACGGACTCCACATCTCTCTCTCTCTCTCTCTCTCTCTCTCTCTATCTATCTATGTCTCTTTTAAATAAAGATATATTGCGCCAGTTATTTTGTTCCGACGTTGGGTCTACAAAACCAATTAAGAATTGGATTTATTTATTCGAATGGAATAAATGTTCGTTCCGAGCTTCACGTTTCATTGATGTGGAAAAAGATTAAGGGAAAACGAATTGATTTTCGATTTTATTGCTCGCCTCTTTTCATAATGTGTCCCTGCCACATGTGTTCTCAGACGAGTATATTCATGTTTTTAGTTAAAGCAGAAAAAATACTGTTTTGGGAGGTATACGTTTCGGTAAGATATCTTCTAAAATAAAAAAGTATTCTTTAAATTATAAAAATTCTTTTAAAAGGACGTAAATAAGAATACATGATTGCGAAGTGTATAAAAATAAGAAACTCGTAAGATCGTTTTTGTAGAAAGGTGCTTAGTAAACTATTTATTATGTAGGGTATGACCAAAAATGTTAAATATTTAGGGAATCAAAAACAGATATCATTGGAACTGTGTGCCAATATTTAAGGAATGTACAATATTTGAACCATATTTGAGCTGACATTATATCTTAATCAGCTTTGTGTAATACGCGTGAATGTCACTAGCTTTGTGTCGCGTAATTGTAATCGGGTTATACGCGAAAGATATATTAAGCTGCAATAACATGTTAATTTCACTTATGTGGTCGGTTAGATTAAGCTTCAGTAACATATTAATTTGACTTACGTACTGCAGGTGAAATATTATAGAGTATGTTTAAAGATATATTTTGGAAAATACTAGCATCGGAGAACGAATTAGCCTGGATTTGATGTTTTTGAGGTGTCCAAATAACGAAAGGCATGTAATAGTGGAAGCAACTGAATCGTTCGCGGACAAACAGGCCAGTTGAAAGACGGGATATAAGTGAAGTAGTTAATTTTCTAAACTCGCTTTATTACTTTTTTCTTATAGTCTTACTGACAATGGCGAATTACCAGTAAAGTAAACAGCGGTAAGTATGCTCTCATTAAATTAAATTGAAAATCGTTTGAGTTAAATTTAAAATAGTTTAGAGTAGCCTATGGGAAGAGTGTCTTCTCCCAGAACACACGTCTTCTCGTAATTTTAGCTCTAATAACTTGTTAATTTGTCCCGAGCAATCTCTCCCTACTTGCCTCTCCCTCCTCACGAAACTTATTCCCCAAACACGTCTCTAGCACGCTCCGAGGCACTGTCTACCTTTGCTACTGGCATGAAGACTCTGCTTCGCGGAGACTGATCAACGCCTCAGGGCGTCTGTTTGGCGTGTTTGAGACGGGCGGCATCTGCTGTCCGAATCGACATCAGAGGCAGTGCTACAAAAGCATACAAAATTGTCTCATCAAAATTTAGACACCATCTTAAGGCGCCCTCTCAGAAAGAGCAGCAGTGTTTTCATCTGACATTGATCGCGCACTTTCCGGACATTACACAACTGGGGGTTGCGCGGCCCGCGCGAAGCGCGGGTCGCGAGTAGTACAGTGTCCCGAGTCTCAGAAAGGACTCCTGCCACTGGGTCTGTTGGAGTTCAATATATACTTTTATCTACTTATGGGGGGGGGGTCTGAAACGACCTGCGATTGGTGGATTATACCACCGGGACTAGCAAACGAGGTCGCTTCCAGGACTCACCTGGTCGCGGGGTGTATTTACCAAGTCCGGCAATGAGGGAATTGTGGGTCACTCTGTCGGAACGAACATAGAATCGTCGCGCCAGGCGTCTCACGGTGTCATCAAGAGAGCGGACACCGAGTCCTCTCCTCAAAAGACGAGAAGAGTACCTCCGGGGGACTTTGCACGCGAGCTTCAGTCCCCGGTCGAGTACGCGCTGGAGCGTGATTCTATGACCACGAGCCAGGTATCCCCAAACAGGACAGGCGTAGGTAATCACTGGCAACACGTACGTGTTGACTATGAGCTTACCTAGCCGGGGGGTCATTGCCGGATTAGATAGCACGGGCCAGAGTCTACTGAGTTGCGCCGAAGCGCGTTGTCGGATGTAATTTGCATGGGTTCGCCAGGTGAGTCGGGAATCCACGTGGAGCCCGAGGTACTTGACGCTGTTGGTCCAGGGCACCTCGACGGGGCCTACTTTAAGCGGCCGAGGCCGCTTGCGTTTTCGCGAGAATATTACCGCGGCGCTCTTGGAAGCGTTAACGGCAACTCTCCAGTCATCGGTCCACCCGACATACGCGTCGAGTTGGCGCTGGAGCTTAACGGCCGCATAACTCGCGTTCGGCTCTGAGGCAAAAGCCGCAGTGTCGTCCGCGAACAGCGACAGCTTCACTCCAGGAACTCGGGGCGTGTCGTTGACAAACAACGAGAACAGGAGAGGCCCAAGGACACTTCCCTGAGGGACGCCAGCGGTAATACGCCTCTCCGAAGAGAGAGCGTGGTCTACTCTCACTCGGAAGCTACGGTCTCGCAGAAAGCTGCCGATCAAATGAACGTAGCAGTCTGGGAGAAGGACCTCCGTGAGTTTGTAGAGGACACCCTCGTGCCACACGCGGTCAAAGGCTTTCTCTACGTCTAGGAAGATCGCAGCCGTCTGTTTGCCCTGGCAGCCAGCCTCGGTTATACATTCCACGAGTCTCATCAGCTGATGAGTCGAGGAGTGCAGCTCACGAAAGCCGAACTGTTCGGGGATCAGCACGTCTAGTCTTTCTAGATGGTCGCGGATCCTACGCTGGATCAGACGCTCAAAAACCTTGTACGTCCCGGACAAGAGGCTGATGGGCCTGAGGTTCTCCACTCGAGAAGAATTCTTTCCCGGCTTCGGTATCACAATGACGGTAGCCGTTTTCCATTTCACCGGAAAATAGGCCAGTCTGAGGCATGAATTGAACAGGTCAGTGAGGAACTGGGTTCCTCGCTCCGGAAGGCGATGGAGGGCGGAATTCATGACTCCGTCCGGGCCAGGCGCCTTCCGGGGCTTGAGCTGAACAATCCTCTCAGAGACCTCCTCCGGGGAGATGGGCTCCGGTTGGACTGTGATACCGGCCGATAGAAAGCGCTCTACCTCGCGGCAGATGTGCTCAGTGAAGGCCGGATTCTTGGATGGGTTGGGAGCGAACTGACGCTCTAAACTGTCAGCCAAGAACTCGGCCTTTTCGAGGGGGCGGCCAAGGGGTTGACCGCCAGGTCCGGCCAGTGCGGGGAGAGGCGCGCGTTTGCGCTTTCCCGTTAGGGCACTGGGAATCCGCCAGACATTACGGTCCTCAGCAGGGCCATCCATCTGTGTTACAGCTAGCTCCCAGTTGCGTCTACGGAACGCCAGCATGTCACGACGCAACTTGCCGGACGCTCTGTTGAACGCAGCCTTGTCCGCCGGGTCACGAGTCCTCTGCCAGCGTCTCCGGAGGCGATTCCTCTCGCAAGCGAGCTGAGACACCTCTTCGGGGATCCGCTGATAGTCGGGCGTGAGCCCCGGCTTCATCCGGGAGGACACGTCAACCGCCGAGACTACGGCTGTGTCGAATAAGCCAACTGCCTCTTCGACATGCTGGGTAGTGTCGAGCGGGATATGCTCTGGTAGGCGGCGACTGAACGCCGGGCCAAAGCGGTCCCACTCGATTACCCGCCGCTCGTCGCGGACGGTGGCGTGCTGGGTAGCTATATGCACACTGATAGGGCAATGGTCCGAGGACAGTTCCGAAATGACGGAGACGTGGACCGGGCAATAAACGCCCCTGACCGCGGCAATGTCCAATACGTCAGGGCGGGAGTTAGCCCTCGAGGGATAGTATGTAGGCCCGGTAGGACCCATGACTGTGACCCGAGCCGCATCAGCATACCTGCGTAAGCGGGTCCCGTTTGGGTTCGCCAAGCGGCTCCCCCAATCGGGGTGCTTACAGTTCAGGTCGCCCGCCAGGACTACCCTCCTGTGTGCTCCAAAGACGGCCTCCAGATCGTTCGACAGGAGCTCCGTGTGTGGAGGCTTGTAGGCGGAAACCACGAGTAGACCGCCGAGAGCACCATGGAGCTCGACCGCGGTGCACTCGAGGTTCCGCCGCTGAGGCAGGACAACGCGGTGATGGCGAAGACTCGCCTTCACCGCGATGGCTGTGCCCCCTCCTGCGCGACCCGACCGGTCATCCCGGTGGCACACGTAGTTGGGTAGTCGGAAACGACGATGCGGGGTCAGGTGCGTCTCGCCAAGAAGAAGCACATCGGGCTTGTGACGGGCAACGAACTCTAAGAGCTCAGAATGCCGGGAAGCGAGGCCGTTGGCGTTCCACGCCACGAGCTCGAGGTCTCGCTTGAGGGATTACCGTGGTTGTCCGTTCATAACAGACCTGTTACACGGCAGGCTTCCACCAAGAGGAGGAACTTGTCCTGGGGCGAGGCTGTTGCCAAGCGTTCCTTGATTTTAAGGAAAGTCTGGGCCACTTTCTGCAAGTCGTAGCTTGCCAGAAAGTCTGAAACGACGGCGAGATCATCGGAAGATGAGGCCGGGGGAGAACGCTTGGCGGCAGCTGCATAGCTGCGGCGGGGCGAGACGGTGGAAGCCTTGGGGGCTGGTACTGGAGCGGGTGGCCGCTCTGGCTTTTGGAGGACGGGCTTGGGTCCAGTGGCAGGTGGTTTAGGCTGGCCCGTGTTCTTGGCCTGGTTCCTAACTTTCTTGCCCGATCTGGGGAATCTAGGCTTGGGTGGCGGCGGCAATGGAGGATCAATTTCCTCGTTGTCCGGCAGCGGGACTTGTGTGTAGTGGGGTATTTCGCGTTCCGGTTCCGGGGGCGCGATGGTGGGTTTGGCCTTTGGAGCTTCGCTCGGGCTCACTGTACTGCTGGGTTTCGGAACCGGAGCAGACCTAGGGACTGGTTTCCGGACCACAGGTTCAGCGGCTTTGGCCGGTTTGACTGGCTGTCTAACATCATGTCGAGGCTTAGGCTGGACTGGTTTCTTGAGTTTGTCCAGCTGCTCGCTATATACTGGGCAGCGCCTGTTACTTTCCGGACATTGTAATCAATCCACGGGTACAAATACGGCCCGCTACCATGAAGGAAAGCAAAGCAATGCTGATTTCGTTCACGTCCTACAATGAAACGTACTGCATACGTAATATGGTTCTTAAATTACAAAACATGCAGTTTGACTGCTGTTAAAGAATGGAAAACTAGTTATTGCTTTTCGCGCAGTTTGAGTAGAAACTAGGTCTAATAAAATTTATATAATTTTCAAGAGGAATGTTCAGTGAACACTACAGTATAAATGATAACGCTAATTTAAATTAATTTAGTACTTTATATGTTTATTCAACGCGATTGGTAGCGAGTTTCATAACGGTCGTTCTGAAGAGCATTAGAATTACAGAGTGCTTGGACATGTTAAACGCATTCCAGCTGAGTCTCTGTGACGATTTATCACTGTTGACGAAATTTGGATTCACCCCTACAGACAGTCCGAACTGCAGCATTGCTGGAACAACTGAATGAGTATATTAAGGTAGGATGTCCGCATTTAGCAGTGCTTTTCCATCAGAACTATACACTCGGTCACACTACATCAGTTCCATTCCTGAATTACTGCCACACGCACCATACTCGCCACATTTAGCCCCCAGTCACATTGTGGTGTTCTTGAATCTTAAGAAGAGGCTCGCTGGGAAAAGATTGACTACAAGTATGGAGGTTGTCACTGAGACAAACACATACGTAATTTATTTGATTGCAACGCTGAAACTAGTAAATACAGCTGTTTTAAATGTTATGGGACGTCATGTGACGGGACGAATTTGCGACTAATCTTAGACATTTGATACACCTAGCGCTATCGCTGCGTCAGCCCGAAAACTTTTCGAACTACCGTCTTAAGTTAATATAATGCCGCATAAGTTCTCAGATATATCCGGCGTCTGGTGGTTCAAGCATCGTGGCTGTACTTGTAAAGTCAAGCGTGACAACCGTGATACCAACCTAAATAGATAACTACACTCTAAACAGACAGACAACTCCAGTGGAGTATACAATTTTATAAACTCATTAAAATAAATGTTGCAAATTGGTTATCATATCTAAGCGAAGGTTTCGCAAGAAAACATTGTCAACGATAACTGGCCCGGGGTCCTTTTTGCTCACAGTCAGTTAACTGAAAACAAAATCTAGTTAAAAATTGTGTCACACTACAAACTATTTCTCACCTTTAAATAAATGTCAAGTATTCATTTGCTCGATTGAGATATAAAAATTCGTTTTTTATGTAATCAATTTAAATTATTTTAATGATATCGTAGAATAAAAGATATAAAAAGTAGAACACAAACTGAAATGTTTGTTTCAAACATGGTATACTTGAGTGACTTTTTATTCGGGATGTTCAGACGATTTGTTGTGATCATTCTACTCCAGCGATTGAAAGGAAGCAGAACAATAAAACCTAACCTCAAAATCCTCTCCAGACAGGCCAGTTGGCTAAAAATATTCGGATCAGTTCGAGTGGGCCAGAATTCGGCCAGTTCGCGACAAGTCGTGTGGGGGCTATTGTTCCTACTTTGTGCGCGGTGTTCTGTGCCGAAGTGTGGTGAGTGCCAGTGACAAAGTGCTAGTGCAGTTCAGTACGGGAGTTTGCTCTCTCCTCTGCCCCAAGAGCGTACCCGACACCCGTTGACGACGGCTATGTCGGGACGAGACCAAGGGGAGCCCGTGTCCGCGGAAAGTCGTGGCCCTAAAAAGGGCCATAATAGATCCGATGGCAGGGTAGCCCCCTTGCTGAAGCCATCTGTGCTGCGAAGCATTAAGCTAAGCTCCACAGATGGAGCAACAGTAAGAATCCCAACCACAATTCCCCCAAAATCTGAAATTGCCGCAGTCAGCGGCGATGGTCCTTTTAAGGTCCACCCAGCATCTGATGAATTTTCGCGGGCCCAGCCTTCCGCTGGTCCTACTACTAAACCCGATCTGACCCAGTCCGCGGCGAAGGTCCTTCTAAGGCCCGCCGAGCATCTGGAGATTCTTCGCGGGACCAGCCTTCAGTTGGTCCTTCTAAGGACCACCAACCATCTACAGCTACTTTGCAGGTCCGGCATACTGCCGATCCTGCAGAGAGCCACCATGCATCTGACCATCCCGTGGCTACGGCGCCCCCTGTGGCCCCCAGAACCTTAGCACCTGCCGGAGTGCCATCTCCTCAAGCAGCGACGCCCACAGTACCCCCCTCTCAGACCCAGCAGCCTAAGAAACGGCGCTCTAAGCGCAAGGCTAGACAACCACTTGTGGCAAAACATCTATACCCGGAGGCTAACAACGCCCCTCCGGCTGCCCAGCATATACCCGGCCAGGAGCCTGCTTCTGTTGCCCAGTCCCCTGCGACTTCCATGGAAGTCTCGCCAGCCCGCGAGCAGCCAGCTCCAATTGCCCAACCTCCCCTGGAGGCGGCATCTGCACCTTCCGCGGCCCCAGCGCCGACTAGTCAGGCCCCTGTGGCCGGTGGTTCACCATTGGTCACTGAGGCTCAGCTGATGGCCTGGGTCAGTGGCATTGTCCCGCAAATTCTTGCTGCTCGGGATGTCCCGACTATACTCATGACGATCCTAACATCGCTGATCGCCCTGATTGTCCCTACATCTAACCATGGCTAGACAGTTTCGGTTCGTCGCGTGGAATGCAGATGGTGTTCCGGCGCGTCGGCCGAACTGGCAGCTTTCATTGTGGAGTACGAGCAGATGTCGTACTCCTCTCTGAAACACATCTTGTCCCTAATCGTCGATTCTCCCTGCCAGCCTATGCTTGCTACAGGAAAGACAGGAATGATCCCGATCGCCGCCACGCATCTGGCGGAGTGGCGATCTTAGTCCACAGGCGGCACTCTCATAGAGAACTACCTGCCCCTGAAACTACCCTCATCGAAGCATGTGCTGTGGCGCTCGATGTTGCCGGCGTGGAGGTGCGCTTTGTTTCTGCGTACCACCCGCCCGGCCATCGAGCTCCGCCGCACGAGGAGTGGGACGCTCTCCTCGACAGCGATCTCCCAACCATCGTAGCCGGAGACCTTAACGCCAAGCATCCCTCTTGGAACAGCAGAACGTCAAACCCCTACGGCAATTCTCTCCCTAGGGCTGTCGAAGATGATCCCAGTTTCCTCATCATCGGCCCGTCCGAACCGACACACTTTCCCACTGCGGGTTATCCGCCGGATGTCCTTGATATTGTAATTGTCAAGGCCATCCCCTTTCATCAACAAGTCAGCGCGGTGTCGGACCTATCGTCCGATCACGACCCCCTGCTTGTAACTGTCTTGCTGCCGTCGGTCTCACCCCGACTTCCCGATCATCCTGTTAGGAGAGTCAATTGGCGATCCTACCATGATGATCTGGCCAGGCAGTTGCCATCTGTCCCTCCGGACCCACTCGTCTCTTGTGACGACGTGGATCTCCGGGTACATCAGCTCCAGGACCTCTCGTCCAGTCTGCAATGGACAAGAACACCTATACTGTTCCGGTGAGTAATAAATATCATATCTAAGCGTACCTTCCTGCGGAAGTTCTCCAAGCCATCCGATTACGGCGCCAGCTCCGCCGCAGATGGCAGCATACCCGTGACCCTGCCGCTAGACGGCGTTTTCGAGCCCAGTCGGAACACGTCTCGCAGCTTCTGCTTGACGTAAACGCGAATCGATGGGACTCCTATTTGGAGTCCTTGGAAGTCGACCACGCCTCCGTATGGAGAGCCGCTGGTAGACTAAAAGGCGAAAAGAGGACTCGCCATCCCTTGAATACCCCTATGGACGGCACTGTATACTCTGCAGAAGGCAAGGCGGAAGTCTTCGCCGACTGTATTGAGGAACAGTTCACCGTCCATAGAGGCATCTCTGACCCGGCTCATACGGCCGTCGTCAGGGATTTCCTATCTGGATACTTTTCTGCCCCCCCCCCAATAATCCTCCTAATTCGGTCGACGAGGAAGACCTTGCGTCTGTCCTAAGCCGACTGAAGAAGAGAAAGGCCCCTAGCCCCAATCGCATCGGCGCCGCTGCGTTGCAGAATCTCCCGTCTTCGGCAGTTGACGTTCTTCTTGAGCTGTTCAACTCCTGTCTCCGGCTGAAGTATTTCCCCCGCCTGTGGAAAACTACTAATGTCATCATGATGCAGAAATCTAAAAAGCCGCCCACGCTACCTGGAAGCTACCGCCCGATATCACTATTGCCAGTAATCTCGAAGGTATTCGAGCGTCTTCTCCTGGCCCGTATTCGGCCCCTGGTGGATGGTTTCATCCGCGAGGAGCAGTTTGGGTTTAGGCCGAGGCACTCGACTACTCTTCAGCTAGTACGGGTTGTCACCTGTCTAGCCGACGCCGCCAACAAGCATCAGGCAACAGGCGCCGTCCTGTTGGATGTGAGCAAAGCCTTTGATAAAGTCTGGCACGAAGGCCTGCTCTACAAACTGGCGCATTCGCCACTCCCGGCATCTATCGTCCACTTGCTCCGATCCTATCTGACGGATCGCACCTTCAGGGTCAGCGTAGATGGGGCGTTCTCTCAGGTTCGCCCTGTCGCCGCCGGCGTCCTACAAGGATCTGTCCTTGGCCCCGTTCTGTACGTACTGTACACGAACGATCTGCCTGTTTATCCCGGGGTCACGTTATCTCTATTTGCCGACGACGCGATGTTTCATTTTAGCTCGCTTTCGCCTTGGCGGACGAGCGTAATGTTACAACGCCAGTTGGCTATGCTTCCGGACTGGCTACGGAAATGGCGGGTAGCGATCAGTACGGAGAAATCCGAGGCGATCTGCTTTACTCATAAGTCCATTTCCCGATGCCAATCCCTCTCCTTAGAGGGGAGACCCATCAACTGGACCGAGGCGGTGAAGTACCTAGGTGTTCGGCTTGATCGGCACCTAAACTTCAACGCCCACGTGACCGCAACCTTCAACATGGCTCGTGGCGTCAGAGCCAAACTATCACCTATGCTTTCGCGGAACAGCCGCCTGGCTGTCCGTACAAAACTAACATTGTATCTACTGTTCCTCCGAACAGTACTCACTTATGCGGCGCCCGCTTGGTGGCCTCTACTGTCGGCCACCAACAGGCATAGGCTGACGACATTTCAGAACTGGACCCTACGCTCCCTCACGGGGTCCCCGTGGTATGTGCGAAATACCGCCATTCACCGGGGCCTCCGTGTTCCCACCTTAGAGGTTTTCGTCTGGTCCTTGGCAACGAATTTGTTCGCCAAGGCCGGCGAGTCCGCTTATCCGCACCTCCAAAGGCTTAACAGCATGGAGAATGCACCGCCCCCTCGCCGCGTCAGACGCCCTAGGGCGCTGTTAGACGACCCCCCCCCTAAGATCATCACATGAACCCCCCAGAAACGAACCCCCCCAACCTTCTGGAGACTGAATTGATCACCATCATTCACTATCTGCGCCTGCCGGAACTGTAGTCAATCATGCTGCGGCAGATTGGAATGGATTGATTTATTGCCAGCATCGGCTTTGCCGATTCGGCAGGGCTTTGATCCGGGACACGGGCTCCCGCGAGGTTGTGCAAATGCCTTCCTTGCGAAAGCCGACTGCCCCGGTGATGAGTCCCTTCGACTCGGCCGCCGCCTTCGGGCGGTCGAGCCTCTTGTCCTCGCCAGCGTGCCTCTAAGTTTCCGTGGGCTATGTCCTCGGAGACCAAGAGGCCGCGACCAGGCGTTACAATTGGCTGAAGCCATGACCACTAAGATCCCCGTCAGCACCTGCTTTGCTGATTCGGCAGGGTAATGACCTGAGACACGGGCTCTCGCGAGGTTGTGCAAGTGCCTTCCTTGCGGAAGCTGGCTGTCTCGGAGTCATTCCTTACCATTTCGGCCGACGCCCTAGGGCGCTCGAGCTTCTTGTCCTCGCCAGTGCGTCACTACGTTCCCAAAGGCTAGCCTGAGGGGACCATGGTGTCGCGCCTCGGCGGGACAATTGGCTGAAGCAAAAGCTTAAGCTTGCCTCTGTGGTGGCCATGTAATTTATCATGGACCCGCGGACTGCACCATAACTCCCTTGTGCAGAGCAAACGACCGCGCTGACCTGTTGGCACCTGGCGTTCATCAGGCCTAGGCCTGGACAACGCACACAAATTAGGGTGCAAGACGCCCGCGCATCATCCATCCATCCATCCGATTTGTTGATTGCGTAATAGAACGTGATGGCTTACCAAATAATAGTGTGATACGTAGTGATCTGTAAATACCACGAAGAAATCATTTACGAGGCTCTTACATTATCGATAGGCTCTCGTGGCATCGACCCCCGTGGCATTACCCTGACTGCAAGCAATGGTAAACGATTTCAAGAGGATCTTGTATTTCACATCGAAACACCGACAAGTCAGGGACTACAGCATCAGCTATACCCTGATTAACGAAAGAAAGTGACTGGCGGAGCGGCCGCGCGGCGACCGAGTTTGTAGTAAAAACATTCCACTTTATAACCTCGTGGAAACGTAAAATACAGGGCGAGAAATGTCTAATGAACTGTATTTTAATCATCAATTAAAGACGTTTTTAACAAACTTTTCTAATTTTTAAAATCTCTTTTCAATAAATTTACATTGTGAGTTAAAGAAAAAAATACACGAATTTGAATTAAAAAATTAGGGTTTATCGTTTTTATTACGTAAGAACTCAGAGGTTAAGCATCGGAAAAAAATTTCTTGTAGACAAATGGTAGTCCACCTTCTTTAGTACAATATATCAAAAATTGAGATTCCTACGATTAAAATTAACGACGTTATTAATTTTTTTCTAATGTCCTGTTAACTCAGTTGTTAAAAGTTGTACACGAATGAGATTTGCGTGACGCTCTCTTTAGATAACTAAATGTAGAAGACATATACAACTTACACCTTGTACGTGATAGGAATACTACAATGGATTAATATATAAAGTGAATTTCACAGAGAGCAATGCGTGGCGCTCTGCGGCGGAAGTACAGTCAGAACCTATTGGACCCATTTTATTCGCGCGCTACCGTCATTCCCGTACAGCGTCTCGGCCTCTCCTTTATGTCTACAAATAGCACACGCTTCCAGGAAAACTGAACCGTTATACGCACACTAAGGGTAAGGGAAATTTCCAGCTTTCAGTTTAGTTGATGTGGTGGTTGAGTGATGTCCGGTTGTTGGTTATCTTGATTTTAAGTGTTAGTTTCTTGTGCTTTCATTATAAATTGACGTGTTTTTAAGTTATTTTGTGTGAATATACTTCGGTGGCTGAGCATGGAGCAACGTAACGAGGCTGAACCAAGGAAACATAGGGGAAGACCTAGGACTCGAACTCCAAAGAAAAGACAAACTTCGGGCCGAGGCGTACCTATGAAAGGACAGTCAAGAGAAATTGTGTGCAAAGTGCGGGAATATTTTGATAGAGAAAAGGCGAACAAAGGTCCTTTGATTCCGGTTAATAATGCAATACAGCGAACTGGAGATGCTCTGAAAATACATAAAAATACAGTTCTGCGAGTTTGCAAGGAAAAAGAATTGAAAGAAATACAAGATGACAGTAATAGCCAACTTTCAACTCCGGGCAAACAGAGGAAACGGGAGAAAACTGTGACAAAACTTGACACTTTTCAGGAAGACGCTATACGAAGACATGTATATCAATATTACATAAGAAAAGAATATCCCACTTTGAAAAAACTTTTATCATCGTTGGAAAATGAAGAGCTGTTTAATGGCAGTCTGTCTTCGCTTAGAAACGTGCTAAAAGGTTTAGGATTTACGTGGAGAAAATTTTCGGGCAGAAAAGTGATTATGGAGAGAAGCGATGTCGCTGCCTGCAGGTGTCGTTTTCTTCGCCAAATCAAAGACGAGAATTTCGATAATATAATTTGGCTCGATGAGACCTGGGTCAATGCTGGGCATTGTTTGAAACAAGGATGGACTGATGAGTCACTTCAGGGGACAATGTTAACACCTATAGGGAAAGGTGAACGATTAATAATATGTCATGCAGGTTCTTCAAAAGGGTTTGTTCCAAATTCCCTTCTACTATTTAAATCGAAAAAAACCGGTGACTACCATGAAGATATGGATCACGACAAATTCTTCGGTTGGTGTTCTGAAACTTTGCTAAATAACCTAGAAGAGCCTGCAGTAATAGTCATGGACAATGCTCCCTACCATTCTAAGCAAATTGATAAAGCTCCCACAAGCAAAGATAAAAAAGCTGACATACTTGCATGGCTGGATAGGAAAAATATTCAATCTACAACCGACTTGAAAAAATCAGAACTTTTGGAATTAGTGAAATGGCACAAGCCCCAGAACAAAAGGTATTTTGTTGATGAATTGATAGAGAGCAGAGGTCACAAAGTGATAAGGCTACCACCTTACCATTGCCATCTTAACGCCATTGAGCTTATATGGGCTCAGGTTAAGGGGTATGTTGCCGAAAACAACAAAATGTTTACTTTAAAAGAAGTTGAACGACTGACTAAAGACGGATTTAATCGAATTACTGCTGAGAGGTGGGAGCAAGTAGTGGACCACACCAAAAAAGTTATTATCGATGCATGGAATAACGAAGGACTAATGGAAGAAGCTGTGGAGGAAATGATTATATCCGTGGAAGACAGCAGTAGCTCCGAGGATGATAATTGTTCAGAAGATGATAATAGTGATGACGATCCAATGGAGGGTATCAGAGAACTTTCGTTTGAAGACTACTAACTCACAGCTATAAGTGTTTTTTATAGAGTGTTTTAATAGTGTATTTTTATGATTTATACACATATTTTATGAGCGGATTCCATAAAAGCTGAAGAACACTACAATACTTGTAAGTACCGTACTGTATTTATTATTTAGTTGTCAATGCTAATAACAAGTAATTTACTAATTGTTTTTACATTTCAATTACATTATAACAGTAAAATACTGTTATAATTATGCAATATCTGGTAGACCGAGCTTTGCTCGGTAGTTTTAAACTGTAAACTATATTTCATAGTTAAATAATTAGTTATTGAGAAATTTGAATGGCATTAACAATTTCCCAGTAATTACATTGCACTTCAATTAGTAGTATTAAAGCTGATCACAAAACAAAAACAGTTTATTAACAAGAAAACAATAAATACCGTACCGCAAAAGAGTAATAAACAATCATTCAAGACTGTTATAAAAAGCATGTAGTTCAACTAAACCACAAAAGTCTGGTCAGATGTACGTTTTTGACAGATCTCCAGGTAGAAGATTAGATTAAATCAGTAGACAGATAACTAAGTATATACTTATGAGAGATTGGTGACTCGTAGTAAGTTGGCTATGTGTCAATGTGTGAGCCGTGAGCGTATGCACCACTTTCTTTGGGCTGTTACTGTACCTTGACTCGATCGCGCGCCGTTGAGCGATGTTAGTTCTAATTTTCCTATATTAACTGATTGCGGTTATATTTCGTAATATTTGAAGGTTACATACCACTTTGTATTGATGAATACAATTTTGTTATGTTTATTGTGAAAAAACACAATGAAAAAAATTATTAATAACGGAGTTAACAGTATATTCGGAAAAAATTAATAACGTCGTTAATATTAATCGTAGGAATCTCAATTTTTGATATATTGTACTAAAGAAGGTGGACTACCATTTGTCTACAAGAAATTTTTTTCCGATGCTTAACCTCTGAGTTCTTACGTAATAAAAACGATAAACCCTAATTTTTTAATTCAAATTCGTGTATTTTTTTCTTTAACTCACAATGTAAATTTATTGAAAAGAGATTTTAAAAATTAGAAAAGTTTGTTAAAAACGTCTTTAATTGATGATTAAAATACATTTCATTAGACATTTCTCGCCCTGTATTTTACGTTTCCACGAGGTTATAAAGTGGAATGTTTTTACTACAAACTCGGTCGCCGCGCGGCCGCTCCGCCAGTCACTTTCTTTCGTTAATCAGGGTATAGATACGTTCGTCGACTGGACCGACCGACAACTGAAAAGTTCCCGTAATAAGACCGGGAGACTCACTGTGCTGTTCAGTAAGTTCCGTAATAAGACCGGGAGACTCACTGTGCTGTTCAGTAAGTTCCGGAGAAAATTACAATGTCGCGTGCGACGAGGTAGAGACCTTGGTTCCTGAAAGTCAAGTACCTTGATGTACACGTAGATTGCCAGCTCGCCTGACATACGCCAAACGAGCGTCGGCTCGTCTGACTCAATGGTTTTCGATGCTTGTCATCCCGGTTGTGACCCGAAAAGCAGACAAGTGTATTGTTGGCGAGTATCTGCTACCGATCATCATGTACGCTGCTTTCTTTGGAGGGGGGGGGGTCCTTGCTGCTATGCTTAAAAAAATGCAACACATACTTGATAAACAGCCAACTACTTTGGTTAGCAGCCAAAGTTCCCAGTTTCCCTTTTTTTTTGCTGAGAAGCGGAGTTTATGTTCAATCCTCGGGCGACCCATGAGGCATCATAAATTTTATATTCGAGCGCTTGGCACGTACTGTAAAAAAAAAAAAACACTTTAGTTCGAGGAGCCATTGATGATCAAGTTAGAAGAGATGGCGTCTTCGAGCGGACCTCGAGGCAGGGCTCTAAAAAGTAGCTTGGTACTCGTCTATGAATTGGGGATAAAGTTCAATGTTAACAGAGATAAGATCATGTGCATCGATTTTATAACCAACATACAGTATATACTACAGTATTTCATAAACTTACAAAGGAAGCGCGAGTTGTGCGATGTTGTATTGTTGTTATTAACAGTCTCTCTACTCCCGTTGGATTCTGGAATGTGTTGTGTCGCCAGTAAAACTAAATTAAGGTCAGATAGCTACCAGACGTAATGTAATTGGCAATATACTCTTCTTAGCTGAGTGATGATTCTTGATTACAACCAAGCAAACCTTGCCCCTTATAAATAACGTATCAGTGCAATCTCATTTCCCTCATTTACAGTACACGAATTATGGTATAAGTGTCATACCGTGTATACTATCTTTAGTTTTACATATTTCCAACGTGAAAACCGATATTCAGAGGAAACCGAAACAAATCAACAAAGAGAAATAATAAAATCTGAAAATATGTTACAGTATACTGTTATCAGTTCAGATGATGCAGTTTACGAGAAAACAAGAGACCCAATTGTTTACAGTGTAATGTTTATGCTGTTTACATTATGTGTTTGCCTTAATGTAAAAACATCGGTTGTTACATACGGTGAGATACAATTTGTTAGATATACTGTAATAAGTACACTCTGTGGATAATAACGCTCTAAAAATATACTGTTTTTTTTTTTTTTTTAATAATTGGTAGATTTTTTCGTAAGTTCATGTATCATCTTTAGAAATAGAAATAACTGATTTCAGAAGATTTTTGATTATGATTTATACTATACGTATTTGTTTTTACATAAAATTTCTTTACCGAGTACACCTATGAAACAGTCATTTTTTAGATTGATGTAAAGTTTACTATTTAATGGACTATATTGTATAATTTTCACCTATCACACAGGTTATAATGTAATTTATCTGTTTAACCCTTTTTTCAATGTGTATGTTTATCAGGTCGGCGCAAATTCGTCAGTCATTAGCGACCACAAAAGTTATAATAACGAATTTATATATCATGCAATAATGCTTATTTATGTAGACTAGTGGTCGCCCAGTGGTCGAAATTCGACCGTAATTCATTAAATTTTCAAGTTTGAACGTTATTGAGGTTCTTTTGTCAAAGAGTATATCTCTATAATCATTGCATATAATTTTTTTGAATTTTGTTCTATTACGTCAGCTGCGAGCGTGTAATGACAACATACGTCATTAGCGTGTGTTGTTTGCCTTAATTCCCTGCAATACCTATGAAATTTAAAATTTAATGTTAGTAACAGTTGAAAAAAAACACAATTACAGCTTGTATTCGTATTTATTTTTTAATATAATTCATTGTCAGTTTTAATTTTTTCATGTTATTATTGAATCAAATAAACGCTAATAAAAATGAGACTTGGCATTTATAGAAGTATAAGATACATTGTTTTCAATTCCAGTGGATTACATTTCATTTTTGGTAAGGTACAAAATTCGAAAACAGTTTGAAGATTATCTGCTACAAAGCTTATATAATTTTTTAATTTTTTTTTCTATGCATTAATTTTCGAGTTACAGTATTTGAAAAATATGAAAGATAGGAAAAATGAGGTTTAGCTTGGCTAACCCATATTTAAAAACCAATAACGCGTTTTTTGACATTTCCTTGGGTTTTTTTATTGCCATACTGACCAGGTTTCGCCAAGGCTACACAGTTATTTTGCCTATCTTTTTCGAATGATATAAAATTTAAATAAAAAATTAATAAAAAATAAAAAATACGTGCCTCGTATTTTTTCATATATTTTTCATTAAATCAAAAAACCGGGCGGTTAAAAAAATAAATGTTGTCCATTGAACTTAAAATAGTTTGAAAGTGAATTTAATGATTCAGAACTTCTGTGTAAACGATGTTTTTTGTAAAAACTCTTTCATCATTTGCTAAATGCCCTTGGCCATTATATTCGGAAATATAAAATCTCAAACCATCGAATGATCGAACTCTACTTGCTGCGACGTACAATTGACCATGTGTAAAAACTGGCTGCCTCAATAAAATTCCAATATTTTCGAATGTTTGTCCTCGAGACTTATTTATTGTCATCGCAAATGCAGGTATAATTGGAAATTGAGTTCTTTGAAAGTTAAATGGTAAAACAGTACCGGAATATGTTAAATTTATACGTGGAATCAAAATTCTCTTATTGCGTGCGGTTCCAGTTAAAACTTCGCAATCAATAGCATTACGATGCATACACTTGATGCGTATTCTTGTTCCACTGACTAATGCTTCCTTTGTATTTAAGTTTCTGATCAGTAAAACGATGCAGTTAACTTTCAATACTAACTTTTTGTGAATTTTGTGTGATAATAACTGTGAATTTTGTGTGATTTCAAATGTTCCTTTTTCAATAGTCTGTGAAGTGTATGTCAAGGCAAAAAAGCGTTTATTTTATATTTTGTATATTAGATATCTGTGTTTTATATATTAATGTGCAGTTGAAAGTGAAATACAGCTTGCTTAATATACACCTGTTGCAAAAGGAAAATTTTGTAGCAGCAATTTGAATTGACTTACTCTCGCCTAATTATTATTGGTGGTTTCAAAAAAGTGAGTACATTTTATTATTTTTAAATTAAACCCTGTCTAATCTTAGTTTCAGTAATTTCATTACATGTTTTTTTTTTACATTCAGATATTCGCACCTACTTCCATTATGCCTCGACATAGAACATTGACGGGTCGGAGTGAGAGACAAAGAAGAAGGAATATATATTCGCGTGAAAGTCAAAATGATAATAGACCAAATGCAAATTTAAATAGTGTAAATAGTATAACATTGACGGGTCGGAGTGAGAGACAAAGAAGAAGGAATATATATTCGCGTGAAAGTCAAAATGATAATAGACCAAATGCAAATTTAAATAGTGTAAATAGTATACAAAATGATGAAATTATTTTGAAGGATACATTTAAATGCGCACTGAATGTCATTCCAAGAAATTTTAATACTTTTGATTGTGGATTAATGCATTTACAATGCAGGTTTTGCAATGCAAAACATTTCGAATCTGAGGTGACTTTAGGTGAAAGGACTGCACTCACTTCATGCTGTCATAAGGGTAAAGCAATATTACCGGCCTTAAGTCAAAATGAATACTTTAAATCATTGTATGATGGACTTACTTCAAATGAACCTTCAATAAAAAGAAAGTCAAAAAATTATTTTGAAAACATTCATAAATACAATTCATCATTTGATATGGTTAGCTCAGAAGATAAAATTTCGGATACAGTTACGCGTGGAGTGTATCATTTTAAAATACATGATGTTTTTTATCACAGATCAGGTCCAATGACTGCTGGATATGGTCGCTCACCATGTTATGCGCAATTATATTTTTATGATGTTGACACTGCTGTCAATTATAGATTACGTGAACACTATAATCAAACATGCAATAACAATATAATGCGCGAAATCTCTCTTGAATTGGAACGCATTAATCCTTTCGTTCGGTCATTCATTGCAATGAAAGATCATTGTCAGAGAGTTGAAATTTGTATGCTCATTAAAGTAAATCGTGATTTAGATCTACGCCGTTATAATGATGCAGTTTAAACTGATGTAGCAGTAATATTTAGTATAGTTGATGGTGAGCCACCCTTTGAACGAAATATGGTTTCGTTTTCAAAAGTTAATGGTACCATTAAAAATATCTCTGTTTTGGATTCATCATTGGACCCTTTAGCGTATCCATTACTTTTTCCAAATGGTGATACTGGGTGGCATATCAATATTTCTCATAATGTACCAACTACTTCTAATTCAAGAGCGCCCAGAAATAAATTAACCATGCTTCAGTATGCAGCCTATCGACTTGCAATTAGAGAAGATTTTAGCTTGTTGCACCATTCACAAAAATTATTTCTCCAGTGGATAGTTGATATGTATGTGAGAATAGAGGGCACAAGGTTACATTTCATTCGACAAAATCAAACAAGTCTTAGGTCTGAAGTTTACAACAATTTAACAGATTATTTAGAATTGAACCCCAATGCCAATAATGTTGGCCGTAGAGTAATTTTACCATCTTCATTCAATGGATCTCCAAGAAATATGTATCAGAATTATTTAGATGCAATGTCAATTGTACAAAATTTCGGAAAGCCTTCTTTGTTTATTACAATGACTTGCAATCCAAGTTGGCCTGAAATAGTTAGCAATATTGGTGTAGGTGAGTCAGCTAATTTTCGACCTGATATTGTGCGTGCATTCAAGTCCAAACTGAAAGCATTAATTGAGGGCCTTACACTAAAAAAAATCTTCGGTAAAGTTGAAGCACTCATTTATACAATTGAGTTTCAAAAGAGAGGATTGCCTCATGCTCACATTTTACTCTCTTTAAATGAGCAAGATAAAATTGTTAACGCTACCGATATTGATAAAGTTGTATCTGCGGAGATTCCTAACATTCAAACACATCCTACATTACATGAATATATTGTAAAACACATGATGCATGGTCCATGCGGTGTACTTAATCCAAATTCTGTATGTATGAGAGATGGAAAATGCACAAAAGATTATCCAAAACGATTTAATGAATTTACATGTGAATCATTAAATGGATATCCATTATACAGAAGGCGTGATAATGGTATTAATGCTGAAGTTCGCGGTAGTTGCCTCGCCAATCGTTATGTTGTACCATACAATCCGTATTTACTTGCCAAATTTAATTGCCATATAAATGTTGAAGTATGCACTACAGTTAAAAGTGTTAAATACATTTATAAATACGTGTATAAAGGCTATGACAGTGCATCTGTTGAATTAGGTTCAGAGAGAAATGAACCAGGTCAAGAAATACAAATTGATGAAGTTAAAAATTTTTTAAATGGCCGTTATGTCGGATCAACTGAAGCTGTATGGCGCATCTATGAATTACCAATGCATTTTCAATCACATGTCATCGTTATACTTGACATTCATTTACCGCGTAGACAGAATGTTTACTTTCGAGAAGGGCAAGAACGTCAAGCAATTGAAAATGCAAGACAAACAAAATTATTAGCATTTTTTGAATTGAATCGATCAGATCCATCAGCGCATGAATATAAGTATATTGAAATTCCTTTGCATTATGTGTGGGAAGATTCCCGAAAAAAATGGAAGAAGAGAAGGCGTGGAGGTGATAAAATCATTACACGCATATATGTAGTATCACCAAAAGACATCGAACTTTTCCATTTACAATTGCTTTTATTACATGTCTGTGGTCCAAAATTATTTGAGGATGTTAGAACATACAATGGAATTACACACACTTCTTTTGTTGAAGCGTGCCATGCTCGCGGCATTGCTTCAAATGATAATGAATGGCGCGAATGTTTAAATGAAGCAAAAGAATTACATTCACCAAAACAAATGCGAAATTTATTTGGTTACATTTGTGCATTAAATGTGCCAGCCAATGCATTGGCGTTATGGAATGAATTTAAAGTATATCTTAGTGAAGATTTTATGAGAGATTACAACGAAGAAGTATCCTTTAATACAGCTCTATTAGAAATTGAAGATATTTTGAATGTTCATAATTTGTCATGTCAAGAACTTGGTTTACCAGTTCCTATGTATTCGCAGAGAACAGACGAAGCAAATGCTATTGATCCAATAGAACAAGAGTTTCTGTCTTGTGAGCATTATGGAACTGTAAATATTGAACAGCGTAATCTAATTGATCGTGTGATTCGTGAAGTTTTGCATCATGATACTGGATCTAATGTTTTTTGTTTAACCGCTCATGCAGGTTGTGGAAAAACATTCACACAAACAGCAATCATTCACAAATTAAATTCGCTTAATCTTAGTTGCATTGCAACAGCGTTCAGTGGCATAGCTTCAACTCTATTACTTGGAGGTAGAACTTTACACAATGTGTTTAAATTGCCTATACCCATTTTGGAAAATTCTGTAGCGAATATTACCGCAAATAGTAGCTATGGACGTTACATAAATTCATCATCATTGATAATTATTGATGAAATTTCTATGTGCCCACTGCAAGTGTTGAAAATCATAGATAGATTATTGCAGGATCTATGTGATGAAAATGATAAACATAAACCATTTGGAGGGAAAACGATACTTCTGTGCGGTGATTTTCGGCAAATCTTACCAGTTGTCCCACATGGATCACGTGCAACTTTAATTGAAAATTGTGTCACGAGTTGGCATAAATAAGTAACGTTTACTCAAAATATGAGAGCCTTACCGAGTGAAATAGAATTTGTCGAATTCTTGAAAAAAATTGGTATTGATGAAGCCCCACAATTCCCTCAATTTGGTGAAAATATTATTGAAGTACCTCAGCAATTAATAGGAGATGAAAATAATATTATTAATGAGGTGTATGGAAATATTTCCGAAAACATACTCTCAGATAACATATTGAAGTCAGTTATTTTAGCACCTAAAAATGATGATTGTACTTTTATTAATACTGATATACTTAATCGAATACCAGGAGAACAGAAAACATATCATAGCTACGATAAAATAATTTGTGATGATGACAATGAAATCAATAACTATCCAGTAGAGTTTTTGAATTCTTTGACTATTAGTGGTTTGCCACCACATAAGTTAGTATTGAAAGTTAATTGCATCGTTTTACTGATCAGAAACTTAAATACAAAGGAAGCATTAGTCAATGGTACAAGAATGCGCATCAAGTGTATGCATCGTAATGCTATTGATTGCGAAGTTTTAACTGGAACCGCACGCAATAAGAGAATTTTGATTCCACGTATAAATTTAACATATTCCGGTACTGTTTTACCATTTAACTTTCAAAGAACTCAATTTCCAATTATACCTGCATTTGCGATGACAATAAATAAGTCTCGAGGACAAACATTCGAAAATATTGGAATTTTATTGAGGCAGCCAGTTTTTACACATGGTCAATTGTACGTCGCAGCAAGTAGAGTTCGATCATTCGATGGTTTGAGATTTTATATTTCCGAATATAATGGCCAAGGGCGTTTAGCAAATGATGAAAGAGTTTTTACAAAAAACATCGTTTACACAGAAGTTCTGAATCATTAAATTCACTTTCAAACTATTTTAAGTTCAATGGACAACATTTATTTTTTTAACCGCCCGGTTTTTTGATTTAATGAAAAATATATGAAAAAATACGAGGCACGTATTTTTTATTTTTTATTAATTTTTTATTTAAATTTTATATAATTCGGAAAAGATAGGCAAAATAACTGTGTAGCCTTGGCGAAACCTGGTCAGTATGGCAATAAAAAAACCCAAGGAAATGTCAAAAAACGCGTTATTGCTTTTTAAATATGGGTTAGCCAAGCTAAACCTCATTTTTCCTATCTTTCATATTTTTCAAATACTGTAACTCGAAAATTAATGCATAGAAAAAAAAATTAAAAAATTATATAAGCTTTGTAGCAGATAATCTTCAAACTGTTTTCGAATTTTGTACCTTACCAAAAATGAAATGTAATCCACTGGAATTGAAAACAATGTATCTTATACTTCTATGAATGTCAAGTCTCATTTTTATTAGCGTGTATTTGATTCAATAATAACATGAAAAAAATTAAAACTGACAATGAATTATATTAAAAAATAAATACGAATACAAGCTGTAATTGTGATTTTTTCAACTGTTACTAACATTAAATTTTAAATTTCATAGGTATTGCAGGGAATTAAGGCAAACAACACACGCTAATGACGTATGTTGTCATTACACGCTCGCAGCTGACGTAATAGAACAAAATTCAAAAAAATTATATGCAATGATTATAGAGATATACTCTTTGACAAAAGAACCTCAATAACGTTCAAACTTAAAAATTTAATGAATTACGGTCGAATTTCGACCACTGGGCGACCACTAGTTCATTTTATTGTGTATATTTAGATATAAACTAACGGTAATTGTGACTTTTCATGTTGACTATATGTTTATAAATTGTTGTTTTTTAATTTACTTCGTACTAAGCTATAACTGTTGTATAGTATAAGTAACAGTATTACACTTTACACTCAGTAGTATTTGTACGTCTGTGTGTTGTTGATTCAGGTGTTTCTGTTACAGGTGAGTCAGTGGCGACGTTGCGTCTGCTTACGGTAAGAACTTATGTTATTCACCAGCTGATGTAGTGCCTATATAAAACAGTCCCCGTACAAAATTAAATTATTGCCTCTACGCGTATAATTCGACTGCAGCAGATCCATGGTGTGAGCTACAGGCCCCGCAGCTCATGTTACTCTAGAGTTCCCAAAACTTTTCAGTCCGCGGACCCCTCAAAATAATTAAAAATTTCACGGACCCTGTCTGAGTCTGAAATAATACAAACAGTAAATATGGTACAAATTCTTATATTTTAATTACAATTTATTAAAATCAAAATTCTCTTAACTTGGAAAATTGTAATATTAATTATATCAAACATAGTTTAATATGAACAGTGAAGCTGCTTTTGAAGAATTAGCTCAGCAATATTGGGTTTAATGTCTGATAATTTCAATACTGAGTCACTCTCGACAGCAAGTTTATTTCTTAACTTTGACTTCGAGTACCTGAGCTGCGAGAATGCGGTTTTACGCAAATAATTAGAGGGAAACACAGTTAAACACTTCAAAGCTTTTTTTGCGAGTTCAGGGTAGTCAGTCATTACATATAACCAGAAGTCAGCTAGCTGTAATTTTTTGTGAACTGCCAGTGAATCAATGAAAGTCCTGCCAGTGAATCTTCTTCTTGTAGTGTAAGAGTGAGGTTAGTTGACAGCCCATCAGCAAATGGATTCCTTATCCACATGTCACTATCATCGGTCACTGGAAAATATAAGCTGCAAGAACAGTTGCTCCAAATGAGCCTTAATAACATTGAGGATCTCCTTTGGAACATTTTCTCCTGAAATCTGGACGGAATCTCACATGGAAGGGAATAGTTCGAAGATTTCAGAGTCTAATCTCTGAATCCAATGCTTCAATTTTTTTATCATCCCCTCGGTTTTATCTCAAACCTGGAAAATAGCGATGTTAGATCCCTGCAGGCTTTAAGTGAGTCCATTCAGATGACTGAAGATATCAGTTAGGTTTGATAGCTTCAAAATCCAGTTAAAGTCATGGATCCTCTCTTTAAGGTCGAAGTTGGAATCAATAAAAAGAGCTTTACTTCATCCCTCAGTTCAAATAATCTATTCAGTACCCTTCCATGCAAAAGTCATCGTACTTCACACTGGACCAACAATTGCGTGTGGCTACTAGCCTAATAACTGATAACTTCAATATTAAGTAATTCTCGACATCAAGATTATTTCTTAACTTTGACTTTAAGTACGTGACAGGGAGAATGCGGTTTCACACAAATAAGTAGAGGAAAACACAGTTAAACACTTCAAAGTTCTTTTTCCGAGTTCTGGGTTCAGGATAGTCGGTCATTACATATAACCAGAAGTCAGGTAGGTGTAATTGCGAAAACCGTAATTTTAATGAACTGTCAGTTGAAAGTTCTGCCAATAAATCTTCTTTTTGTAGTCTAAGAGAGAGGTCTAGTCAGTTCGGCTGACAAACAGATCTGGTACACGACATGATTTAAAGACATTATTAAAACCATTAGTTTGAAATTACTTTTACAATTACAATTAGTTTCAACAAAAAAATACTGGAATCTTCTACTAATTGTTTTAGGATTCTAAAATTTAGATTTTAGAGCATAAAAAATCTGAAAAAATTACGGTATATTCTATTTTTTCTTAAAAGTGTCCGCGGACCCCCTGAAACATTGTCGCGGACCTTACTTTGGGAACCACTGCTCTAGAGTAAGCGCAAACCTGTGAGGGGGCGTCACTGAGCAGATTTTGTCATGGAAATTATTCACTTTCACGTGTTCAGTATATATATTCTCCACTGTCTATACTCATTGAATAGGCTTTAACTACTTTATGTTTTTCTTATCGAGTGTCATAGGTAACAACTCACGTTACGATGGGGTCTGTTGTGTTTTGCAAATTTTGAATCCACGGACAACGTGTTAACAGTCCGGACGCCTTACTAAACAATCTCAGACTTGACCTATTTTCAGTCCCTTGTTTACAGTTTGTTTATTTGCATGGTGACTGACGATGTGCATTGATTAAAAACGCGAATGTACAAACACTGGAGTTGCATCAACACTTGTTTGTCGCGACGTCTCCAGCGCTGATTGTTGTCGCCTGTCGCTGCTGCTGCCAGTTATATTTCTGTTCACAACAAAACTTAATTTTATTTGTGTGATTTTTTGAATGTAAATCTTCTGAAGTAACTTTGGTTTCGTAAGCATTGTCTTTTTTACCAACCATTTCGGTTTTGGGAAGCCTTAGATTTGTCCTTCAATTGAAATCAACTTCCTGTTTTTCAAAGTAAGTATGAATAAACCACGTGACTGCCAGGTAGCAAGATTGTAGTCGAAATGTGAGATTTACAAGTGTATATTGTTTTGAGAAAAGTGTTCGTCGTACGTAATTGTTAAATGTAGCAATTTTTTATTTGTTAAAATTATCACTTTTGTTTCCAGCCCTAAATTACGTATATTGTTACAGAATTTTATGTGACTTTTATTTTGTAATGCAGAAAGCTTGGATTTTCAGCGGGTTCTCGTAGCCGTCTGTAGGCATTACTGTCGTCTAAGAAAACCTGCGTCTTCTGTTAATCGGCATACTATAGCTATAGTTCACGTCTCGGTTAATCGGCATACTATAGCTACAGTTCACGTCTCGGGTTACACGTGTGTTCTAACATTGTTGCTTAAGAGGGTAAATAAAGAGGCTGTTTCTCGTGATGCTTTGTTGCGGTCGTCAGTTCTTATTTAAGTCAATCTCTTCAACTCCGAGTACCTACAACATCCCACATCATCAGCAATCTGTCTCAAGCGTCAAGTATTCGAGTTTCTGCCTTCTCCCCTCCACTGCACCTTGTATCACCAAAATGATTAACCTGTCTCGTCTTCTTGTTACAGTCTCCTCCACCTTTCTCGTATTATTTTAAGAAGCAACTCATTAAACATTTTGTCCATCCATTTTAACATTGTCGTGAAGATTTTAACATTTTAAAATGATCACATTTCAAATACATCTGTTGTTCGTTTATCAGCTTTCCTTATTGCCCAGGCTTCGCGTCCATGTAACGCGATACCCCAAACGTATACATTCAGAATGTTTTCGTAATTCCTAATTAATTGTTTGACAATACAATATTTTTCTTTAAAAAAATATATTTTGGCTTATGCTAGTGCGCTTTTATCCTTCCTGCTTCGTCCACCTCTTGTGTTACTGCTTCTCAAGTAGGCTACGTTAGTTCAATCACTTCATCTGTGCTGTCATTTCAGTTAAATTATTAAAAGAATCCCTGTTTTTCATGATTTTTGTTTTGCCTTTGTTGATTTTTAAGACCAGATTCCCATCCAATAATTTTTCCGTATTATTCAATACTTTTTTAAAAAATCTTCATTGATTTCTAAAGAAGAATAAAATTATCAGCAAATCGTAATACTTTTATTCAGACATCCTGAACGACTATTCCAGTTTTTATTACTTTTGCTGTTTATTCTATAGATATAGACGTATGCACCTGTATTATAAGAAAATATGTCATAAAATAATAATTATCCATATTATTATAACATTATAGTATATAATTATTATATTATTATAACCCCTGTGTAACGTGCATCGAGTGGAAAAAAAAACGATAAAAATAAGCATAATACTTCCAGCCGTAATTATTAGTTGATAACATTTACATATAATATATAAATCGTGCAAGAAACGTCCTCAGTTACCTATGAAGAACAGTCACCCCCGCGCGCGCGCGTGTTATACACAACAGGGCGCAAGACTGCTGCACCCATGTCGTACTCTTTCTTTATTGTAGCGACCCTTTCTCGATCTTCTATTCTAAGTTACCTACTTGAATCTTAAACAAATTAAAAATCATTCTTCTGCTCTTATATTTAATACAAATTTTTCTTCAATTTCAAATAGTGTATTCCATTTGACATTATTGAACGCCTTTTCCAAGACCTTAAGACACAGACACGACAGACAGGTGTGTGTGTGGTCTTACTAAAAGCTATAAATGTGAGCTACAGGGAGTGAGTTACTGTCTGATTAAAAAAAAACATAACGGTGAGTTGAAAATACGCATTGGGAACCCTGCAAATGTTAGGAATTTTGAATTAAAGGTTTGAGTGTCCTCTTTTCCTATTACGAAAGACCAAGTTCGTGGCACGTATTTATTCTTGATACAGTCTCTTGCTCTACAAAGTGTCCAAACATTCAGTTTTTAAAATCTGTTGTTTGTGATAATGATTTTTATTCAACAGTATACTGTATGTAATAATATTATTTACTTTACTGTTTTACTTGTTTCATTTCAATGGCCGTGGTTCTCGAATTTAAGAAGCCTATCAGGAGTTACCGAACTGTTGGCCAACACCTCCCGCAAGTTGCTGAGAGAATCGGTAACGACCTCTTTGTGTGTTTGTGTGGTATATCGAGGGCAATATACCAATAATACATATATGGGGAACAGCGACCGGCACTAAATATGAAGGGCATAACGTGGGTGGCGAATTTATAAACACATAGGAGTGGGTTTGTCTGGTTTGGCCTATTCTCAGAGAATAACTTCTTCTTTTCTAATATGTTGTAACTATGAAGCCCAGGCATCAGTGGTTGGCTTAGTGTTTCCCAGCTTGTTGGTAAGTGGCTGGTTTTCCCAGCTATGTTGCCACTGTCTTTTAACTTTTGACATAACGGCTGTTTTGAAGTCGGTCATTGGAACAGAAATATTAGGGACTGAAGCGGCTTCTTTGACAGCGTGATCAACTACAGTATTCCGTGGCCACGTATCCAGGCAAAGTAAATGTGCACGCTAGAAATTGAAAATAGTATTAAAATCTCCTTTGAAATTGGGTATATCTTACTCTCATGGATACCTTGAAGAGAATCAAAGGCGGAGAGTAAATTTGAGCATATGGGAAATTTATTACTATTATTGCCGCCCACTATGTAGGTTATTGCCAATTTAATGGCATGGCATATAACTCCTCGGTTGAGAGCACTGGCAAAGAAAACGGGTAATTTTATCGTTTGCCACTACTGAGTTAGATTTAGACCCATCCGTAAGTATAATACAAAAGTATGTCGCTAGAATTACATTCAGTGGTGTAGCATAGGATCTGTCGAGTTTACAGTACAGGAACTACATGGAGCCATCGGTGTAACGGGGGACGAACCAGGGGAGGCAAATTAAATATCCAGAGATCTAAGGTAACTATTTGGGCGATGTAAAGTTAATTTTTATCGGCATGTGAATTGTCTAAATCTATTTCTGAATAAGCAGATAGAGGTTAAGTCGGCAGCGGATTTCTCATGGATGTATTCATAATAATAGCAGAATTGTTAACAATAATATTAATAATAGTATTGATCGAAATTCTTGTCAGGTAATTACTAACAGCATTTTAAAGAGCGGTGTTCTCTGGAAGTTTTATCCCATTTGCCATTACAGAGCAGGTATTGGAGAGTTATAGTAGGCTATTTAGTTGTCGGTGTGATCTATCGTTATTTGTAAAAGCTTATCGGACATTGAAACACATTCAGTTAATTTATGACTCGGGTCAGCAGCAAGCGTTTTCAATTTAAATCACCGGTGGTATTTTCCGTCGGCATTGTACAGAATGATTCATGTACAAGCAACTGTCTGATTCATGTACACTGTAAATATGAAAACAGGATAATAGTGTCCGTTTCTGAATACAGTAATCCTCAGCTAGAACTTGTGTCTGTAAACAAAACAAGGAAAAATGAATTTCGTTGGAAAGCATTCTACATATTCCTTGGTTTTAGATACTCTATCGACAAGACATGTAACGAGCAGAAAATTTTAAAATTTTTTAAATTCTCACCTCGGCAGAGTACGTTCACACGAGGCAAGTGTCAACGACTTATGGTGGAGCAATAAATAAGGAGTAATGAGAAGGTGTCAGTGAAGCGTTGCTGACTTGACAATAGAAACGCATTACGTTCTATCCAACTATAGAATTTGGTGGCGTAAGATGACAGGGAAAGTTTCGTCCAGAATTATTGCTCTCCGCAGCTGTAACAAAGTAAGGAGGACATTCACACCCGTACCAAGAATTGTAGCAGATGTGGCCGTATTACGTCAGTTGACGATAAGCGACAAAAACAAGTAATGCTCCATACTACAATGAGACGGATACGCTGCACCTTAAGTAACAATACTGGAAGATAGGCGGACAAAAACTAAAGTCATGTTACACAGCTGGAGGTATCGTCTAATTGACAGACAAGAATTTACGAAGGGAAAGTTGGAGTGACTTCAACGACCAGCAGTTGTTCGAAATTAGTAATAGCCAGAAAAAAGGGGTAAGAGCATAGAACAATACGCCAGGAAGACTGTAAGTACAGATAATGGGAATCTATAGAAACGCAGAGTTTACTCAGACAATAGGCTGTTAGACAAATTGTTTATAGCCATAGTTTCTTCGAAGCGGGTCAACGATCGTCTAGCTGGAGAGCAGGGAGACCTAAGGACCTATCAGAGACCTTCAGCCAGCGAGAAATTTGATGGTGAGGGATGTTTCCATAGCAACTGAGACGAAGAACCTATCGAAAGAACTATGACGTCGGATTTTGACAGAGTGGGACAGTATTTTCCGAGAAAATCAAAAACTGACCAATCTCGAAAAGAAGTGGGCGTGAAGCGCGCCAGAGACAAAATTTTGAGTAGGGACGAATTAATAAAACTAGCTGTCCAGGAAGACGGAGCAGGAGTTATACCCAATTTCTAGTCAGTTACACTCAATTTTTAGTCAGTTGTACTCAATTTTTAGGCAGTCCTACAGAATTTTCAGACAGTTTACATTTCAATTATCAAGTAGTTTAACTTCAAGTGCGAGAGACGGTTCATCATAAACTTTCCATTGTTACTCGAATCATTCGGAAGTTAGATAAATAACAAGGAACTTAAAACGTAATAATACATTCATATCGCGGTAGTGAATTTTACCAGCGTGCGCATTAACGGACTTAGTGAAAATTACACCAAGTGAACAATCAGACCGTTACACTAACAGACAGCATCACTAAACGATAAACAAATTATTGGAACTTAATATTGTGTCTCAACAACATAATGAACACGAAACATTAAACAAACTAACCAATTATAGGATCGTTTGTGGAAGCAGCGACAAATGAAACTAGACATGTTTATTGACTTTAAAACGAACACACAGCAAACACAGTAAGATAGAACATTGATTGAACACTGAACTTCAATTACCCACACATATACAAACACCTACGCGAGTGGTCGGAAGAATAAAGTGATAAGTGGCAGTGATAAAACAACTAACGACGGAATGTATCTACGAGCCATCTCATCACCAGAACGAGACTACGTCAACAACTAATGGATATTCACTAACCAAGTAACCATTATTATAATTACTTCTAATTTGTAACTTCTACTGACCTGGTTTCTTTCAAAGAATTCACACCTGAGAAATTATTAAGAAAAGTAATGAGTAAAATTGAAATAAGTAGTTAATGAACGTATAAACAAAAGCTTATTTGGGATTTAATGAACGCATTAAATAAGTAGAATATTGAATTGTAACATCATTTGATTTATATATGTATGTATGTTTTCTTTATTTCAGCATATATTGAGATATATCTTTGTTTATTATAAATATGTATGTATTTCAGGTACAGCGACGTATTCTATGTACTATTATAATATGTCATAAATGATAATTAAACTAGTATTTTAGTTAACCAGAAACATGCGTTCATTATTACCAATGCAACCCGAATATTGACTTAAAGTTTGAAAGAATGCAAATAGATTTTAAGAGTTTCTTATGTTCAATTAAATAAATGATATCACGTATGTGTTGATGAACGTAGATAGTTAGAATCATCATTAAGATTAAATTATACACATACTTGTCAGTGATCGTTAAATTTATATATTTAATAATTAATTTATTGTGCTATCAATACGCATATTAAATGATTGTTATAAATGGCGTCCAACTTAAGGGCTAGATAAATTTAAGAAATTATTAGATTAACACATTAAGTAATTCAATCGCGGTTAGCACAATAGATTTATAACTTATTCAGTTATAAAATGGCGCCCAACGTGGGGCATAATAAATATTCATTTATAAAATAGCGCTCCAAGATTGTGAGGCACGACAAATACAAGTAAATAAGTATTTGCCACGTATGTAGATTATCAATTTACAGTTATAAAATGGCGCCCATTCGCACGGCATGATACGTATTAACACAGATTGTTAACACGTACAGCTTAGGTAAAGAACAGGCAGTAGAAGTAGTAGAAAAAGTAGTGCCTTAGAAGTAGAAGTTAGATAAGCGTTATTAGTGTAAGTCAGTTTGAATGATTACGCGCAGTAGGGCTAAAATGGCGAGCAATTCAGACAGTGTAGAATATGACATTAATAACCAATTAGACGCAGTAAATACCGAGGACAATACTACGCCTAACGAACCAAGTAGTGTGGTGGAGAGTCCAGAAGATAGGGCGCGAGGACAGACTTCAAAACTAGAAGATGGAACTATACAAATGTTGATGGAGTTTATCCGTCAACAGAACGAAGAACAAAAGGAGAATATGAAGTTAATTAGCGAAGAACGAGACGAGAAACAAGAAGAACGAAGCAAGAAACTAGAAGAAAATATTAACAGAAAATTAGAAGAAAGTAATAGATTAATTAATGAAAAATTGGAAAAACAAGAAGAAAACAGTAGATTAATTAATGAAAAACTCGACCAGCATAAGGAAGAGATTACACAAATAAGGTCGGAGATACGTGAAAGCCAGCAGACTTGGGAAAGAAAGGTCGATGAATTACAGAAAAAGCAAGATGATCTCGTGAGGGACTTGAGAGAAGAAGCCGACAAGAAGTACGTAGAAATACAAGAGAAACAAGATAACGATCGACAAGAATGGATGGCGGCGGTACACTCTACCCAGACGACCGTTAAAAAGATTAATCACAAGTTCGATGTTCACGTTAAGGATTACAATAAGAAGCACGAAGAACTTAAGGCCGAGATGCATAATACGATACTGCAGAGACAACAGGAGCAAGAAGGAACAAATAGTAATATTATACAAAAATTAGAAGACGTAGACGGTAGACAACGTTCAACAGAACAGAAGTTGGACGAGACTACGAAAGAAAAGACAACTAGGATCGAAGAATTAAAGGGACATTTAAATAAGGTAAGAGAAAACCAAGAGAGGTTACAGCGACAACTGATGGAAGGTGATTGTGGAATATTAAATCGATTTAACGGACCTAACCACAATGATCTCAAATATAATGGCACAGACAGATTCCCTATGGAATTCCTCAAAGAATTGTCCGAAGTTCAAGAGCTATATTATCCCGCTGACAATATCAAGTGGATTGGCAGACATCTGGAGTTAGACGCAGGAATTTGGTGGCGAGTGATACGTGACCAGATATCAAACTTCGCAGAATTCAAGGAAGCGTTCTCTCTAAAATATTGGGGCCAGGAACGACAGGACAGTATTCGGGACCATTTGGAGTTTGGCAGATTTGATTGGCGCGGACCAGTTACTGCTATTCAATATATTGAACGGATTTTATTGGAAAGTAAGCAGTTAACACCTACTTTATCTGATTATCAGTTAATACGTAAGATCTCTCGTCACTTTGGGCGTGACATCCAGCTTGCGGTGGTTACAAGAGGAATTGTGACGATACCAAACTTCGAGTCTCTGATCATCGAGTATTCACAGATTCAACCAAGAATTAGCAGAGAAGCGAACTATGCGGCGAACGAGGGCAGAAATGCGTATAAGGAAGGTGAAAGTAACTTGAACAAAGGAGGCGGAATACAGAAGAAAACCTGGGGTGACAGACCTGCCATAAATCACCCGCCCCGTAACGCGGACCGGCGCGCTGTCAACACAATAGAATTTACAAACACGACAGCTGGTGCATCGGGCACTCAACCAAAGAGAAATCGTCAACAAGAAGAGGAAAAAAAAAATCCCTCCACCCATTAACGAAGATAGCCATCAAAACAAATGACTACCAGACGAATATTATCCTACCGGACTTACGAAGCGATTTATTGTGTAATGATGATGAAGAAATTTCTCAACGAATAATCAGGTGTCCAGAGATAAATATCAAGTTCAATAATAATGTTAGTGTGCAAGCGTTAATCGATACTGGATCTGTAATAGCTGGGTTATCTGAGTCGTGGTTTCACCAAAACAAACATGACATTACACCTTATGAGATTTTACCGATGTCTAACACGTTAATAGTTAGCGCAGTTGGTAATAAATCAAAGCTAATCAGAAAACAAATATTATGTGATATCTATATTGAAGAAATTAAATATGAATGTGTTTTCCTAATAATACCAGATTTGATAAAACCATGCATATTAGGAACTAATTTTCTTCAAGAAACAGGGTGTCTCATTGACATGGGAAGAAGAATCGTCGAGATAAGAAGAGAGGATAACGAAGAGACGTACACGGTGCCTATGATGCATATAGAAGTGGTGGACGTAGAAGAAGAAGAAGAGATCATCAGAAACATTAACAAGAAGATAGAAAGTATAGAATGCGGAGATAGAGGAACGTTGGAAAGGTTAAGGGAGATTCTAATAAGAAATTGTAGTTTATTCAGAGAATGCCCCGGAAGAATCGATGGGTATGTCCACGAGTTCCGAGTCACCGACCAGACACCGTACTTCCAGAGAGGATGGCCTGTCCCATTAGCCTATAAAGGGAAGGTAGATGAGGAGATTCGGAAAATGTTACGGTATGGGGTCATTGAGAGATGCAACAGCGCATATATCAACCCACTAGTTACGGTAATCAAGAAGGACGGTAGCGTACGATTGTGTTTGGATGCGAGGAAGGTGAACAGTGTGACTATCCCGGACTACGAGGGAGCCCCTCCAATAAACGACATATTGGCGAGATGTGGAGAGATGAAGTACCTATCTACCGTAGATCTAACTAGCAGTTTCTGGCAAGTACCACTGAAGTCGGAATGCCGGAACTTCACCGCTTTTATGTACGACGGCAAGTGTTATCGTTTTACCGTTACACCATTTGGCCTGAGTACCAGTTCTGCTGCACTGACCAGGGGATTGGACACAGTATTGGACGAAGAAGTAAAAGAAAATACCATTATTTATGTCGACGATTGCCTGTGTTATTCAGAAGATTTAGAAACGCACTTGTTACATTTAGACTTATTATTATCTAATTTAAGAAGGGCAAATTTAACCATCAATTTGGAGAAGTCGCAGTTCTTCAGACAAGAAATCGCGTACCTCGGTTATCAACTAACAACGCAAGGAATACGAGCAACGGACGAGAAGATAGATGCCATTATGAAGTTCCCTGCACCTCGGAACCAAAAACAATTAAAAGGTTTCCTGGGGTTGACAAATTTCTATAATCGTTTTACAGACAAATACGCTGAAACTACTAAACCATTACTCGAGTTGCTACGGAAAGGACAGAAATTCACCTGGACACAGGAATTAAATGAATGCTTTCAGCAGGTTAAAAGGTTATTCGTAGAAACAGTCATCTTAAAGTTTCCCCGAATAAACCAAAGATATTATATGCAGTGTGACGCCAGCAACTTTGCATATGGCGGACAACTATATCAATTGGATGAAGAAGGAAGAATTGGAGTAATAGCTTTTACCAGCAGGACATTCAAGGGTGTGGAAATTAATTATTACACTACGGAGAAGGAGCTTTTGTGTATTGTAAGATGTCTTGAGCGGTTCCGTATATACATACTAGGACAACCGTTAACCATCATTACTGATAATAAAGCACTGACTTTTATGAATAAATGTCATTTAAACAACTCGCGTATTACACGCTGGATCTTAAGTATTCAGGAGTACAAATTTGACATTGCCCATTGTAGAGGTAAGGACAATATTATTGCCGATCTTCTGAGCAGAAATCCAGAAGATGCCACACCAGAAGTAATTAGTGACAATATTTCCGAATATTTAATTAACCACCTGACAATCAAAATGGATAAGAAGATAAGCAAGATCCTAATGGATATTGGAAGGCACCAAATTCAAGATCATAAGCTTAAGTATATTATTGATAAGATTAGGGAAAATTGTATAGATAAGAAATTAAATAAATTATATAGATTCGTCGATGAGAAATTGTACAGATTACGCAAAGGAGAGTGGAAACTATACGTACCGAACAGTGTGTCTGGCGAAATAATTGCAGAAATACACCGTATGTATGGGCATCCCGGTGCGAAGAGATGTATCAAATTATTGCAGGAGTACTTTACCATGGACGGAATGTTAAAGAGGGTGAAAAATTACGTACGGACTTGCGACACTTGTCAGAAAAAAAAGGATTCCGGCAACAGAAATTCGTTTGGAGGAACAAAAGCCATAATACCGTTATGCAAGGGTGACCTTGTGAGCGCGGACTTTTACGGACCGTTACCTGCTTCGTCTAGTGGGGTGAGGTATCTGTTTATAATGATTGACAACTTTACCAAATACGTACGACTTTTCACACTTCGAAGGGCAACGACCGTCGCTACACTGAGGAGAGTACACCAATATTGTGAAGAACTAGGATCTCCTAGAGTGATTATCACAGACAACGGAACGCAATTTTCATCTAAAAAATGGTTAGATGGATTAACTGAACTAAATATCCAACCACGATTTACCGCAATAAGGAACCCTTGTGCGAATCTGGCTGAAAGAATCAACAGACAGCTTGGGAACTTATTTAGGATCTTTGTTGGTGATCAACATACAAAGTGGTCGCGTTACGTACCAATCGTCGAGAGTTGTATTAACGAAACGTACCACGAGACGATAGAAGTAACACCGTACGAAGCTCAGCTCGGAAGAAAACCTCCCAGAGCGTGGGAAAAATACATCAACAAGGATATGCTCCTAGTTAAAGGGGTAGATCATAAACAAATATATATCAAAATGAAGGAGAAGAGAGAAAAACAAGCAAAATTATGTAATGAGACTAAAACCATTACAAGATTCAACATTGGTGAGAAAGTGTTAATCAGAACATATCATCAATCGGACGCGGTCCAGAAAAGAATTGAAAAATTTTGCGAACTGTACTGCGGACCATATAAAGTGCATCAAATTCTCGGAGAAGCTACTTATCTACTCGTTGATTGCGATGATGACAAGAAACTCCATGGAAAATTTAATGCCAGACAATTGAAAAAATACTATGAACCAGAGAATTGAAGATGAAGGAAGAGGAAGAAATAGAAGAAGATGTCTTAAGAAGCTAGCCGATGCTGATGAATCAACTGCGTTAGGGTAATTGACGCGGTGATATCATTCAAGCTGGCTTATCCAAGAAAGTTATGTACTTTAATTGTTGAAACATAACATCAAAATGTATTTAGTCAATTAAGCACTAATTAAATGTTAGATAATAAGATAAATTAACATTTAGTGTGACATTTTATAAAATTATTGCAGTGAATGCAAAGGACATTTAATTGCTATTAATTGATTTATATGGTAATAAGTTAAAAGGACAAAGTGAGAAAAATGGACACTTAAATTAGATAAGTGATGATATTCAACGAACTAGATAGTGAATGAACTTTATTGATGTGAATGTATGTAATTAGTAGGTTAGGATTATAAATGATGTATCATGAAGTAGGTCAATCATTGAAACTAAATGTTATACGTGTATGTAAATTATTAAGATAATTACAGTTAACGTAGCGATTGTGTCAATTAACAATCTAATTTTAAAATGATAGTTTAAAAGATTTTATTGGTAAGATCATTAATAGTGCACAAAGGTGTATATGTATAGGAGATTTTCTTTGATATCATGTAAAGGTTACATTGAACCGCTTAACTGTTTGATAATATCTTGTGAATATGATATTTTAGAAGGTAAGGTCTTATTCAATTGATGAAATTATTTAATTGCTTATGGAATTTATGACTTATCTTATAAATTATAAAGATAAGGTATTTATATGTCAATTCGACAATGTGAAATGCGTTCAGCTATCCCAAATAGCTGGCAATAAATTCAGAGAACTAATTAAAACCAAAAGGGGGTGTACCACTGGTCATATAAGCTTTTGAAAGTAGGTTATTGTGTATACCTTCCCCCGAAGAAGATGGACACGAGGCGACGTACAGGGCGCAGAATTTAGATTTGAGTTGTTCCCAGAGGTCACATCGTCAAATCGAAATTGAGGACACTGTAACGAGCAGAAAATTTAAAAATTTTTTAAATTCTCACCTCGGCAGAGTACGTTCACACGAGGCAAGTGTCAACGACTTATGGTGGAGCAATAAATAAGGAGTAATGAGAAGGTGACAGTGAAGCGTTGCTGACTTGACAATAGAAACGCATTACGTTCTATCCAACTATAGAATTTGGTGGCGTAAGATGACAGGGAAAGTTTCGTCCAGAATTATTGCTCTCCGCAGCTGTAACAAAGTAAGGAGGACATTCACACCCGTACCAAGAATTGTAGCAGATGTGGCCGTATTACGTCAGTTGACGATAAGCGACAAAAACAAGTAATGCTCCATACTACAATGAGACGGATACGCTGCACCTTAAGTAACAATACTGGAAGATAGGCTGACAAAAACTAAAGTCATGTTACACAGCTGGAGGTATCGTCTAATTGACAGACAAGAATTTACGAAGGGAAAGTTGGAGTGACTTCAACGACCAGCAGTTGTTCGAAATTATTAATAGCCAGAAAAAAGGGGTAAGAGCATAGAACAATACGCCAGGAAGACTGTAAGTACAGATAATGGGAATCTATAGAATCGCAGAGTTTACTCAGACAATAGGCTGTTAGACAAATTGTTTATAGCCATAGTTTCTTCGAAGCGGGTCAACGATCGTCTAGCTGGAGAGCAGGGAGACCTAAGGACCTATCAGAGACCTTCAGCCAGCGAGAAATTTGATGGTGAGGGATGTTTCCATAGCAACTGAGACGAAGAACCTATCGAAAGAACTATGACGTCGGATTTTGACAGAGTGGGACAGTATTTTCCGAGAAAATCAAAAACTGACCAATCTCGAAAAGAAGTGGGCGTGAAGCGCGCCAGAGACAAAATTTTGAGTAGGGACGAATTAATAAAACTAGCTGTCCAGGAAGACGGAGCAGGAGTTATACCCAATTTCTAGTCAGTTACACTCAATTTTTAGTCAGTTGTACTCAATTTTTAGGCAGTCCTACAGAATTTTCAGACAGTTTACATTTCAATTATCAAGTAGTTTAACTTCAAGTGCGAGAGACGGTTCATCATAAACTTTCCATTGTTACTCGAATCATTCGGAAGTTAGATAAATAACAAGGAACTTAAAACGTAATAATACATTCATATCGCGGTAGTGAATTTTACCAGCGTGCGCATTAACGGACTTAGTGAAAATTACACCAAGTGAACAATCAGACCGTTACACTAACAGACAGCATCACTAAACGATAAACAAATTATTGGAACTTAATATTGTGTCTCAACAACATAATGAACACGAAACATTAAACAAACTAACCAATTATAGGATCGTTTGTGGAAGCAGCGACAAATGAAACTAGACATGTTTATTGACTTTAAAACGAACACACAGCAAACACAGTAAGATAGAACATTGATTGAACACTGAACTTCAATTACCCACACATATACAAACACCTACGCGAGTGGTCGGAAGAATAAAGTGATAAGTGGCAGTGATAAAACAACTAACGACGGAATGTATCTACGAGCCATCTCATCACCAGAACGAGACTACGTCAACAACTAATGGATATTCACTAACCAAGTAACCATTATTATAATTACTTCTAATTTGTAACTTCTACTGACCTGGTTTCTTTCAAAGAATTCACACCTGAGAAATTATTAAGAAAAGTAATGAGTAAAATTGAAATAAGTAGTTAATGAACGTATAAACAAAAGCTTATTTGGGATTTAATGAACGCATTAAATAAGTAGAATATTGAATTGTAACATCATTTGATTTATATATGTATGTATGTTTTCTTTATTTCAGCATATATTGAGATATATCTTTGTTTATTATAAATATGTATGTATTTCAGGTACAGCGACGTATTCTATGTACTATTATAATATGTCATAAATGATAATTAAACTAGTATTTTAGTTAACCAGAAACATGCGTTCATTATTACCAATGCAACCCGAATATTGACTTAAAGTTTGAAAGAATGCAAATAGATTTTAAGAGTTTCTTATGTTCAATTAAATAAATGATATCACGTATGTGTTGATGAACGTAGATAGTTAGAATCATCATTAAGATTAAATTATACACATACTTGTCAGTGATCGTTAAATTTATATATTTAATAATTAATTTATTGTGCTATCAATACGCATATTAAATGATTGTTATAAATGGCGTCCAACTTAAGGGCTAGATAAATTTAAGAAATTATTAGATTAACACATTAAGTAATTCAATCGCGGTTAGCACAATAGATTTATAACTTATTCAGTTATAGACAGGATCATCCAATTAGTGATAACATATATAATTATCAATTATATAACTAATAATTATAATATTAATTATATTTATATTAATAAAATTAATTATTAATTATATTTATTATAATTATAAAATTACTAATGCGGTCTAGTCTCCTTTGTTTTGAAGTAGCTTCTACATTGGGTTTTTATAATAAATCGTGTGATTAATTTAAAAATTGCGTCCTAATCTTTCCCCGCGGTCCTACGAACAACGTAATGACGACAACATGAGTATAGTCCTATTAAAAATATCACATTAAGTACACAATTCGTTAGTCCACGATAGTGATTCTAAAATTCGCCATTGAGGAACCCTACATTTTTCAACAAGCCAATAAAATATTTAGTGCGATTTCCACTTATAGATACTAATTAATTTCTGTAGTTTAAATATGATTGTAGTTAGTTGAATCACGTTACTATTAAAATGACGGTTTGTACAGTAGAAAAGTGGTATGTGTGTACATTCATTGTACGTACTTTACGTTTAGAAGACAAAAAAGGTAGTTTAAATATTTTACATATAATTTTTAAATAATTCCACGGTGTTACATTCACACAGACGGTTATTTACGTGAAACGTTGTTAGTGTCTAGTTTCGAATGTCCAGCGGGATTGCGACAGATAAATTTTCGTAAAGCGTTATGGGAATGGAAAGCAGTTCTCAGGCCACGTACCGCAGCAGCCCTAATATTTTTTCCACATGGGGACAAGAATGCCATTTCTGTCCGTCCATTTATGTGATTATTTCCTATAACTCTTTTCATTATACTTTCTTTTCAGACATCCGTAGAGAAGTCACAGGGAACAGGCAACAACTAACGAAGTAGAGCAAATTTTAATTGTAACGCGAAACATGTGGTACTTTATTAAACACAATTAATTAATTTCTTTAATGTATTTCATGACGACAACATAAGGTACAATGTGGTCATGTTAAGACACAATAACAAACGTAAGAAGACACTAGGTAGAATTTTTCGGTCTAAGTTTGTGTTGGTTCAGTAACAGAAAGTTACGACAAAAAGTATTACTACAATTGTTTTAACGGAGAGTCTTGCAGTATTTTTGTGGATCACTTCCATCACAAATACAATAACTTTTTATTGTCACAAGTAGTTGTATATGTATTGTGTACATGTAGTTGTATAGTATAAATACGAACAGTAATGAGAACAATAATAGGTTTCATTTCAATGTGAATCACCACTGTTACGCTAATATAAATCTAAAATGTAATGATATACTTATTATAAAATTTTTATTGTATTTTGTTAATTTGCAAATGATACCATCTTTAAGTCGTGTTTGGACCATCACGTTGTGTGCATGGGAAACTATGACCGTAGGGAAACTGACAGATGAAATGCGGCGCTACAGGAGAAGTTAGAAATGAAATGGGCGAACAAAGTAGCAAATGAAGTACGTATACTTCCAGATAGTTTTGTTACCTACCATTATTTGGAAGTAATGGTAGGTAACAGAACTATAATGGGAAGGAGAGACAGTTTGGTAGGGCGTTAAGAATAGTGACTATAAGAGGTTGATAGGCAGATTGAGTTACCTAAGAATAATGACTTTTGGTTATGAAGGGTTCACACCATAAGGGAAGAACTGCAAGACAGAAATTGGTGTTCCTGAGGTAGACTGTTGTGCATGTGAGATGCGGTAGATATCCAAACATAAAGATATTGGGTCAGCATACGAGGGGAGAGGGGGAGAGAGAGAGAGAGAGAGAGAGAGAGGAGAGAGAGAGAGAGAGAGAGAGAGAGAGAGAGAGAGAGAGAGAGAGAGAGAGAGAGAGAGTCTAATATTAATGACTTCTTATATAGATGTGGTTTCATGCTTGAAACGGAGTTAATAGCTCAAATTTTGTTTATAGCCAGTATTCAATAATAATATTATTATATATTTTTAAAATTTATATTTATTTTACCTCGAGATGTTATTTTTCCCTTGTTTGGAACATGTTTCGGGATCCTTAGTGATCTCATCATCAGCCTTAGTGTTGGGATTACTAAGGATCCCGAAACATGTTCCAAATAAGGGAAAAATAACATCTTGAGGTAAAGTAAATGTAAATTTTAAATCTATTATATACATCAAGAAATAGACTGGAGCAAGAAGTGTTTGAATATTATATATTTGTATAGTAATATATACTAAAATAATACATGATATTCTTTTTTAAACTGTCTGTGTGTAAACGTGGGGAGAGAAGGAGCGGGAGAGGCTGGTAAAGTTGTGATATTGTGATATTGTTTTTCACAGTGCAAACGATGTGGACACAAGAGCGTACTGCTGGAAATTGTCTTGAGAAGCCCTACAAGCGCCAGTAATCACTGCGTGGAAAACCACAAGCCCGTCTCGAACCGATTGTTTTATTCGTTGTTTATAGAGTAACTAAAGTTAAATTGTGTATTTAATTATTCAGTGTTATTCAAACGAGGTTACCGTTTGGCGTTCTGTTATTTATGTATTGTTTTCCAGTTGGCTACTGATTGAAATGTAATCACATTTAGATGCGCGCAATTACGTACGAGATAAACGTGGCGCGCGAACACGTCTGTTGTCGGTGCGTGGAAACCCTTGGAGAACATATTGTGCTGATTTAACACAGCATTTTCCAAGTCGTCAAAACTATATACTAATAAACAACTTCAAGATAATGGTACTAACGCTCGGATACTGACATTGAAATTTTATTTGGAACTACTTATTACGCAATAAATTTAAACTTACCAAGGTAGTTTGTGAAGTTCTGGTCATAAAATTATAGTAGCGCTGTATTCGGACAGCAGATAATTGGATATTTGTATCTTCGTATTTATTATAAAAGTCTCAAGATGCAGATTTTTTCCATTCGTTTACACAAATAGCGGGAAATAATCTGGGCTGTTTTAAGTGTACTAATCTCAAACCTGCGACCCTTTCTGTGTATTCCTCAAGTCGTTAGATTTCATTCCTAGCAGTATTTCTCAAAATGGGAAGTCTGTCTGGTAGAGAAATCGACTCCGGGAAATAATCGATGGAAATGAGTACAGAAGCTACAGATAGTAATGAGGTTGCAGATACAAGTAACAGAATTAAAACGTAACGTGTAATTTTGCTATTGTTACTACGGTCTACTTTATCGTCGTATGGTACAGTGGAAAACAAAATACAAGACACCAATTAAGTCACTAAAACCCAGCTTTATCACAATTAAATAGTTTGTTTGTAACAAGATAGTCTCTTATAAGAAATCAAATAAAAATTGTTTACAAGAAATAAAATGTCAACTAATATAAAACACAATTGTATTACAATTCCCCGCACAATTATAAAACAGATAATACTTCGCCAAAATACTTCGAACCGCACTGAAATAAATCGCAACTCAAACTGAAACTGAGCGCCGCTGTCTTGTATTTATATCCCGCTGAGATATCTACAACAATTCATACTACGCATCAAGAACGCTACTAGAAAACACCAGAACGTAATTGATTGCGACCTTGACACAGTGCGCGATGTCGGCGAATCTGGAACGGTCTGGCTAACGCATGTTGAGATCACGTACGCACACAACCTTACTGCTGGATAAAACTGGAATAGCCGAGAATGTTCTGTAATGGTGTACGGTAACACTTTTCCCGCATTACGTAACAACAAATTTTGTTATTTTATATCCGCATTTAGATATTAAAAAAAAACTGTGAATTTCCGACAACTGTGGGGTGAGATGGCTTAATTAATACCTATTACATAACATTAAGTTAGGTTGCACGGGAATTTTGGTCAGACGTGGCTGCTCAGATGTGCCAACAATATAGGCCTATATGGGAGCAGTTTGGAGTTGACTGCGCCTCCGTTTCTCAATTTCAATGTACACTGCAGACCGTCTTCGATGTCGATTTCTAGGATGTTTGTTGGTTGTATGATGGTATGTAATGTTTAATGTACTATAATAGACTATGATGATATAAAAATAGCACATTATAATATGATACTTAAGTTAGATTTGTAAATCATTTATCTAATTAAATATATTGCTAATTTATTTTTCAGCTACTTGAGAATTAACGAAACAAACCACCTTAAATACGACGTGGAGAACGGCTGCGTAATATTGTTCGATAACGGTCTCTCATCGTAACTAAACTTGATCAGGCATTATAACTTTACTTTTTTATACATACAAAAAGTAAATAATAGATCATTTGTAATACAGTAAATCCGTGATCACTTTCATGCCGACTCTTCTCAACGAATTTCTATGTATGTGTAAAATTAAATGTGTTACAACTTAGAATGTTATTTGATTTGTTACTGTATAAATAAATTGTCTTGGTATGGATCAGACACGTTCTAAGACCAGGCTTTGTCGTGCAACAGTATTATGATACCTTCATGACACAATAAAATGAACATTATTAAAAAAGTATTCATACAGGAGAAAATGCAATCAACCTATCACATTAATGTGCAATTTTAGAACCACAGTATATGTTTAAGAGGATCTCCGACTTTTAGAGCCAGACTCTTATATATTTTTATCTCTTTTGAAAGTGAATATATAAAATAAATGTGCGTACGCTTCGTTTTATTTAAGGTCCATACTTCTCGATAACTTCAAAACAGAGGTTACTTTTATCGATAAACAAAAAATAATACGCGTTTCCTAATTTTGTGACTGCGTATCAAGAAAGATACAATATGAACGCAACTTACAAAGGGCAAAAGTCCTGTACTCGCAGAACTAGATCAGTCGTGCCCGTGAAAATCAATGCCGAGTTCAGAGGAAGCAGTGATTTTATTGTGTCCTTGAATATTGTACTTCTGCCCAGTTGAATATTTCGTGTGGACACATTTCATATCCGACAATATTTTCGGATAATTTGGATTGGCAGTTCAGTCTCGAAGAAAATTATTCTGCCAAAAGACGTACACAGTGGCCGCCCGATAAAGATGATATACGAAATATAGGAAAATCAGTTCGGTCAATAAGTATCGTGAAACAATGTTTCAATAACGCGTATTTTTATTGTGTTATTACCGTTTACTGTAATGGAACTGATTTCAGGATGATGGCACACGTTTTGCAGCCACATTAAAAATAGTAATGTTGATTAATCTTAACTTGTTTTTTTTATTTTGTATGAAGGCGACTTGTCCCCGGACCTCGCCAAGGTCAAATTCTATATACGTCACTGAGGAAACGTATCTACGTCAAACAAACAAGGTACCGTAATTAAAATAATGCCTTTCCTTTGTCACTAATTTTCAGGTCATCTGTCGTGCCGTGTAAGATTTACTGTTTTATTTTCGAGTTGACTTCTATTTTCCCTATTTACCCCATATATTTTACCTGAATCTTGTTATCTGTATGGCAGGTAATTCGTCATTTTATATTGTGTCTTGTTTTCTCGTAGTGGCAACTTGATACGCATGTGCTAGTACACGATAGCGCATTGTTAGTTTTATAGTCGTAGGCGTAATTGTGTACTGTAAATCGTTTTTACCTTCACAACCCTCAGCCGAATTTAACTAATTGTTGCGGTGCAGTGTCCGCAGCATCTTTTGTATTCGTTATTGCAACAAGAACACGTTATCTGACTGAAATGGAGTCAGCTGTGTCACACTAGGTGCGGTATTCACCTCATATCACAAGATCCATGCGTTCTTGTTTCCTATATATTTTTTTAAGTATAAGTATATTTTTCTAGCTAGGAAAAGCTAATTAACTTCATAAGATTAAGTAGCCAGCCACATTGTATCACATGTTTTCATCAATTAAAGTATTCCAGCATCTATGCAAAATATTTTTCAACAGTTAGTAATATATCATAGTCAATATGCTACTTATTTTACAGGTCTGTGCGACGTTGTATGTCATTATAGCTTCGTTTTGTGACAGATTCATAATTTGTTCAATTATATGCAATAGTCATGCGCAAAAAGGTCAGTTAAGAAAAGTCAAGATCAAATTTTTCGATTATAGGACTAAATTGTATTGATATTTATATGTTTGGTTGGTTAAATGACACTAACTCGGTTTTGTTACGTGAGGGAGATAGCACTAAATTGCAGTATTGTCAGTTTGTAACGCAGTTTTCGTGAGTCGACAGCCTCCACTGCTTTGTCTTGGAGTGATCTTTCTTCAAATCCACGTTTTCCTTGTATATGCTTAACGTATTTGAGAGTTAAACAAAATGTTTAATCGAATGTTGATAACCACCTTTTAAATTGCAGATTGTGGATACGAATCTGTGCAGCAGCATTTAAGAAGCCGTATCCTGACGACTACGCTAGTGGACTATGTTATACTCAGTAAACACTTTCAACTTTCCAATCGTATTAATTTATTTAAGTATTATTTTGTCGTTCTTCAGAAAGTCAACCGCAAGAGAATTATATCAATGAGATAAAAATATTAAAGCAGAAGTTTTGCTGCTGAAGATATTACAGGGAGTTAGTTAAAATTACCGTATGTCCTTCCATATTGCGTTCCTTGTTGGTTGAAAATAAATATTTTGTATTTGTTTTTCTTCGGGATATTTAAAATTCTTCCACAAACGCGAGTTCCAGCTGTTTTGGAAGTAGCCCGCTTTAACCAGTGGGTAAAGAGAGTTAGCGGTCACGAACGCCATTGCAGACCGAGCGATGGAGTCACAGAGGCGTGAGAGTCGTGTGTGTTTCTGAAGATTGTTATATGAATACCGAAGAGGATGGGCGCTGCTGTTTGGAAGTTGAATTGCCTAGGTGGGTGGAGTAATTGTAGTAGCGTCAGGTACCAAAGGACGCTGTAGAGTTGAGCGTCGAAACAGATAAGTTGGTGGAACAGTAAGATTAGTGCAGATAGTAAGGAAACTTTTTAAGGACCCTAAGAAATCATGTAATTGTGTTCTGTCGTGTGTCAGCTACTGTTAGTGTTATGGTTAAGGGTTACTTAACTGCAGAAAACGCTTGATGAGAAATGGTGCGCACACATAGAATTTCTAGTTTGCGGGTGAGTAGCTTCTTCTGCACTTTAAATATTGGGCGTTAATTGCTATCTCTTCCTGAAAATTAAAATTACTTTCAGTACCCGTCTGGTTTATAGCATCTACAATTTTTATGTTCGGTTAATTTATATGCTGAATATTTTAGAATGACAGTTATGTTTAGAAGGAAGCTGTGCTTGTTAGGATAAATCAATCCTACAGACTTATCTTCTAGCAATGTCAATAGATTGTGTAACTCGGACAGGGTTGTAATGTGTCTTCACTTACAGCATTATTTAACCTGCACGTTAAAGTTGCTCTTAGGCCGTGGAATCTCGTTGTATTCGAGTAGGATACTGCACTGTATACTCGTAGTTTCGCCTATGACCAAGTTGTTCAGGCTCAGGATTCGTACGGTGCAGAATTGGCGATTACATGCTTATCTAAAGAACATGGAAAAGGTACGTGATTAGGTTAGATGAAACAAAACTGAAAAAGTAGCAGTGCCCCTAGAATTTGAAGTGCTGTTAGGTCAACATAAAACAACCGATAAATTCAAATATCTAGGTGCTCATATTGATAAAGTGATCGATGAAGTCGAAATTGGCCAACGACTTCATCAGAGTCGGAAAGTTTTAGAGTGCTTAAACTGACTGTAGTAGGATCGTGACGTCTCAAAAGAAACCAAGAAGCGAGTTAGACAAATGATGATTGCAGTAGTATTAAATGTTATAGATGTCAGGTGTGAAGTCTAAACACCGACCGTGAGAGGACGTTATCAACGGTAGAGTTGGATTGACTAAGAAGAGGTGCCAAGGATTTCGAAAGCGTAAACAAAGAGAAAAGCAAGGAAGACAGGAACCAAACGAACACAGAGTAACTGTAATAAAAAGAATTGTAGGAACAGGTTTGAAGTGGTCAGGACATCTGTTACGAATTTGCAAAAAAGTGATGCGTAAACAGTTGGGTAAGAGGAAACCTTGGGGGGAAAACGAGAAGACCTCGACGACCCTGTGGAAGAGCGTATAGGATAGAAATACAAGTTATCGAAAGAGAACGGGAGTGCTGTGACAAACCGTAAATAGTATGAATATTAGACATTTAATAGTACCCGGTGTGTGTGTGTGTGTGTGTGTGTGTGTGTGTTCCCATAAATAATAGAGAATGACAACGACGGTGTTGGTAGCGGTTGTAACCGAATTAAGGAGATATTACTTTCCCATGTGTGACATTATTCAAGCGCAGTTGCAAATGTGTTGCCAACCTGTACTGTACAAACACGTATACGCGAGTTTCCGTGTCTATTTCAAGCTGCATTAGTAACGTGTCAGGTATAGATAGCACAGTTGCGTACTACATTCCGTGCTTTTATGATGCGTCTACTGATTCTTCGTTTTATAGTAAATTAGCTGAGATGCTGCGTCTGGTACACGTCATGTTCAGAACGACACATCCGTGTAAATCACGTTAGTTACTAGTTTTATCAGACTGAAACTTTACATGTTTCATTACTAACTGACTTTTATATAACCATCACTGTACATTCACGCGTTTAGCCTCAAAAATCTCGGTCCTATTTCCTGAGCCCCAAGTTCCACCTGCAGAGGTTTCATTATAATTTAGTTTTTAATTCTTGTGGTTGCTTTCTATCCTTTGTTTCAGTTTCAGATTTAAGCAACCGTCCAATTTCATGTTTCCTTCTTAATTATAATCGTTTAGCGTACGGAGTATTCAGCATTCGTTAATTGTTAAGTTCTAGTCATTTATTCATTTTGTGATAATTTTATGTCGTCGCAAAATGTGCCAACTGTTGACAAAATGTACTCCGCGAAGGAACTGAATAATTTTTATTACTTATAAAAAGTGTTACTCAATATATCGATTTAAAACATTACAATAATCGTAACCATCCATTTTTGTGTGTTCTTCCTTGGTCACCCTTACGAGGTGACTTTTTAGAAACTCTTTATTAGCGGCCTATTACGTCCGCCTGGGCAGTGTATACTTTGTTGTAACCGTCTAAAAATGAAAGTGTACACTGTACACTACAAGAACGATGGATGGTTAGCTGAAGTAACACGTATACTTACTTATTACTTATTATACATCTGTACTGACAGGTGTTATTTATTATACAGTATCGAACGTCTGTGTTTGATAATGTTCATGGAAACGGAACTTGAATACAGGCAAACAATAAGATTTCAAATTACATACAGAAGATTATAAAGATACGAAAGATAGGAACGAACGAAACGAAAAATACGAAAGGTTACAATTAATTATAAAGATAGGAAGATACTACTAAATTGGATCTGCATGCATGAAGAAGTTGGGTGAAATTGGGTGACGCAGCTCAAGATACAGCTCAAGTCTACTTAAAATGTGCAGTATACAGCACTTGTTCATTTTCACAATATGAACAGCCTTTTGTTTTGACACTGTTGACTTTGTTACAATTTTTTCTGTGTGATGGAAGATACCTGAATTTATTTGCTTCTTCGACGCATTCCTTTTATGTGATTAGTTGCTAATCTTCTACTATTTATCTCTTGAGCCGGCCACTTCACATGCCCCTCCATGCTTTATTTTTTAGTCTTCCTCTTCTGTTGAATTCTTGTAATCTTGTTTCATAAAAATTCCTTGTGACAATTACTGCGGTCTAACCATCCCAGTTGCTTTTCTCGCGTTTTCGCTATTACCTTTAACTGTTCTCTGAAAATTTCATCTATAATTTGATTTCTTTTTTCTATTATCCTTAGAAAAATCAATCCTATAGTTTGCATTTCGGCTTGTGTTTCAGTAGCCATCCACTTATTAGCGTTAACTTCACACAAGAAACCTGTCGTACAACCGCAGGTTTTAATATTCTCTTTTTTCTACAAAATTTGTTTTTAGAGACTTATACATTCTACCGCCATGTTTATGCTGTCTTTTGCTTATTTATTTTGTCGTGGCTTGCAATTCCTTGGGTTTTATTATCGATCCTAAATAAGTAACGCTCGTTACTGTTCCCACGTATAGTCCCTCTACAGCAGTGGTGACCCCCACGGCCGGTTGCAGACCACATCTAACTGAAGCTCGGTACGCGGCGCAACAGGGAGCAACGGGCTTAGCCCTTCGGTTCGTACAACCACTGCCATCAGACGGTCCAGACGTGGTCTGCGAGAACTGCTACAAAGTGGGTCGTGGAGCTACCAAGAAATAAGTATTTCACGTAAGTTGTCGTCTTGACTTAGCATAATAAATGCAACGTAAACAAACTGTGGGTACGAAAGCGACTGAGCCGAGAAATAGGCTGGACTCAAACGACAGTATAGTAACCTCAAAACAGCAGTATTAGCCTCAAAGTACACAGCTGCTGAAACAAATACAAGCACAATATCACATTGATTAATCTCAAGTGAGACAGTAAATAACTTAAGTTGATATCTCAAACTAACAGTTGTAATAATATCTCAATTGTAATAAATTTAGTTGAACTGTCTCATTTGAAATTAGTTAATCTAGTATGCTCCCTGACTAGCACAATTAGCTCACTGTTTTGAACGGGATCCATTTATTATTAGACAAATTTAAAGGCCACACAATTTTTCAATTATCAAAAAATTGCGAAACTCTGATTACTCTATTTTTTTTTAATGACAGTTTTGCAGTAAACAATCATACAATAATTATCACCATTACTGAGTTGTTGTTTTTTTTAGTTAAAATTTATAACCATAATGCCTAAATGACAAACGTTTAGTCCTACCATTTAAGTGTAGGTTTGTATCTAATACTTTCACAGATATATATAACTGATAACAATACCTAAGTCTATTTGCAAACATAGTTTAAAAACTTTTTCAAGGCAGTCCAAATTTGCAAAAGGTTTTAAGAAATATTCATTTTGTCAAATTATTAAACATACCAAATTTATGTTTTAAATAAAATTCTCCATGACTTGATGCCTCATATAGACTTTTACCATTTTTTGAAGGTTTGACTTCCATCGTTGATCCGTGATACCCGTTAAGTAAAAAAATTCAGAGCATTACATTCGGATTTTGCTTAAAATTCACTTTAATCTGATACTCCGCATGGATTTTTACAGTTTCTTCAACATTTCTTGGCCCCTATATCCCAGATTTTAAATTTTGAAAACTATATTCAGATTTTGATTAAAATTCTCTTTAATTTCATACTCTACATGATTTTCGCGTTTTTTCAAATTTGACTCTTCGCCTGTCCCCCTCCCAGACTTAACCTTAAAAACAGTAGGAGTCTGTTGAGTACAGGCGTGTCAAATAGACAGACGGTGTAACGAGCAGAAAATTTTAAAATTTTTAAATTTTCACCTCGGCAGAGTACGTTTACACGAGGCAGTGTCAACGACTTATAGTTGGCGCAATAAATAAGGAGTAATGAGAAGATGTCAGTGAGGCGTCGCTGACTTGACAATAGAAACACATTAAGTTAGATCCAACTATAGAAATTGGTGGCGTAAGATGACAGGGAAAGTTTCGTCCAGAATTATTGCTCTCTGCAGCTGTAACAAAGTAAGCGAGGACATTCACACCCGTACCGAGAATTGTAGCAGATGTTGACCATGTTACGTCAGTATACGATAAACGACAAAAACGAGTGAAACTACATATTTCAATGGGACAGATGCACTGCACCTTAAGAAACAATACAGTAAGATAGGCCTGACAAAGACTAAAGTCATGTTACGCAGCTGGAGTTATCGTCTAATTGACAGACAAGAATTTACGAAGGGAAAGTTGGGGTGACTTCACCAGCCGGCAGATGTTCAAAATTGTTAATAGCCAGAAAAAAGGGGTTAGAACTTGGAACAATGCGCTAGGAAGACTGAAAATACAGATAATGGGAATCTATAGAAACACAGAGTTTACTCAGACAATAGGTTGATCGACAAGTGTTTAATAGCCATAGTTTCGTCGAAACGGGTCAACGTTCGTCAGAGCAAAAATCGGGGAGACGTAAGAGCCTATCAGATGCCCTCAGCCAGCGAGAAATTTGGTGGTAAGGAGTGTTTCCATAGCAACTGAAACGAAGGACCTATCGGGAGAACTATGACGTAGAATCTTGACATGGTGGGACAGTATTTTCCAAGAAAGCTAAAAACTGACCAATCTCGAAATGAAGTAGGCGTGAAGCGCGCCAGAGACAAAATTTTGAGTAGGGACGAATTAATAAAAACTATCTGCCCAAGACAGAGACAGTCAGTGATACTCAATTTTTAGACAGTCTACACTCAATTTTTGAAACAAGTAATACTAAATTTTCGACAGTTTTTACTAAAGTTTTCAGACAGTTTTTACACTCAAATTTTCAAATAGTTTTAACTTCAAGTGCGAGAGACGGTATATCATAAACTTTCAACAGTTTATTCTAATCATTCGGATGAGATTTAACCAAAGTGCGAGGTAACGGACTTAGTTAAAATTATACCAAGTGAACAACCAGACCGTTACACCAACAGACATCATCACTTAACGATATACAAAACAGTTGAACTTAATATAGTGTACTACACATTATTAACAACATAATGAACACGAAATATTAAACAAATTAATGAACAATACGAATGTTTAATGAAGCAGCGACAAGTGGAACTAGACATGTAGATTAACATTAAAACGAAATCACAGCACACACAGTAAGATGAAACATTCGATTGAACACTGAACTTTAATTATTCACATATACGAACGCCTACGCGAGTGACCGGAAGAGTAAGTGTTAAGTGATTGTGAGAAAGCAGCATACGACGGAATGGGTCTACGAGCCATCTTCATCTCTGGAACTCCACTTCAACAACAACTAATGGATATTCAATAACCAAGTAACCATTATTATAATTATTTCTAATTAGTAACTTCTACTGACATGGTTTCTTTCAAAGAATTCACACCTGAGAAAATTATTAAGAAAAGTAATGAATAAATCTGAATAAAAGTAATTAATGAATGAATTAACAAAAGCTTATTTGGGATTTAATGAACGCATTAAATAAGTAGAATATTGAATTGTTATATTGTTTGATTTATATATGTATGTATGTTTTCTTTGTTTCCAGCATATATTGAACATGTATTTGTTATTATAAATATGTATGTATTTCAGGTACAGCGACGTATCATATGTACAATTATAATGTATTATGAATGATAATTAAACTAGTACTTTAAGTTGATCATAAATATGCGTTCATTATTACCAAATGCAACCCAAATATTAACCTAAAGTTTGAAGGAATACAAATAGATTTTAAGAGTTTCATGTGTTCAAATAAAGTAAATGAAATGATAACGTTAATCTATTAAATGATATCACGTATGTGCTGATGAGAATTAGAATAGTTATACATAATTTTTAAATGGCTGTTTCACACACGGCATGAAATTAATCAATTAAAGCAAGTGAATACATATTATCTATTGCATCTGAATTATATAGAATTCATTGTATAAACTGTGTTCCAACACGCGGGCATAGATAATCAGAGTAATAAATAAGATTCAATCATACACATACATGTGAGAGATCGATAAATTTATATATTTAATAGCAAACACACTTACATAATTAATTACCACAAGTGGAATTCTTCATTTACATTTATTTTGCATAAATTGACATTTATAAATGGCGTCCAACTTCGAGGCCAGATGCATGTGAAAATCAATAAGATATTTATGCAATTAATACACACTTGAAAATTGACAGTTATAAAATGGCTCCCAAAGAACGTGGGGCTCGGTAATCACAGATTAATTAATTAAATCACGGTTAGCATAATAAATAATCCCCAGTCATTTATTTAAGTTATAAAATGGCGCCCATTCGCACGGCATGATACGTATTAACAAAGATTGTTAACACGTGCAGCTCTGGTAAAGAACAGGCAGTAGAAGTAGTAGGGAAAGTAGTGTCATAGAAATAGAAGTAAGATAAGTGTTATTAGTGTAAGTCAGTTTGAATGATTACGCGTAGTAGGGCAAAAATGGCGAGCAATTCAGACAGCGTAGAATTCGACATTAATAACCAATTAGGTACAGTAAATACAGAAGACAATACTACACCTAGCGAACCAAGTAGCGTTGTAGAGAGTCTAGAAGATAGGGCGCGAGGACAAACATCAAAACTAGAAGATGGAACTCTACAAATGTTGATGGAGTTCATCCGTCAACAGAACGAAAAACAAAAGGAGGATATTAAATTAATTAGCGAAGAAAGTAACAGAAAACAAGAAGAACGAAGCAAAAAACAAGAAGAAAGTATTAAGTTAATTAATGAAAAGTTAGAAAAACAAAATGAAAAACTCGACCAGCATAAGGAAGAGATGACACAAATAAGGTCCGAGATACATGATACCATACTGCAGAAACAACAGGAGCAAGCAGGAACAAATAATAATATTATACAGAAGTTGGAAGAAGTTGACGGTAGACAACGTTCAACAGAACAGAAGTTGGACGAGACTACGAAAGAGAAGACAACGAGGATCGAAGAGTTAAAAGGACATTTAACTAAAGTGAAAGAAAACCAGGAAAGACTGCAGCGACAGTTAATGGAAGGTGAGTGTGGTATATTAAATCGAATTAACGGGCCTAACCACAATGACCTTAAATACAATGGCACGGACAGATTCCCTATGGAATTCCTCAAGGAATTGGCCGAAATACAAGAGTTATACTACCCCGCTGACAATATCAAGTGGATTGGTAGACATCTGGAGTTAGACGCAGGAATTTGGTGGCGAGTGATACGTAACCAAATATCAAATTTCGAAGAATTCAAGGAAGCGTTCTCTCTGAAATATTGGGGCCAAGAACGACAAGACAGTATCCGGGATCATTTGGAGTATGGCAGGTTTGATTGGCGTGGACCAGTTACTGCTATTCAGTATATTGAACGTATCTTATTGGAGAGTCGGCAGTTAACACCCACTCTGACTGATAATCAGCTTATACGTAAGATATCTCGTCACTTTGGGCGTGAGATTCAGCTCGCGGTGGTCACAAGAGGAATTGTGACGATACCAAACTTCGAATCATTGATCATAGAGTATACACAGATTCAACCGAGAAATAATAGAGAGTCGAACTATGTGGCGACAAACGAGGGAAGAAATGCCTATAAGGAAAGTGAAAACGGTTTGAACAAAGGAGGTGGAGTGCAGAAGAAACCTTGGGGTGACAGACCGGCCATAAATACCCAACAACATCGTAATGCGGACCGACGCGCCGTCAACACAATAGAGTTTACAAACACGACAGCTGGCGCATCGGGCACTCAACCCAAAAGGAACCGTCAACAAGAAGAAGAAGAAAAAAAAAATCCCTCCACTCATTAACGGAGATAGCCGACAAAACAAATGACTACCAGACGAATATAATCCTACCGGACTTACGAAGCGATTTATTATGTAATGATGATGAAGAGATTTCCCAACGAATAATTAAGTGTCCAGAGATAAATATCAAGTTCAACAATAAGGTTAGTGTACAGCGTTGCTCGATACTGGATCCGTTATCGCCGGATTATCCGAGTCGTGGTTTCACCAAAACAAACATGACATTACACCTTATGAAATATTACCGATGTCTAACACATTAATAATTAGCGCGGTTGGTAATAAGTCAAAGCTAATAAGAAAACAAATATTATGTGATATCTATATTGAAGAAATTAAATATGAATGCGTTTTTCTCATAATACCAGATTTGATAAAACCTTGCATATTAGGAACCAATTTTCTTCAAGAAACAGGATGTCTCATTGACATGGGAAGAAGGATCGTCGAGTTAAGAAGAGAGGATGACAAAGCGACGTACACAGTGCCAATGATGCATATAAAAGTGGTGGACGTAGAAGAAGAAGAGGAGATCATCAGAAACATTGACAAGAAGATAGAGAGTATTGAATGCGGAGATAAAGGAACGTTGGAAAGATTAAGGGAAATTCTGGTAAGAAATAGGAGTTTATTCAGAGAATGCCCCGGAAGAATCAGAGGGTATGTTCACGAGTTCCAAGTCACCGACCAGACACCGTACTTCCAGAGAGGATGGCCTGTTCCATTAGCGTATAAAGGGAAGGTAGATGATGGGATTAGGAAAATGTTGCGGTATGGGGTCATTGAGAGATGCAACAGCGCATATATCAACCCACTTGTGACTGTAATTAAGAAGGACGGTAGTGTACGATTGTGTTTGGATCCGAGGAAGGTGAACAGCGTGACTATCCCAGACTACGAGGGTGCTCCTCCGATAAACGACATTTTGGCGAGATGTGGCGAGATGAAATATTTATCCACCGTAGACTTAACTAGCAGTTTCTGGCAAGTACCACTGAAGTTGGAGTGCCGGAACTTCACCGCTTTTATGTACGACGGCAAGTGTTATCGTTTTACAGTTACACCATTCGGACTGAGTACCAGTTCTGCTGCATTAACCAGGGGATTGGACGCAGTATTAGAAGATGAAGTTAAAGAAAATACCATTATTTATGTCGACGATTGCCTGTGTTATTCAGAAGATTTAGAAACGCATTTGTTACATTTAGATTTATTATTATCCAATTTAAGAAGGGCAAATTTAACCATCAATTTGGAGAACTCGCAATTCTTCAGACAAGAAATCGCGTACCTTGGGTATCGATTAACGACACAAGGAATACGAGCAACGGACGAGAAGATCGATGCCATTATGAAGTTCCCTACACCTCGGAACCAAAAACAATTAAAAGGTTTCCTGGGTTTGACAAATTTCTACAATCGTTTTACAGACAAATACGCTGAAACCACTAAACCACTACTTGAATTGTTACGGAAGGGACAGAAATTTACCTGGACACAGGAGTTAAATGAATGTTTTCAGCAGGTTAAAAGGTTATTCGTGGAAACAGTCGTCTTAAAATTTCCCCGAATAAATCAAAGATATTATATGCAGTGTGACGCCAGCAACTTTGCATATGGCGGACAATTATATCAACTGGACGAGGAAGGAAAAATTGGAGTAATAGCTTTTACCAGCAAGACATTCAAGGGTGCAGAAATAAATTATTACACTACGGAAAAGGAGCTTTTGTGTATTGTACGATGTCTTGAGAGGTTCCGTATATACATACTAGGACAACCGTTAACTATCATTACTGATAATAAGGCACTGACTTTTATGAATAAATGTCACTTAAACAACTCGCGAATTACACGCTGGATCTTAAGTATCCAGGAGTACAAATTCGACATTGTCCATTGTAAAGGTAAGGACAATATTATTGCTGACCTGCTAAGCAGAAATCCAGAAGATGCCACGCTAGAAGAAATTAGTGACAATATTTCCGAATACTTAATTAACCACATGACAATCAAAATGGATAAGAAGGTAAGCAAAATCCTAATGGATATTGGAAAGTACCAAATTCAAGATAATAAGCTTAAGAATGTTATTGATAAGATTAGGGAAGAGTGTATAGATAAGGAATTAAATAAATTTTATAGATTCGTTGATGAGAAATTGTACAGATTACGTAGGAGGGAATGGAAACTGTACATACCGAACAGTGTGTCCGGCGAAATAATTGCTGAAATACACCGTATGTATGGTCATCCCGGTGCTAAGAGATGTATTAAATTATTGCAAGAGTATTTTACCATAGACGGTATGTTGAAAAGGGTGAAAAATTACGTACGGGCTTGTGACACTTGTCAACGGAAGAAAGATGCCGGCAACAAAAACTTGTTCGGGGAAACGAGAGCCATTATACCGTTACGCAAGGGTGACATAGTGAGCGCGGATTACTTTGGCCCGCTACCTGCTTCGTCCGCCGGTGTAAGGTATTTGTTTGTTATGGTTGACAACTTTACCAAATACGTACGACTTTTCACACTTCGGAGGGCAACGACCGCAGCGACACTGAGAAGGATACACCAGTATTGTAAAGAACTGGGGTCTCCTAGAGTAATTATCACAGACAACGGAACGCAATTTTCATCTAAAAAATGGTTAAACGGGTTAACTGAACTAAATATTCAACCAAGATTTACCGCAATAAGGAACCCTTGTGCGAATCTGGCTGAAAGAATCAACAGACAGCTTGGGAACTTATTTAGGATCTTCGTTGGTGATCAACATACAAGGTGGTCGCGTTACGTACCAATCGTGGAGAGTTGTATTAACGAAACGTACCACGAGACGATAGAAGTAACACCGTACGAGGCACAGCACGGGAAGAAACCTACCAGAGCGTGGGAGAAATACATAAACAAGGACATGCTTCTAGTTAAAGGAGTGGACCATAACCAAATATTCATCAAAATGAAGGAGAAGAGGGAAAAACAAGCGAAGTTATGTAATGAGACCAAGACCATTACAAAATTCAAAATTGGTGAAAAGGTGTTAATCAGAACATATCATCAATCGGACGCGGTCCAGAAAAGAATTGAAAAATTTTGCGAACTTTACTGCGGACCATATAAAGTGCATCAAATTCTCGGAGAAGCTACTTATCTACTCGTCGATTGCGATGATGACAAGAAGCTCCGCGGAAAATTCAATGCCAGACAATTAAAAAAATACCATGAACCAGAAAATTGAAGATGAAGGAAGAGGAAGAAATTGAAGAAGATGTCATAAGAAGCTAGCTGATGCTGATGAATCATCTGTGTTAGGGTAATTGACGCGTTGATATCATTCAAGCTGGCTTAACCAAGAAAATTATGTACTTTAATTGTCAAAATAACATAAAAGTGTATTTAGTTAATTAAGCACTAATTAAATGTTAGATACTAAGATAAATTAACATTTAGTGTGACATTTTATAAAAATATTGCAGTGAACGCAAAGGACATTTAATTGCTATCACTTGATTCACATAGTGATAAGATACTAGGACAAAGTGAAAGAAAGGGACACTTAAAATCAAATAAGTGATATTATTCAAAGAACTAGATCGTAAATGGACTTTATTAATGTGAGCGTATATAATTAATAGGCTAAGATTGTAAATGATGCTAGAATGAAGTAGGTAAATCATTAAAACAAAATGTATTACGTGTATGTAAATTATCCAAATAATTACGAATAACGTAGCGAATATGTTAATTAACAATCTAATTTTAAATAACCTTTTAAAAGATTTTATTGGTAAGATCATTAGTAATGTACAGAATGTATATGTATAGGAGATTTTTTTTGATGTCATGTAAAATGTTACATGGAACCTATTGATTGTTTGATAATATCTTGTGAATATGATATTTTAGAAAGTAAAATTTTATTCAATTGATTAAATTATTTAATTGTTCATTAAATTTATGATTTGTCTTATAATTATAAGGATAAGGTATTTATATGTAAATACGAAAATGTGAAATGCGTTCAGCTATCCCAAATAGCTAGCAATAAATTCAGAGAACCGAGTAGAACCAAAAGGGGGTGTACCACTTCTAATGTAAGCCTTTAAGAATAGGTTATCATGTATTGCTTTCCCTTTTGAAGTAGATGAACACGGCGAGGCGACGTACAGGGCGCAGAATTTAGATTTGAGTTGTTCCCTGAGGTCACATCGTCAAATCGAAATTGAGGACACTGTAACGAGCAGAAAATTTTAAAATTTTTAAATTTTCACCTCGGCAGAGTACGTTTACACGAGGCAGTGTCAACGACTTATAGTTGGCGCAATAAATAAGGAGTAATGAGAAGATGTCAGTGAGGCGTCTCTGACTTGACAATAGAAACACATTAAGTTAGATCCAACTATAGAAATTGGTGGCGTAAGATGACAGGGAAAGTTTCGTCCAGAATTATTGCTCTCTGCAGCTGTAACAAAGTAAGCGAGGACATTCACACCCGTACCGAGAATTGTAGCAGATGTTGACCATGTTACGTCAGTATACGATAAACGACAAAAACGAGTGAAACTACATATTTCAATGGGACGGATGCACTGCACCTTAAGAAACAATACAGTAAGATAGGCCTGACAAAGACTAAAGTCGTGTTACGCAGCTGGAGTTATCGTCTAATTGACAGACAAGAATTTACGAAGGGAAAGTTGGGGTGACTTCACCAGCCGGCAGATGTTCAAAATTGTTAATAGCCAGAAAAAAGGGGTTAGAACTTGGAACAATGCGCTAGGAAGACTGAAAATACAGATAATGGGAATCTATAGAAACACAGAGTTTACTCAGACAATAGGTTGATCGACAAGTGTTTAATAGCCATAGTTTCGTCGAAACGGGTCAACGTTCGTCAGAGCAAAAATCGGGGAGACGTAAGAGCCTATCAGATGCCCTCAGCCAGCGAGAAATTTGGTGGTAAGGAGTGTTTCCATAGCAACTGAAACGAAGGACCTATCGGGAGAACTATGACGTAGAATCTTGACATGGTGGGACAGTATTTTCCAAGAAAGCTAAAAACTGACCAATCTCGAAATGAAGTAGGCGTGAAGCGCGCCAGAGACAAAATTTTGAGTAGGGACGAATTAATAAAAACTATCTGCCCAAGACAGAGACAGTCAGTGATACTCAATTTTTAGACAGTCTACACTCAATTTTTGAAACAAGTAATACTAAATTTTCGACAGTTTTTACTAAAGTTTTCAGACAGTTTTTACACTCAAATTTTCAAATAGTTTTAACTTCAAGTGCGAGAGACGGTATATCATAAACTTTCAACAGTTTATTCTAATCATTCGGATGAGATTTAACCAAAGTGCGAGGTAACGGACTTAGTTAAAATTATACCAAGTGAACAACCAGACCGTTACACCAACAGACATCATCACTTAACGATATACAAAACAGTTGAACTTAATATAGTGTACTACACATTATTAACAACATAATGAACACGAAATATTAAACAAATTAATGAACAATACGAATGTTTAATGAAGCAGCGACAAGTGGAACTAGACATGTAGATTAACATTAAAACGAAATCACAGCACACACAGTAAGATGAAACATTCGATTGAACACTGAACTTTAATTATTCACATATACGAACGCCTACGCGAGTGACCGGAAGAGTAAGTGTTAAGTGATTGTGAGAAAGCAGCATACGACGGAATGGGTCTACGAGCCATCTTCATCTCTGGAACTCCACTTCAACAACAACTAATGGATATTCAATAACCAAGTAACCATTATTATAATTATTTCTAATTAGTAACTTCTACTGACCTGGTTTCTTTCAAAGAATTCACACTTGAGAAAATTATTAAGAAAAGTAATTAATAAATCTGAATAAAAGTAATTAATGAATGAATTAACAAAAGCTTATTTGGGATTTAATGAACGCATTAAATAAGTAGAATATTGAATTGTTATATTGTTTGATTTATATATGTATGTATGTTTTCTTTGTTTCCAGCATATATTGAACATGTATTTGTTATTATAAATATGTATGTATTTCAGGTACAGCGACGTATCATATGTACAATTATAATGTATTATGAATGATAATTAAACTAGTACTTTAAGTTGATCATAAATATGCGTTCATTATTACCAAATGCAACCCAAATATTAACCTAAAGTTTGAAGGAATACAAATAGATTTTAAGAGTTTCATGTGTTCAAATAAAGTAAATGAAATGATAACGTTAATCTATTAAATGATATCACGTATGTGCTGATGAGAATCAGAATAGTTATACATAATTTTTAAATGGCTGTTTCACACACGGCATGAAATTAATCAATTAAAGCAAGTGAATACATATTATCTATTGCATCTGAATTATATAGAATTCATTGTATAAACTGTGTTCCAACACGCGGGCATAGATAATCAGAGTAATAAATAAGATTCAATCATACACATACATGTGAGAGATCGATAAATTTATATATTTAATAGCAAACACACTTACATAATTAATTACCACAAGTGGAATTCTTCATTTACATTTATTTTGCATAAATTGACATTTATAAATGGCGTCCAACTTCGAGGCCAGATACATGTGAAAATCAATAAGATATTTATGCAATTAATACACACTTGAAAATTGACAGTTATAAAATGGCTCCCAAAGAACGTGGGGCTCGGCAATCACAGATTAATTAATTAAATCACGGTTAGCATAATAAATAATCCCCAATCATTTATTTAAGTTATAACGGACAAACGGACATGCACACAAAGTCAGTTGATGATTCAAAAGATCTGGCGAATTCACCCACCCCAAATAGAGAGACAGGCGCCAAAACGGTTGAGTTAAAATTGAAAACTCGCTTCGCTCGTTCACTTAAGTTTGCAACATAACTTATGCTTTTCGTTAGTGGCCTGATACAAGGGAAGGTCCGCTTGATACCCACCTGTCGACTCAGTGGTCATCTTGAGATCGGGGACCACAACTCTACAATAACACCATAGGCCTACGTGTAGTCACAAAGCACAGGAATCGTGGTCGCGTCTGTGCGATACTCAAACTGATATTACCTGCCAGTAAAGCGTGTTTCCGTAAATATTTGTTTATGAAGGGGAGGCTTAATTAAATTTCCACTTTGCCGTAAACACATCTTAGTTTCTATTTTTGGCGCACAGAGTAGTGTAGCTGCATCAGTGTCGTTTTTGTACTGTGCGTGTTGCTGTTTTATGGTTTCAAATTTGTGCGTGTGAGCGCTCGTGCGCCGAGGCTAAATCTATTCGTGGCCGAGATAAAAATATTAATTTGTGAACGCATTTAGATCATCGTGGGGAGCCAGCCAGCGGAAAAAATCTGGAATAGGTGTTATCCGAAACATTTACAACGAACGTTATTTTTATTACCGAAGTTTGTCGTCTGATCAATATCACGGCATAAATACCGGTTTCCTGGTGTCAACAAATTTGTGGTTCTCAGAATATGGCAAAATTAGTGATTACCTTATTTTAGGTTAAATTATATTTATATACTTAAATATTTGTGTAAAGAGTACATAATATATAATACTCTATAAATTTGATAAAGACTTTCACGCACTTTTGATACCGTTTCAGCAGCTCCTGTATTCCACCGTCGTAACAGTTCGTCGTTTATGTCTTGAACCAGTATTAGTAACGGAGTTCTTCAGTTTCCCGATGTTTTCGAACCGCTGTTATCTCAACCATTTCTGTGTAGGAAATCCAATTACTGGTGTTTAAACAGCCCGTGGCCAGAATTTTCAAAACGCTCTACAGAAATGTTTGAGACATCCTGTGTGCAGTTAACGTTATCGACACTCAGTTTCTGGTAGCCAACTTTCTCAGTCACGGTGTCGTACGTTACTGACCATGAAATGTTGCGAAATTGAATAGGCAATTCCGAAACCATAAATCGCACAGTTCCACGAATTTTCGCATTCACGTCTCCCACTAATCCATCAATGTTGGGCTACCACTGCGTTCTGCATTATGAACGGAGCCTTTTAGTTTGTTCTTTTCTAAACAAACTGTACCGTTGCCTAACTTTACTGTCACTCCCAACGTGTCCTGTATGTAGTGTTTGTCACTCGCAAAGGTTGCTTGCGATTTTCGGCAGCACTACTGCTTTTGCTAACATAAAACAGATTACAGGACGAACCTTAGATGGCGGATTATATATCACAACACTCTTTTGCAAGTCGCTTACACGCAACCACAATAACCTTTCTGATGCCGAAAATACAGTTGAAGAAACCTTCAAGTCTCGGCTTAGATTCGTCCAGTCAAATTGGCGCTCGTTGCCAGTTCACCATCGCCTGGAACACGTGAAGTTCTGTGATTGTCATGCGTGTATTTACTGCTGGTTTTAGTTAGTGGTTTTCAGTAGTTAAATTAAAACAGTCATTTTAAAGACTACATATCGGAAGTCCGTCTGGAAGTAGACAAAATATACCGAATTTAACGATATCTGTAAATGTAACGAAAGGTATTAATTTTTTTTTAAACAGTTCATTAATTAAAGTAACATTAACAACAGTGAAATAATAAAATAATATAGCGTTAGTTTTATAATTAGTTTAATACCATAGTAGCATTGATTCTTTATGGTGTGTTGACATGACGACCGCATATAGCGCGCAGCCCGCAGGGAATTAATGGTCAGAAAAACCACTCTTACTTGTAAATAGGTAGTCGTCAAAGTATAAAGTCTCGAATAAAATAAAATATGGACTTTTTACTATAACTTTCCCGCTGGAAGTTTTAACTGGCCAATAAATAAACAATTTTATCGCTTACTACTTTTTGTATGTTTGGTTTTATGTACCTACATTTAAATTAAATACGAATAAAAAATATTAAATTTATTCCAATTAGAGTAATATTTATACCGTAGTATTCCCTGAACCGTCTTCTTTAAAACCATATACATTTAATGTAAATTAGGTATATATTATAAGTAAAACTACAAGAAAAGCGAAATCAAATTGTATGATTGCTATGGACGTGATACACGACACAGTCTGGCAACAGTGTTCCTGAGCTCCAATCTCATTCCAATTTCAAACAAAGTGTAGTGCCAGTTTATGGATGCAGACTGTCTGTTTTCTTGATCGATGTTAATGAGTACTTTCCATCTTTGTTTAAAAGCTAAGTCAGTAATTAGCAATACCGTTGCAGTTCGGTTATATGATATGACCGGCCGAACGGTGTTATTTAATACTTTTTAAACTAGTGAAAGTTGTTATTTTTTATTGGGTATAGGAGCTATAATAGATGTGTGTATTTGAAAATTGATATCTAGCGAATGGGATTTTTTTAAGATCACCTGAGCGTTTTGCTAAAAAGATCGACCGACCACGCAAAAGCGTTGTCAGTGAATGTTCTTTGCTTGCTTCTGTTGTCGAGTGTCAAGGAGCTGCTGCTGTCACAACGTATTTCTTCAACCAGTTGTTACTCTCCAGTCAAGTGAACGTAGCTGTGTTGTTGTATTTCTGCTCTTTTCGATAACCATTCGTGCATAATGGCAGCGCTTGATATTACCACGAGTCACGGAGTCACGGAGGTTGTGATATTACCCGATCCGCGTACTCTTGGAGCCTGCTTTACAATGACCCAAGATTGCAAACACATTTTATCTTTTTTTATCTACGTTTTCTGTGGCAAGAAAAATAGTGTTCAGAACCGAAGATAGCCTGTTATTCACAAAAGTGATCCAATTTTATTGTTTTTTCTTAATTGTTTCAATATTTTATTTTTAATGTTGAGAGTTTGGGACTAACATGATTTCTAATAGTACACACGTATAAAATTCTGTTGTGAGACAGATGTGAGTCATTTGTTCTTCACAGTTTAAGTCAATTTTTTTCCAATATTTTGTGTATTTTATAAAGTTAGATAAGTTATTGGTTGGTGTTTAAGAAGCAATGAGACTCCAACGAATGTATTGACACCTCACCCCTAACACTAAGCCTCAACAAAATTGTCACCGACAACGTAAACCCTTTAGTCGAGGGCACTAAAAGCCTGGCTCTCTATAAATTTCGTCTGCTACGTCATTCGATAACAGCGCGTTTGACGCAAGTTGGATATATTCCATTAGTTTCTGTTAGTGCCTTGTATTAGTGTTGTAGCCCATTACTTTTGAAACCGTGTCTGATTAGATTAACATTTTCAGTGTTTTGTTAATCTACTCTTGCCCTTATCTTGAAAGAGTTTCCGAAAATATATTTGCAGGACGTAGCAGGTGCCTTACACTAAGACGTTATCGTAAGACATGTGAAACTTATGTACACAGTTTTTGTAATGTAAATATATCTTCACGTCTCACCGTAAGTAGCGCACTGTATGTGAATTTCAACTGAAATAAGAAACTACAATAGGGAATAAAGAAAACTACGAAAATAAATAAAATATGATTTTTTTCTTACAGTTATTAAGTTATACCGTACAGTTGTGGAAATACATATGAGGTAAATCTGTACGGTATTACTGGAAGACCAGTAAACCATGACGTTCCATTCTTACGTTTATGGTTCATTGCTTTTTCTTAGGAAGCCTGTAAAAATGTGTAGGTTTAATATCACACAAAAAATATTCTTCGTGTACGTTTATTAAAGATTTAATGTTCCAAGTCTGATTAAGAGTAACAGAAAAGTAATTGTTATTTCTTATTACTCGTATTGTTGGGAATTAATAGAGTTTAAGACTGTGCTTTGCTTCACTGAAACGGTGGCACGAGTTCTCTCCGGACGTTTTACGATGTCCTTTAAGATCAATACAGACGAAATGCAAGGTAGCCATAATCAAGCTCTTCGAATCAATATCCTGAGCATAAAAGTGAGAGAATCTTCATGTTCAGAGTGCGAAAAGGTGGACTTTTTATCTGTTTTAAACTAGTAATGTATTTTTTGATTAAAAGTAAATTTGATAGTTGTACAAGTTGGAGTCAGCTGAATCATTTGGTACAGTAAACGCCAGCTCAGAAGGCGAGCTGTCTGGGAGGTGCGCTACTATCCTTTTTCCTCACGTCGTTCAAATGTCAGTTCCAAAAACATTTATAGAAAACGTGCCGCTGTTTCAAGAGCTCTCATAATGTCGAATAAATTTGTAAACACTGTTAAGGACCTGAATTTTTGTTCAGCACTTACGAAGTCGAATACGTTGATAACAGATTAATAAAGTTGGACACTATGGTGCACGAAGCACTAGCACGATGTTTCCTGGCTAGGCCGGTGCACAAAAGCTGACATAATGAGCAGAAGCACAAGTCTGCCGGTTAGTCTTCACAAAGGGTTTTGACGTGATTTGGACGCCTGTGCTAATAGTCGTAATGTGTTCGTAAAACTAGCCATCGGTTGTGTTATAGGTTTACTGACTACTGCCACCAGGGGCGTATTTACGGGGGGGGGGACAGGCCCTCCCCTGAGGGTCGGAAAAAGTTTATGGAGAATTTTGTTAATCTTTTACTGTTTGGGCTGTTTTATTATTTTTTCACCTGTGTACGCTAAATTAGTTGTAACTCTTTATTAAATACACAAACAGGCTTATAGCACAGCATATGCGTATACGTTTGAACTATGAAGTATAGGCAAATCAGTTCACTCAATCAGCGTCTTGTTAACAACGTTTCAGTAACACGTATTTATATTGTTATTACCGTTTACGTTAATAGGATTGATTTCAGGATGATATCACACGTTTTCAGCGACTTTACAGACGGTAACATTAATTAGTCGTGTTTTTTTTTCTTTTATATGAAGTCGACTCGACCGAACCCCGCTCTCAAGGCCAAATTCCAGGTACGTTACTGACTGCCCCCGCCAGATCTAGAAAATGCAACTTTTTAGCTTCTGTAGATCGATAGGCGTCTTCAGGTAGGATCGTCGTAGGTCTGTAGGAGGAAAACGTATTGTAGATGAGGTGATAGCAGTAGCTCGCAGTTTTGTTGTTTTTATTTAAATTTTATTGTGCTGCAGTTACTGGATCATGGTGAGTATATTATGACAAAAACTTTGATGGTTTCAGTACTTACGGTGAACGAAGATTATCAAGGAGTTTTGCTAACATGGTCTTTAACTACAAATGAATTCAGCAAATATACTCTTATAAGAAATCCGGATTAAGAGGTATGAGGTATTGTTCGAAATTTCTAACCGGAAACAGGATTTTAAAAATCCGCAACAAGGATTTACATTTTCTTATTATCCGAAATATTAACTCATGTGTGCATGACCGTCGTTTCCTTCTCCTAATTTAGTTTTATGAGAATGTTACAGCCACTGAATGGAACTCGAACTTCACCTCTCACAGTCACGAAATGTAATCTTACCATTCCTTTTTGGTCGCCCCAAATCATTTCCTTATTGCGGTGTTCATGTAGTTCAACAGCTTTCTTTATTTAAAAATTACATTACATAAAATGTAGAAAATATTAAAAATTATGGTTAGTTAATCTGTTGTATGAATGTGAACTGAACTTGGTGGTTCAAAACACGTTCTACGTTTAAATACTTGAAGTATGATAAAAAGAAGAATTAAAAAAAAAAATTATAGCTAATTGTTGCCAGTTAGTTTTTGAGCCCAATTGTTAACGTGTTTCAGACAAAAATACGACTTTTCATAATTAATTAACAACGGTAAGTAAGTCAGGTTTTTGATTCTATATTGTGCTCGGTTAGTTTAAATATAAGAAGCGTTGTTAATTATTATCCAAGGAAAAAGCCTTCTTGTTGAAGTAATTGCGTAATGTAGTTCAATCCCTTTATAACAATGTTGTGTATTCTACAAAAACATTATTTTCCGTGTGACTCGTTTCTGTGATATTAATTCATACTACTGTACACCCGACATCTGTAAACGTGTATGTCTTTCTCTGTAGTACAAGATCTCAACCGTTATCGAGAGCTATCCTCTTTACTATTTTACATGTAAGAAAGTCGTGAAAGTAAATTGTACAACAGTCAACTAAACAGACTTGGGTCTCCGAGTACAGACGTCAGTGTCAGAACAGTATACGCAGATGCAATTGGTAATTTTGGTTGCAGAAAGATTTTTGGAAGTAAAGGGAAGCTGCAGTGGATTAATGGGTTGAAATGGTTGCGAACGTGCTGCTGTTTACCATTTTAGTGAAGTCAGTAAATTGCGTGTCTGTATTAATGACTCTGTTAGTCCAGCATTTAGTTCAGACCTCAGTGAGACACCATTGCCCATAAATTTTAAATGCGAGAAAACGTGCTAGTAGCTGTTCTGAAAACATCGCGTTCCCTGGAAATGTAATTAGTGAATTTCGCAATTTATAATTTCTTCGTTATTATGAATTTAAAATCGTATTCTATTTCGTTTCATTAATATTCAAATTGTATTATTATTTTGTTGTAGACAGATACAGCAGGTAGTAATTATTAAGACAATAACAAAATCTGCGACTGCAGAAAAGACTTCATACATTGTTACAAAAGGGAAAAGCATGCATTAAGATCAGCGATACATTAGATTATTTATTTCACGTTACGTTAAATACAACACTACGGTACATTACATTACTTAATCAACATATTCAAAGTTACTCTTAGCAAGAGAAAGTAACACTTGACTTTTGTTTCATTAAAAATGATTAAGAAACTGGAAACTGATTTAAACTGACACTTAAAGAATTTTTATTGAAAATTTAATACGATTGTGTCCTTGTAGATAAAGTAAACGCGCCACATTTCGTCTTTTTCTTAAGACTATTCTAGAATAAATAGCGTCGAGTAAATTAGAACTTCGGACCAAAAATTAAAAATTTTTAGTTAGGTATCGCATGTTAAAAGCGTTGAAAAATGGCACCCTGCCATCATTTGTTAAAATATTATACATTTTATATGCATTTCCGTTTCGTAAATAAGAACGAATATTTCTTTCGTTTAAACTGATCTGGCGATATAGAGGTTGAAACAAACCCCCCAGAACGACGAACTCTGTCATCCTTGCTTGTATGGATTTGGGCAGAGAATTGTAAAATACATACCCAGTGATACTGAAAAGAAGAAACTGAATCGTTTGATACCCGATTAAAGCCGATCCAAGTGTTCAGTCTTTGCATTAGCATAGTCGGGTAATTAAATAACGAGCGTGATAAGTAACTGTTCTTTAACCAGTCAATTTAAAGTATGCTCTCTTTCCTCGAGCAGCTGTACATTTACGGATAAAATAGGCGTACTTGTGACATTAAATTTGCTTCATGTGTCTGTCCTTCATTCAGTCAGAGATACAACCTCAGTTTAAGGAAGCAATTTTAGATAGTACTTAATACTCAATGTAACAGTTCTTATATATTTTCATCAGTGGCCTGGTACTTCTGATAATGGATGTTTTGTGTTGGCAAAATGTCAGTCGTCAGTCTGGCAATAACTATATAATCCAGGGCTCCATATAATACAATTGAGGCCCATACTTTGAATTGCCTACGTATTAAAAGAAGTCGGTACTTCATGACATATTGAGGTTTGTTTAAAATTTAATTTCTTATCTTAAAGCTAAAACAAAGTGTATTGTTACGAGTATCGCGTGAATAGTGACGTTATGTGAGTAGAATGAGTTACTAACGCCAGAATTAGTTACAATTTGGCATTAACACGGTTATAAAATAGTCGTAGTCGTATTACATTTATAGTTCTAGTCTTTGCACATACTGAATTTGAATTGCACACAACACGTAGCGGTAAGTCATAAATAAGCATCAAATTCATAAATTACTCCTCCTCCTCCTGGAAATAAATTACAGCTTTATTTCCAATTACTGTAATTGCAATTCAGAATGTGTTTTGATAGTGTAAGTTATATGTGAAAAATGGTAAAAATTATCATTCAGAGTGTTTTATAATTTACTAGCTGTTACCCGCGGCTTCCCACGCGAATATTTGACTTTTACTAAGTATTTTGATATAATTTTTATTGTCTGTGTCTATATGGCGTTCAGTCAGCTCGTATAACAATTTTGTACTCATTAGTCAAATTCTCTCCAAAGCTATTTTCAACACTTGTACTAAATTATTATGTTGGTGCAACAGCCTTTGGAGATTTAAAAGTACCCGTTTATAAAGCCTCTGGAGATATTTATAAAGTACCTGTTAAATCAAAAACGCTAAATTATTTATTTTAGTGTTACTGTGTTAGAAGCATTGTATAACACATTAAACGTTACGTTTTCCCCAACCATGGCTTTTATTTATGTTTTATCAGCAGTAAACTAAAAACAAAAACCGTTGTCACCTAACCTCACAAATGAAAACAACACGTATTTTCGCTTTCCATTAAGTAATAGGACAATTTACAATTAATACACTTCTTCTTTTCCACATCGTAATATATCGATACAATCGCATATTATATAAAACATCGAAAATGTACTGCAAGAATGGATAAATGTACAGTTCCGATGCCGCTAAATAGCTTTAGTTTATTTACTTGTGACTAGGGTAATTAATTCTGATCTCCATCGTGGTGTTGACATCTTTAGTAGTAGTATTTAATATATTTCATTACTTATTCATTGGATCATCAGAAATACGTATAAACATAAATTTTATAATCGTTTAAGTCAAAATATATTGACTTATGTGTATACAAAATTACAATATATAACCTATCGATACAATCACATATTAAAAATTTTAAAGTCATTGTATTGGTATCCGCGTCACAATTATTATAATTAAACTATAAAGTTTTACCTTAATCCGTCTATGTGATCGCTTAACTTTTCTTCTTTTCTTCTAACGCGTTTCGGATTGTTAATCCATCATCAGAGGTTAAAATAATTCGTCGGTTAAGACTTCGTTAAACATTAAAAGTTGCGTAAAAGACATTTAAAAATTACACTAAAAGAACATTTAAAAATATAGTCCACAAACACAGCGACGTAGCGGATGCGAGTGCGCACTCAATACCGGTCAGCGACGTACTGCACAGTTTATTGGAGTTTTCATGTTATCTATTGATGTGTTGGGGTATGTATTCTATGGCTATGTTATCTATAATCTTATCGTATAGTGTATGCGATTTAAATGCCAATTGTTCGTTTAATATATTATTGGGATTATTTCTGAAGGCTCGGTAAATTTCGAACTCTTCTACCGCATCCATATATCGTCCCTTTCTGCAAATGTGTAAGGGTTTGCAATTTGTCTCAAAATTTGTATAATTATTATTTAATGTGACGAGATGTTTAGCGTAGTTTGATTTATTTATATTTGAAATGCTCGTGGGTAAGTGTTCTTTATATCTTTCGAAAAAGGTCCTGCCAGTCTGCCAGTCCTGCCATAGCCACTAAATCTGACAAGGGCAACACTATGGTTATTCTACCAATAGACATATACCAACAAAAAGTATACGAATTTATTCATAACAACAACATAAGAGCCATAGACTCGGATCCCACAACGAAGTATATAAAATACATCAACCAAACGATTAATAAATGCACACACCTTTTTGACGAAACTACACGCCGCCAGTTAAAACCCATAATCGCACACGCACCAATGCTCAACGGTTTACCCAAGATCCATAAACCAAATATACCGATAAGACCTCTTGTTAATTACACAACAGCCCCAGGTTATAAAGTATCTAAGAAATTGGTCCAATTAATAAAAAGTAACATAACTATAGACAATAATCATGCTATAAAAAATAGCATTGAACTAATAAAACTAACTAAAGACTTCAGCATTAATAGTCAGCATAAGTTAATCTCCTTTGACATAGTCAACCTATATACAAGTGTCCCAGTAAAGACAACCTTAGACATTCTAAGAAATAATTTAATACGAACAGGAAAGTTAAATCTACAAAAAATAACAGAATTGTTGCTGTTATTGGACGTAGTATTACAACAGAATTATTTCACATTCAATGATACAATTTTTATTCAAGAGGAGGGTCTTGCAATGGGTTCACCCTTGTCTGGTTTGCTGGCTGACATTTTTCTGAATAACTTTGAAAATACATATTTGCTATCCCCACACAATAAATGGCAACGTAACATCTCATTTTATAAAAGATACGTGGATGACACGTTTGTAATATTTGACGGGACAACGAGACAGGCAAACATGTTGTTACATTACATGAATAACATTACCAAAAACATACAATTCACACTTGAAATAGAATCAGACAATGCCATAAATTTTCTGGACTTAACTTTTATGAAACATAATAATAAATTTCAATACAGAATATACAGAAAACCCACCACAACTGATGGTGTTATACATGCTGATTCTTTCCACCCGCACTCACAAAAAATGGCCGCATTCAATAGTATGATACACAGACTATACAGCGTACCTTTAGATCCCGCCAACCACAAAGAAGAAGTAGATATAATTAAACATATTGCAATTACGAACGGTTACCGCAGTTCATTAGTGGAACGCTTGATGCTTAGACACAAACGCAGAACTAACAACCCTCACCGTGTCACGACGAACGCAATATATATGGCGATTGATTATACTAACAGCTTTTCAATGCTCATTAGAAACACCTTTAAAAAACATAACATCCACATCGCATTTAGAACAACCAACAATATCCGTAAAATGCTAAATAATGCCACACGTACATCAATTGAAAAAAGAACGGGTGTATACAAAATGATATGTGATGACTGCAACATGCATTACATTGGTCAGACTGGCAGGACCTTTTTCGAAAGATATAAAGAACACTTACCCACGAGCATTTCAAATATAAATAAATCAAACTACGCTAAACATCTCGTCACATTAAATCATAATTATACAAATTTTGAGACAAATTGCAAACCCTTACACATTTGCAGAAAGGGACGATATATGGATGCGGTAGAAGAGTTCGAAATTTACCGAGCCTTCAGAAATAATCCCAATAATATATTAAACGAACAATTGGCATTTAAATCGCATACACTATACGATAAGATTATAGATAACATAGCCATAGAATACATACCCCAACACATCAATAGATAACATGAAAACTCCAATAAACTGTGCAGTACGTCGCTGACCGGTATTGAGTGCGCACTCGCATCCGCTACGTCGCTGTGTTTGTGGACTATATTTTTAAATGTTCTTTTAGTGTAATTTTTAAATGTCTTTTACGCAACTTTTAATGTTTAACGAAGTCTTAACCGACGAATTATTTTAACCTCTGATGATGGATTAACAATCCGAAACGCGTTAGAAGAAAAGAAGAAAAGTTAAGCGATCACATAGACGGATTAAGGTAAAACTTTATAGTTTAATTACATATTAAAAACATTAAAAACTGCAGGAACGGATAAAGGTACATACTAAAGGTAGATACGGATTTGCGTTTTATAAAAAAAAAATTAACCCAATTTTTGGGCTCTGCGTCTCTTTATTTTGGACCCTACCTGGGCTTTCACGATTTTTTTTTTCACAATTTTGTCCCCTCACATTTTTGCTTACCGCTCCCGTTTTTGGGAGGGTCAGTGAAAGATAAAAGTGTGAACAGCATGCCAAGTTTTACGAAACAGTTGTTGCGTTCAAAATCGTGAAGCGTACCCCAGATAGACAAATACCAAACGGTTGAGCTAAAATTGAGATCTCGCTTCGCTTGTTCAATTAAAGATTGTGAGTGTTAATTCCTCTGGCGTTCAGTAATAGATTCCACTGTACAAAATTCACAATCCATGCGATCGTCGTCAGAAATGAAATATGTAACATTGCAGTATAATAGCAAACAAACATTTATTTATCCATAAGTAGCCGGAGGAATTAAGACCTTTGTTGTTCATGTGGGCCTTGACACCGTTATCTGACGTGTAAGCTTCCTCCCACGCAATAAATAAACAGCTCTGCCATTAAACTGTCACAGTTTGTAGAAAATTAAAATTAAGTTTCATTTGTTTACTGACAAACAAGAATCTGAGATTGCCAGAGAATATTGTAGGCTCTGCCAGTAGCGTTCTGCAAATTCATAACCACAAGAATTCTGTTAATTTTAATCTTAGCTTTTATATTAAGATAAATTTTTTATATTTATTCGTTCAATTTATTTATTTATGTTTGAAACAATATTACTTGCGCGAGTTTCCGACCACTCTGTACATATAACGATAGTTATATACGATTTATGTTAATAACGAAATTCTCAACTGATGTTTCCACTCATCCTGAGTAATTCGATATTCTTGTCCCACCTTTTTTGGTGTGATTACATTTCTTTACCAATCCTCTTGACCAATTTCAGAAATTTTATTCTCACACAGATGCATGACATCTCTTTATAAAAAGTTGTATTGTGGGATTCCATTCAGTTTTTCACTTCAGCCCAGATTAATTCCATTAATCCAGATTACGTCAGTTGGGTTTAATCGTGGGGAAGACGGATAACGTTTAGCCTATACAATTTCATCGGGAAGAGAACATAATAATCGGGAAGCTGATTACACTGGTCAACACATGTTTTGTCCCAGACAAAATTTTATGTGATTCTTATGTATTTTCATACGAGGAATCCCATTTTGCTATCACGTATAGTTTTATAGATAAAATATAAGAATAACGTTTTTTTCAATTTTCTATTTTGGAAATTGTATTATTTTGCAATAAATATTACTACAGTATTGACGTGGAGCACGTATTGTTTATTTATTTGAGGAAATGAAAACAAAAGCTACATGTGACATATAGACTTCGGTTAACACTTTGATCAGTAATCACGTATATTGTAACGTCACAGAACGTTCCATAAAAAGAAATCATTTATATAGTAAGTTAGCATAAGAGGAAAGTGAAGTGAACAGTATCGAACCCAAGTAGTCCCAAAAAATTATGTAATTTTGTATAATAATTATTTCTATCAACTTGAAAAAACGACCAAACTATGACTAAGACAAAACCCCATATATATTATTAAAGTGAATAAGAGTGAAAAAACCATAAGACACTATACGAGAGAGAAATAATGTCAGAATCCACCAGAATAAAGTCAATAATTATTAAGTTTTATAACTATGAATATAGTATGAAAAACTATTTTTTGTGAATAAATGGACATGATCCATTATTATATTATGTGATGTAAATAAAATAAATGTATTAAATGACTTAAATACATTATTAGAAAGAGTTTAAGTTAAAATAAAAATTGTATATTTGCAATGACAAAAAATATTAATGTGTTGGATTTGTGACCATACACCAAGATTTCATGAAAAAATTAATTATTATCAGATTTAAATAAAACCTATATGTAATTGTCAAGCAGACAATAGTGAACAATTTATCTTAAATAAAGGAAGCTGTCAAATGAATAAAAAGCAGTCAAAATAGCCAAAAACAGTGTTAACTAAAAACATGTAATAGGCATCTAATATTGTATAATTTATGAATTTAGTGTTGCCAAAATGCAACCAAACTGTATTAGAAAGCTGTAATATGATATAAAGCAACTATACTAATATACCTGACCAACTTTAACATTGTAATAGTCAAGTCAGCAAAATATTTACTTATACCATGTATGGCTGAAGCCAATTATCCAGTACAAAAATAATCATATCTGGCTAAATACTTACATAATACTAACAAAAATAAGATAGAAAGGTACAATACATCAGAATACCTTAATAAGAAACAAACTCAGTTGAAAGTAAAGTCAATTCTAAAAGAATTTAACTAATTAGAGTGAGATTTGTCTGTCACACCATAAAAAATGACATCTCAAGACAATCAATGATGCTATGTCATCTTGTGATAAATATAATATATGTACAAAGTAACCAGGTATCACAAAAGATAGACAAAATAATAAACTCTGTGTGTATAGTGGTGAAATAAGACATATATTAAGGAAAAAGACTAATCATTGTATTAGAAAACTGACAAGAACCTAGGCCATGAGCAGAGGCCATATAAAATTGTATTTATTTGTGTTTTATTGATGTTAAAATTTGTTTATTTTGTTGTAGGAGAGTAGTAGTAGTAGATGTCCAGCTTGTGAAGGGAACTTTATAACTCCACAACAATTTTTGTTATAAATATTGAGTTTTTAATGACTACAACTCAAGGTGAAGGTTGTAAATTGTAATGTTTATTAGACTTAAGTTAATTAGATACCAATCATATTTAGTATCGCTAGATTCAGTAAAAAACAAGGAATCTAAATACATTAATGGCATACAAATTGTAAGTACTAATGTGAAACTGTTTGATAAATACCAGTGTAAATTTTGAAATATCCTTTGTATGAAGAATAAGAAATTCGTTCTAAAAGCTTCTACGGAAGTGAAAATTGTTCTATGACATTCCATTTCGTTTATTCTCGAACAATCTAGAAAGAATTTTTACACAAATATACCGGAAGTCGACGAAAACAGTCATCCCGATTTAGTATAAAAGCGAGACCAAATTCGACCCAAAAAACACTTGAAGATTGAACTCCAGAACTGATGCATCTCACACAACACTGATCAACGCAGCTAAGGCGAAACCGAGAGGCGAAAAATCGACAAGACACGGCAGGAAGGCTTTTTCCCGTACATAGACATAACCGACTGACTTAACCTCAACGAGAGTCTACGCCAAAAAGTATCGCTGAAATAGAGCAGCGATACGGCAAATTTTAATAGAAAGCACGCAGCCAGAACGTCGACGGCCCAGGAGGGTCCCAACATTTAATAGAGAACGAATTCTGCTGTGTTCGCATTGACTGACTAACGTGACAAATAATTCCCCCGAACGTAAACAAAACAATACACTGAGCCTTCCTCAACACTGCATGGGAATCAGCGCTGCGGTGGCAGATTTCTGAATCAACGCTAAACAGATGATTCGTAGTGGCGGCGTTTGAACGAGATTTTACTGCCAAACGTTTTGACAAAAAGTGCGGAAAAAGTAATGATCGCAAAATTTGACTTTAAATAGATTCAGTGTACACCCGAAGAGGCGAGATCGAGAAACTACCCGAAGGAAGTGTCCAGTGAGAGAATAAACGACCATTGGAACGTGAGTTACCAAAATTAAAGTCATTTGTTACCTGGTTACATTTTATCACACAGTTGTACTTTACACGCCACACATACACCTTCAAATCACTTAGTTTTTTTTCTTGTAAGGCATCTAATTGATATGTCTTGGTAGTTCAAAGGGGTCACGTCCTGAGAGTAAAGATTTTTCACATATTAAACTCATGCTTGTCAACTGAGTCAGAATCTGAAATACTAGCCGATACTTGATTGGACATATAAAAAATTGTCAATAATAATAACTTGTAAAATTTTTTCTCTGCAATTTTATAATTTTTATGAATGTTAGTCCTTCAGACGATTTGTTTGTTGTTTTTAAAGAACCATTAAACTTAACTGATTTTTCAAAGCTAAACTGACTTGTTTAAATTCTTTCGTAGATTTAAAAATTTTATCAATCACATTTAATTTTTCTTGGAACAAACGTTTCCAAGTGGCGCCCACAAAAAGCACAGTTTTAAGTTGTGTTACAGGACTACATCACTGCAGAGGATCCAGTCAACAGAGTAAGTAACAAAAGTGCGCGGAGGTAACGCCCGACAGATTACAACACAACAACACAAAAAAAACACCACCCACTTTTCTATTTGTTATAAATTGGCTTCCATCGCGGGGCTTGAAGAAGGACGTACTCACTCCTATCCATCAATTTCTATTCGTTATAAATTGGCAGCCCAACTAGTGAGGCTTGAAAAAGACGGAACAAGCCCGGCAACTACCAACATATTAAAATGCCGCAACCAAAGGGAAAGAAGGTGAAGAAGACGGTGGAACCCGAGTTGAGTGTGGAAGACGGAGAGGCAGTACAGGTCGAGGAAACAGAATTAGAACCGCCCACACTAGAAATGGAAAGACCGGTACAAACGGCAGACGAATTAGAAGAACAAACGGGAGAAGAACCCATACAAATGGTAGAACAAACAGAGAATCCCGAACCAGAGAAAATAACAGGAAGCGTTGACGCGAATATGATAATGATGATGTTCCGAACGCTAAACGAAAATATGAATAAAAACAGACGGGAAGATAAGGAAGAGAATAATAGAAATAGACAGGAAGACAAGGAGGAGACTAAAAAAAGTAATGAGCAAATGTTCCAAAGGATGGAAGAAAAAATGAACAAAAACACAGAATCTTTAAAGGAGGATATGAATAAAAAGAGACGGGAAGATAAGGAGGAAATAATAAAATCCCTGAAGGAGGATAATAATAAAAACATAGAATCTTTAAGGGAGAATATAACCGAGAAAATAAATGACAATGGGAAAAAGCTAGAGCTATTTCAGGAGGCGAATAAAAAAAGTATAGAGTCCCTGAAAAAAGAAATTAGCATAAAATACGAAACAGTAAACAAAACGATCAATGATAATAAAATCGATAGTGACAGGAAGGTCGAGAATATGGAGAAACAGTTGGAAAGGTTACGGGAGGGAAACAATACACGTTTCGAAAGTATAGAGGAGCAAACAGTAGAGACCAAACAAGATGTTAGAAATCTCGAAAACCAGGTAAGGCAGAACCAAGACGCCATCACGCAGGAGGTGGGAGAAGTCCAAAAAGACGTTAGCGACATCGCTAACAGGCTGGACGAACAGATAAAAACCCACAAAAATAGTATAATGGAAATAGACCAGAGATAGAAAAACCTGCAGGAAAGATTAGAGGCGCTGAGAGACACACCAATACTAAACACTCATACGTGTCATGGTGAAAACAGGGAAGTAATCAACTTCCAGGACTATCGACGAAACCCAATGGAATTTTTGGAAAGAATGGAGGAGGTTATTGGGAGAAGTAGAGAAACAAGGTGGGACAGGATAAGAGAGATGCTTGACGAGACGTTTAAAAATACTAAGGATAACTGGTGGATAGCGGTACGACCCGAAATAACGAATTTAGCAGAGTTTAAACGCCAGTTTAAGGAAAAGTATTGGTCAGAGACCGCACAAAACAGGGTAAGAATGGACATTTTCTATGGCAAATACGACGCGTCCTATGGACAGTCCCCGACGTCTTATTTCCTGGGAAAGGTATGTTTAGCACGGAAGTTGATACCGCCGATCCCAGAAGAATGTTTGGTAAGGCAGTTAGCTGGACATTACAGCTATGGGATCAAGGATGCCCAATTATACCAACAGATTAGCAAAATAGCCGATCTGGCCAAATTATTGGAAAATTGCGAATCCACAGGAAGGTTCCAGGATTACCAACCCCCCAATCGTAAGGTAGAGTACAACAACAATAATAACGGACCAAACCGGAATGGAGGTGGGAACGGTAATAATCTAAACACCAATAATCAGAATAATAATATCCCACCAAATGGCCGAAATGATACCACTCAGGGCCCAATTAACCGCAACTATCCGGGACCAAACAGAGGTAATTACACCGGGAATAACTACGGTAGGAACTTCCACCAGGGAAACGGTTATCGCGGGAATAATTATAGAGGAAGTAATTATGGTCAACGTAATGGTTATCGCAACGGGGGAAACCAAGGAGGAAGCGATAGGAGAAACCAAAATGAATATAGGCCCCAGGTAAATTATATGATGGCCGATAATCGACGACCATATCCACCCAATTTACCAAGTTACGGGTATATGACTCAACAGGCGCCAGGTAGCCAGGGTGATACGGCGAATAACCGTCAGCAGTTTTCAGAGGGTAGGAGTAGCGAACCACCCCGAAACGAAAGTAACAACCAACAAGAGCCAAACGCTAATCAAAATAATAATGAGAATCGGGTAACAGTTCACGAAAATCCAGGTTTTTCATTACAGCATAATCAGGCAAATAATGACGAAAAACCCCGAGTATTTTATGTAAACCATGTATTGGCAGAAACTGGCCGAGAACCAGATAATGATCCCCAAAATGAAAGTGAGAGAGAGAGGAGGAATTCCGCTATGCAGAAAAATTATGGCCCAAACATGTGATGAGATGGTAAGGCCATGAAACCAATCATCCAGAATACATGTCATAGACCAGGCATTTGAAGGAGTAGAGGTGATAAACATCGAAGGTCGAATATTGAAAAGAGAAGGAATTAAAAAGGAATGGGAATGATAAATAAGGACATAATATAAGGAACACAACCAAAAGGGGTTGAAATAATCAACGTAATTAACCCAAACTGACAAATATAACCCAAATATTATCAAACATGAAAACAATACCTACGAGGTAACTGACACAATCAGGAACAAGGTAAAAGGAACGTATAACCAGACTTCATTAAAAAAGTACCATGATTAAAAAAATCACAAGTCAAATACTCAATCAGTAACCAAGTACCATGACCAAAGACCCAAGTCTAATACAGCATCATAGAGAAGGTACCTTGACTAAACATGTCAACGTGAATTTTTTTAACTTAGCCATAATTAGAAAGGAGTTAGAGATTTTTAAATAAATATAAATATTATTGTATAATGATTATTATTAATAAATACTACGAGATGGACACATTCCACCATAGGCAAGATTTATTTCCAATAGCCATGTCAACGTATATTTACCAGCTTACCCGTACTTAGAGAAGGAGAGAGATTGTTATAAATAAATATTACTAGATGGACACTTAGTAAAGGAGAAAGAAGGAGAAATACTGTCACATATTTGATACTAAATGGAAATGATAAATGAAAAATGAAAAAAAAAGGGAAAACAGTGTGTTACATAAGGAGGTAATGATGAATATGAATATAGCTATTAACATTGAATGATTTTAAACGATAATTTTAACCTGCGGAGAACGATATATTAATATAATTGTGAATTAATCAGAAGAGTTTAAGAAAGGGAATTTATGTGTAGGAGCCTATGATCTTTGAATATTGTATTTTTTATTATTATTATTATTATTATTATTTGTTGCAAAGGTGCAATTATTATTTTCTGAACAGGGATGTGTTGCCTCTGATTTCAGTAGTTATAGACAGGAAGGGACAGAGAATGTATGCCATAGCGAGCCACTCTGACTCCCAACCCTCTATGTAAGTTAGGGAATTGATAGGGAATTATATCAAAGATTAATTATAAAACATCAAGGTAAAAAGGAAAGGAATAGGTGATATGACAAAGAACGAACTAGGAATATTGAGTTGGATTAATATATTAAAGGAGTAGTACAGGAATTTAATTATAAGATAAAAGAATGAAATATAAAGAAGCTAATAATAAAGGGTTATTATAGAGATGATAATTTCATCAAAACCAAAGATATGTTTTTCCAAAATTATCAACTTTAACGGTGAGGCATATGTAACGTCACAGAACGTTCCATAAAAAGAAATCATTTATATAGTAAGTTAGCATAAGAGGAAAGTGAAGTGAACAGTATCGAACCCAAGTAGTCCCAAAAAATTATGTAATTTTGTATAATAATTATTTCTATCAACTTGAAAAAACGACCAAACTATGACTAAGACAAAACCCCATATATATTATTAAAGTGAATAAGAGTGAAAAAAACCATAAGACACTATAAGAGAGAGAAATAATGTCAGAATCCACCAGAATAAAGTCAATAATTATTAAGTTTTACAACTATGAATATAGTATGAAAAACTATTTTTTGTGAATAAATGGACATGATCCATTATTATATTATGTGATGTAAATAAAATAAATGTATTAAATGACTTAAATACATTATTAGAAAGAGTTTAAGTTAAAATAAAAATTGTATATTTGCAATGACAAAAAATATTAATGTGTTGGATTTGTGACCATACACCAAGATTTCATGAAAAAATTAATTATTATCAGATTTAAATAAAAACTATATGTAATTGTCAAGCAGACAATAGTGAACAATTTATCTTAAATAAAGGAAGCTGTCAAATGAATAAAAAGCAGTCAAAATAGCCAAAAACAGTGTTAACTAAAAACATGTAATAGGCATCTAATATTGTATAATTTATGAATTTAATGTTGCCAAAATGCAACCAAACTGTATTAGAAAGCTGTAATATGATATAAAGCAACTATACTAATATACCTGACCAACTTTAACATTGTAATAGTCAAGTCAGCAAAATATTTACTTATACCATGTATGGCTGAAGCCAATTATCCAGTACAAAAATAATCATATCTGGCTAAATACTTACATAATACTAACAAAAATAAGATAGAAAGGTACAATACATCAGAATACCTTAATAAGAAACAAACTCAGTTGAAAGTAAAGTCAATTCTAAAAGAATTTAACTAATTAGAGTGAGATTTGTCTGTCACACCATAAAAAATGACATCTCAAGACAATCAATGATGCTATGTCATCTTGTGATAAATATAATATATGTACAAAGTAACCAGGTATCACAAAAGATAGACAAAATAATAAACTCTGTGTGTATAGTGGTGAAATAAGACATATATTAAGGAAAAAGACTAATCATTGTATTAGAAAACTGACAAGAACCTAGGCCATGAGCAGAGGCCATATAAAATTGTATTTATTTGTGTTTTATTGATGTTAAAATTTGTTTATTTTGTTGTAGGAGAGTAGTAGTAGTAGATGTCCAGCTTGTGAAGGGAACTTTATAACTCCACAACAATTTTTGTTATAAATATTGAGTTTTTAATGACTACAACTCAAGGTGAAGGTTGTAAATTGTAATGTTTATTAGACTTAAGTTAATTAGATACCAATCATATTTAGTATCGCTAGATTCAGTAAAAAACAAGGAATCTAAATACATTAATGGCATACAAATTGTAAGTACTAATGTGAAACTGTTTGATAAATACCAGTGTAAATTTTGAAATATCCTTTGTATGAAGAATAAGAAATTCGTTCTAAAAGCTTCTACGGAAGTGAAAATTGTTCTATGACATTCCATTTCGTTTATTCTCGAACAATCTAGAAAGAATTTTTACACAAATATACCGGAAGTCGACGAAAACAGTCATCCCGATTTAGTATAAAAGCGAGACCAAATTCGACCCAAAAAACACTTGAAGATTGAACTCCAGAACTGATGCATCTCACACAACACTGATCAACGCAGCTAAGGCGAAACCGAGAGGCGAAAAATCGACAAGACACGGCAGGAAGGCTTTTTCCCGTACATAGACATAACCGACTGACTTAACCTCAACGAGAGTCTACGCCAAAAAGTATCGCTGAAATAGAGCAGCGATACGGCAAATTTTAATAGAAAGCACGCAGCCAGAACGTCGACGGCCCAGGAGGGTCCCAACATTTAATAGAGAACGAATTCTGCTGTGTTCGCATTGACTGACTAACGTGACAAATAATTCCCCCGAACGTAAACAAAACAATACACTGAGCCTTCCTCAACACTGCATGGGAATCAGCGCTGCGGTGGCAGATTTCTGAATCAACGCTAAACAGATGATTCGTAGTGGCGGCGTTTGAACGAGATTTTACTGCCAAACGTTTTGACAAAAAGTGCGGAAAAAGTAATGATCGCAAAATTTGACTTTAAATAGATTCAGTGTACACCCGAAGAGGCGAGATCGAGAAACTACCCGAAGGAAGTGTCCAGTGAGAGAATAAACGACCATTGGAACGTGAGTTACCAAAATTAAAGTCATTTGTTACCTGGTTACATTTTATCACACAGTTGTACTTTACACGCCACACATACACCTTCAAATCACTTAGTTTTTTTTTTCTTGTAAGGCATCTAATTGATATGTCTTGGTAGTTCAAAGGGGTCACGTCCTGAGAGTAAAGATTTTTCACATATTAAACTCATGCTTGTCAACTGAGTCAGAATCTGAAATACTAGCCGATACTTGATTGGACATATAAAAAATTGTCAATAATAATAACTTGTAAAATTTTTTCTCTGCAATTTTATAATTTTTATGAATGTTAGTCCTTCAGACGATTTGTTTGTTGTTTTTAAAGAACCATTAAACTTAACTGATTTTTCAAAGCTAAACTGACTTGTTTAAATTCTTTCGTAGATTTAAAAATTTTATCAATCACATTTAATTTTTCTTGGAACAAACGTTTCCAAGTGGCGCCCACAAAAAGCACAGTTTTAAGTTGTGTTACAGGACTACATCACTGCAGAGGATCCAGTCAACAGAGTAAGTAACAAAAGTGCGCGGAGGTAACGCCCGACAGATTACAACACAACAACACAAAAAAAACACCACCCACTTTTCTATTTGTTATAAATTGGCTTCCATCGCGGGGCTTGAAGAAGGACGTACTCACTCCTATCCATCAATTTCTATTCGTTATAAATTGGCAGCCCAACTAGTGAGGCTTGAAAAAGACGGAACAAGCCCGGCAACTACCAACATATTAAAATGCCGCAACCAAAGGGAAAGAAGGTGAAGAAGACGGTGGAACCCGAGTTGAGTGTGGAAGACGGAGAGGCAGTACAGGTCGAGGAAACAGAATTAGAACCGCCCACACTAGAAATGGAAAGACCGGTACAAACGGCAGACGAATTAGAAGAACAAACGGGAGAAGAACCCATACAAATGGTAGAACAAACAGAGAATCCCGAACCAGAGAAAATAACAGGAAGCGTTGACGCGAATATGATAATGATGATGTTCCGAACGCTAAACGAAAATATGAATAAAAACAGACGGGAAGATAAGGAAGAGAATAATAGAAATAGACAGGAAGACAAGGAGGAGACTAAAAAAAGTAATGAGCAAATGTTCCAAAGGATGGAAGAAAAAATGAACAAAAACACAGAATCTTTAAAGGAGGATATGAATAAAAAGAGACGGGAAGATAAGGAGGAAATAATAAAATCCCTGAAGGAGGATAATAATAAAAACATAGAATCTTTAAGGGAGAATATAACCGAGAAAATAAATGACAATGGGAAAAAGCTAGAGCTATTTCAGGAGGCGAATAAAAAAAGTATAGAGTCCCTGAAAAAAGAAATTAGCATAAAATACGAAACAGTAAACAAAACGATCAATGATAATAAAATCGATAGTGACAGGAAGGTCGAGAATATGGAGAAACAGTTGGAAAGGTTACGGGAGGGAAACAATACACATTTCGAAAGTATAGAGGAGCAAACAGTAGAGACCAAACAAGATGTTAGAAATCTCGAAAACCAGGTAAGGCAGAACCAAGACGCCATCACGCAGGAGGTGGGAGAAGTCCAAAAAGACGTTAGCGACATCGCTAACAGGCTGGACGAACAGATAAAAACCCACAAAAATAGTATAATGGAAATAGACCAGAGATAGAAAAACCTGCAGGAAAGATTAGAGGCGCTGAGAGACACACCAATACTAAACACTCATACGTGTCATGGTGAAAACAGGGAAGTAATCAACTTCCAGGACTATCGACGAAACCCAATGGAATTTTTGGAAAGAATGGAGGAGGTTATTGGGAGAAGTAGAGAAACAAGGTGGGACAGGATAAGAGAGATGCTTGACGAGACGTTTAAAAATACTAAGGATAACTGGTGGATAGCGGTACGACCCGAAATAACGAATTTAGCAGAGTTTAAACGCCAGTTTAAGGAAAAGTATTGGTCAGAGACCGCACAAAACAGGGTAAGAATGGACATTTTCTATGGCAAATACGACGCGTCCTATGGACAGTCCCCGACGTCTTATTTCCTGGGAAAGGTATGTTTAGCACGGAAGTTGATACCGCCGATCCCAGAAGAATGTTTGGTAAGGCAGTTAGCTGGACATTACAGCTATGGGATCAAGGATGCCCAATTATACCAACAGATTAGCAAAATAGCCGATCTGGCCAAATTATTGGAAAATTGCGAATCCACAGGAAGGTTCCAGGATTACCAACCCCCCAATCGTAAGGTAGAGTACAACAACAATAATAACGGACCAAACCGGAATGGAGGTGGGAACGGTAATAATCTAAACACCAATAATCAGAATAATAATATCCCACCAAATGGCCGAAATGATACCACTCAGGGCCCAATTAACCGCAACTATCCGGGACCAAACAGAGGTAATTACACCGGGAATAACTACGGTAGGAACTTCCACCAGGGAAACGGTTATCGCGGGAATAATTATAGAGGAAGTAATTATGGTCAACGTAATGGTTATCGCAACGGGGGAAACCAAGGAGGAAGCGATAGGAGAAACCAAAATGAATATAGGCCCCAGGTAAATTATATGATGGCCGATAATCGACGACCATATCCACCCAATTTACCAAGTTACGGGTATATGACTCAACAGGCGCCAGGTAGCCAGGGTGATACGGCGAATAACCGTCAGCAGTTTTCAGAGGGTAGGAGTAGCGAACCACCCCGAAACGAAAGTAACAACCAACAAGAGCCAAACGCTAATCAAAATAATAATGAGAATCGGGTAACAGTTCACGAAAATCCAGGTTTTTCATTACAGCATAATCAGGCAAATAATGACGAAAAACCCCGAGTATTTTATGTAAACCATGTATTGGCAGAAACTGGCCGAGAACCAGATAATGATCCCCAAAATGAAAGTGAGAGAGAGGAGGAATTCCGCTATGCAGAAAAATTATGGCCCAAACATGTGATGAGATGGTAAGGCCATGAAACCAATCATCCAGAATACATGTCATAGACCAGGCATTTGAAGGAGTAGAGGTGATAAACATCGAAGGTCGAATATTGAAAAGAGAAGGAATTAAAAAGGAATGGGAATGATAAATAAGGACATAATATAAGGAACACAACCAAAAGGGGTTGAAATAATCAACGTAATTAACCCAAACTGACAAATATAACCCAAATATTATCAAACATGAAAACAATACCTACGAGGTAACTGACACAATCAGGAACAAGGTAAAAGGAACGTATAACCAGACTTCATTAAAAAAGTACCATGATTAAAAAAATCACAAGTCAAATACTCAATCAGTAACCAAGTACCATGACCAAAGACCCAAGTCTAATACAGCATCATAGAGAAGGTACCTTGACTAAACATGTCAACGTGAATTTTTTTAACTTAGCCATAATTAGAAAGGAGTTAGAGATTTTTAAATAAATATAAATATTATTGTATAATGATTATTATTAATAAATACTACGAGATGGACACATTCCACCATAGGCAAGATTTATTTCCAATAGCCATGTCAACGTATATTTACCAGCTTACCCGTACTTAGAGAAGGAGAGAGATTGTTATAAATAAATATTACTAGATGGACACTTAGTAAAGGAGAAAGAAGGAGAAATACTGTCACATATTTGATACTAAATGGAAATGATAAATGAAAAATGAAAAAAAAAGGGAAAACAGTGTGTTACATAAGGAGGTAATGATGAATATGAATATAGCTATTAACATTGAATGATTTTAAACGATAATTTTAACCTGCGGAGAACGATATATTAATATAATTGTGAATTAATCAGAAGAGTTTAAGAAAGGGAATTTATGTGTAGGAGCCTATGATCTTTGAATATTGTATTTTTTTTTATTATTATTATTATTATTATTTGTTGCAAAGGTGCAATTATTATTTTCTGAACAGGGATGTGTTGCCTCTGATTTCAGTAGTTATAGACAGGAAGGGACAGAGAATGTATGCCATAGCGAGCCACTCTGACTCCCAACCCTCTATGTAAGTTAGGGAATTGATAGGGAATTATATCAAAGATTAATTATAAAACATCAAGGTAAAAAGGAAAGGAATAGGTGATATGACAAAGAACGAACTAGGAATATTGAGTTGGATTAATATATTAAAGGAGTAGTACAGGAATTTAATTATAAGATAAAAGAATGAAATATAAAGAAGCTAATAATAAAGGGTTATTATAGAGATGATAATTTCATCAAAACCAAAGATATGTTTTTCCAAAATTATCAACTTTAACGGTGAGGCATATGTAACGTCACAGAACGTTCCATAAAAAGAAATCATTTATATAGTAAGTTAGCATAAGAGGAAAGTGAAGTGAACAGTATCGAACCCAAGTAGTCCCAAAAAATTATGTAATTTTGTATAATAATTATTTCTATCAACTTGAAAAAACGACCAAACTATGACTAAGACAAAACCCCATATATATTATTAAAGTGAATAAGAGTGAAAAAAACCATAAGACACTATAAGAGAGAGAAATAATGTCAGAATCCACCAGAATAAAGTCAATAATTATTAAGTTTTACAACTATGAATATAGTATGAAAAACTATTTTTTGTGAATAAATGGACATGATCCATTATTATATTATGTGATGTACATAAAATAAATGTATTAAATGACTTAAATACATTATTAGAAAGAGTTTAAGTTAAAATAAAAATTGTATATTTGCAATGACAAAAAATATTAATGTGTTGGATTTGTGACCATACACCAAGATTTCATGAAAAAATTAATTATTATCAGATTTAAATAAAAACTATATGTAATTGTCAAGCAGACAATAGTGAACAATTTATCTTAAATAAAGGAAGCTGTCAAATGAATAAAAAGCAGTCAAAATAGCCAAAAACAGTGTTAACTAAAAACATGTAATAGGCATCTAATATTGTATAATTTATGAATTTAATGTTGCCAAAATGCAACCAAACTGTATTAGAAAGCTGTAATATGATATAAAGCAACTATACTAATATACCTGACCAACTTTAACATTGTAATAGTCAAGTCAGCAAAATATTTACTTATACCATGTATGGCTGAAGCCAATTATCCAGTACAAAAATAATCATATCTGGCTAAATACTTACATAATACTAACAAAAATAAGATAGAAAGGTACAATACATCAGAATACCTTAATAAGAAACAAACTCAGTTGAAAGTAAAGTCAATTCTAAAAGAATTTAACTAATTAGAGTGAGATTTGTCTGTCACACCATAAAAAATGACATCTCAAGACAATCAATGATGCTATGTCATCTTGTGATAAATATAATATATGTACAAAGTAACCAGGTATCACAAAAGATAGACAAAATAATAAACTCTGTGTGTATAGTGGTGAAATAAGACATATATTAAGGAAAAAGACTAATCATTGTATTAGAAAACTGACAAGAACCTAGGCCATGAGCAGAGGCCATATAAAATTGTATTTATTTGTGTTTTATTGATGTTAAAATTTGTTTATTTTGTTGTAGGAGAGTAGTAGTAGTAGATGTCCAGCTTGTGAAGGGAACTTTATAACTCCACAACAATTTTTGTTATAAATATTGAGTTTTTAATGACTACAACTCAAGGTGAAGGTTGTAAATTGTAATGTTTATTAGACTTAAGTTAATTAGATACCAATCATATTTAGTATCGCTAGATTCAGTAAAAAACAAGGAATCTAAATACATTAATGGCATACAAATTGTAAGTACTAATGTGAAACTGTTTGATAAATACCAGTGTAAATTTTGAAATATCCTTTGTATGAAGAATAAGAAATTCGTTCTAAAAGCTTCTACGGAAGTGAAAATTGTTCTATGACATTCCATTTCGTTTATTCTCGAACAATCTAGAAAGAATTTTTACACAAATATACCGGAAGTCGACGAAAACAGTCATCCCGATTTAGTATAAAAGCGAGACCAAATTCGACCCAAAAAACACTTGAAGATTGAACTCCAGAACTGATGCATCTCACACAACACTGATCAACGCAGCTAAGGCGAAACCGAGAGGCGAAAAATCGACAAGACACGGCAGGAAGGCTTTTTCCCGTACATAGACATAACCGACTGACTTAACCTCAACGAGAGTCTACGCCAAAAAGTATCGCTGAAATAGAGCAGCGATACGGCAAATTTTAATAGAAAGCACGCAGCCAGAACGTCGACGGCCCAGGAGGGTCCCAACATTTAATAGAGAACGAATTCTGCTGTGTTCGCATTGACTGACTAACGTGACAAATAATTCCCCCGAACGTAAACAAAAAAATACACTGAGTCTTCCTCAACACTGCATGGGAATCAGCGCTGCGGTGGCAGATTTCTGAATCAACGCTAAACAGATGATTCGTAGTGGCGGCGTTTGAACGAGATTTTACTGCCAAACGTTTTGACAAAAAGTGCAGAAAAAGTAATGATCGCAAAATTTGACTTTAAATAGATTCAGTGTACACCCGAAGAGGCGAGATCGAGAAACTACCCGAAGGAAGTGTCCAGTGAGAGAATAAACGACCATTGGAACGTGAGTTACCAAAATTAAAGTCATTTGTTACCTGGTTACATTTTATCACACAGTTGTACTTTACACGCCACACATACACCTTCAAATCACTTAGTTTTTTTTTTCTTGTAAGGCATCTAATTGATATGTCTTGGTAGTTCAAAGGGGTCACGTCCTGAGAGTAAAGATTTTTCACATATTAAACTCATGCTTGTCAACTGAGTCAGAATCTGAAATACTAGCCGATACTTGATTGGACATATAAAAAATTGTCAATAATAATAACTTGTAAAATTTTTTCTCTGCAATTTTATAATTTTTATGAATGTTAGTCCTTCAGATGATTTGTTTGTTGTTTTTAAAGAACCATTAAACTTAACTGATTTTTCAAAGCTAAACTGACTTGTTTAAATTCTTTCGTAGATTTAAAAATTTTATCAATCACATTTAATTTTTCTTGGAACAAACGTTTCCAAGTGGCGCCCACAAAAAGCACAGTTTTAAGTTGTGTTACAGGACTACATCACTGCAGAGGATCCAGTCAACAGAGTAAGTAACAAAAGTGCGCGGAGGTAACGCCCGACAGATTACAACACAACAACACAAAAAAAACACCACCCACTTTTCTATTTGTTATAAATTGGCTTCCATCGCGGGGCTTGAAGAAGGACGTACTCACTCCTATCCATCAATTTCTATTCGTTATAAATTGGCAGCCCAACTAGTGAGGCTTGAAAAAGACGGAACAAGCCCGGCAACTACCAACATATTAAAATGCCGCAACCAAAGGGAAAGAAGGTGAAGAAGACGGTGGAACCCGAGTTGAGTGTGGAAGACGGAGAGGCAGTACAGGTCGAGGAAACAGAATTAGAACCGCCCACACTAGAAATGGAAAGACCGGTACAAACGGCAGACGAATTAGAAGAACAAACGGGAGAAGAACCCATACAAATGGTAGAACAAACAGAGAATCCCGAACCAGAGAAAATAACAGGAAGCGTTGACGCGAATATGATAATGATGATGTTCCGAACGCTAAACGAAAATATGAATAAAAACAGACGGGAAGATAAGGAAGAGAATAATAGAAATAGACAGGAAGACAAGGAGGAGACTAAAAAAAGTAATGAGCAAATGTTCCAAAGGATGGAAGAAAAAATGAACAAAAACACAGAATCTTTAAAGGAGGATATGAATAAAAAGAGACGGGAAGATAAGGAGGAAATAATAAAATCCCTGAAGGAGGATAATAATAAAAACATAGAATCTTTAAGGGAGAATATAACCGAGAAAATAAATGACAATGGGAAAAAGCTAGAGCTATTTCAGGAGGCGAATAAAAAAAGTATAGAGTCCCTGAAAAAAGAAATTAGCATAAAATACGAAACAGTAAACAAAACGATCAATGATAATAAAATCGATAGTGACAGGAAGGTCGAGAATATGGAGAAACAGTTGGAAAGGTTACGGGAGGGAAACAATACACGTTTCGAAAGTATAGAGGAGCAAACAGTAGAGACCAAACAAGATGTTAGAAATCTCGAAAACCAGGTAAGGCAGAACCAAGACGCCATCACGCAGGAGGTGGGAGAAGTCCAAAAAGACGTTAGCGACATCGCTAACAGGCTGGACGAACAGATAAAAACCCACAAAAATAGTATAATGGAAATAGACCAGAGAGAGAAAAACCTGCAGGAAAGATTAGAGGCGCTGAGAGACACACCAATACCAAACACTCATACGTGTCATGGTGAAAACAGGGAAGTAATCAACTTCCAGGACTATCGACGAAACCCAATGGAATTTTTGGAAAGAATGGAGGAGGTTATTGGGAGAAGTAGAGAAACAAGGTGGGACAGGATAAGAGAGATGCTTGACGAGACGTTTAAAAATACTAAGGATAACTGGTGGATAGCGGTACGACCCGAAATAACGAATTTAGCAGAGTTTAAACGCCAGTTTAAGGAAAAGTATTGGTCAGAGACCGCACAAAACAGGGTAAGAATGGACATTTTCTATGGCAAATACGACGCGTCCTATGGACAGTCCCCGACGTCTTATTTCCTGGGAAAGGTATGTTTAGCACGGAAGTTGATACCGCCGATCCCAGAAGAATGTTTGGTAAGGCAGTTAGCTGGACATTACAGCTATGGGATCAAGGATGCCCAATTATACCAACAGATTAGCAAAATAGCCGATCTGGCCAAATTATTGGAAAATTGCGAATCCACAGGAAGGTTCCAGGATTACCAACCCCCCAATCGTAAGGTAGAGTACAACAACAATAATAACGGACCAAACCGGAATGGAGGTGGGAACGGTAATAATCTAAACACCAATAATCAGAATAATAATATCCCACCAAATGGCCGAAATGATACCACTCAGGGCCCAATTAACCGCAGCTATCCGGGACCAAACAGAGGTAATTACACCGGGAATAACTACGGTAGGAACTTCCACCAGGGAAACGGTTATCGCGGGAATAATTATAGAGGAAGTAATTATGGTCAACGTAATGGTTATCGCAACGGGGGAAACCAAGGAGGAAGCGATAGGAGAAACCAAAATGAATATAGGCCCCAGGTAAATTATATGATGGCCGATAATCGACGACCATATCCACCCAATTTACCAAGTTACGGGTATATGACTCAACAGGCGCCAGGTAGCCAGGGTGATACGGCGAATAACCGTCAGCAGTTTTCAGAGGGTAGGAGTAGCGAACCACCCCGAAACGAAAGTAACAACCAACAAGAGCCAAACGCTAATCAAAATAATAATGAGAATCGGGTAACAGTCCACGAAAATCCAGGTTTTTCATTACAGCATAATCAGGCAAATAATGACGAAAAACCCCGAGTATTTTATGTAAACCATGTATTGGCAGAAACTGGCCGAGAACCAGATAATGATCCCCAAAATGAAAGTGAGAGAGAGGAGGAATTCCGCTATGCAGAAAAATTATGGCCCAAACATGTGATGAGATGGTAAGGCCATGAAACCAATCATCCAGAATAAATGTCATAGACCAGGCATTTGAAGGAGTAGAGGTGATAAACATCGAAGGTCGAATATTGAAAAGAGAAGGAATTAAAAAGGAATGGGAATGATAAATAAGGACATAATATAAGGAACACAACCAAAAGGGGTTGAAATAATCAACGTAATTAACCCAAACTGACAAATATAACCCAAATATTATCAAACATGAAAACAATACCTACGAGGTAACTGACACAATCAGGAACAAGGTAAAAGGAACGTATAACCAGACTTCATTAAAAAAGTACCATGATTAAAAAAATCACAAGTCAAATACTCAATCAGTAACCAAGTACCATGACCAAAGACCCAAGTCTAATACAGCATCATAGAGAAGGTACCTTGGCTAAACATGTCAACGTGAATTTTTTTAACTTAGCCATAATTAGAAAGGAGTTAGAGATTTTTAAATAAATATAAATATTATTGTATAATGATTATTATTAATAAATACTACGAGATGGACACATTCCACCATAGGCAAGATTTATTTCCAATAGCCATGTCAACGTATATTTACCAGCTTACCCGTACTTAGAGAAGGAGAGAGATTGTTATAAATAAATATTACTAGATGGACACTTAGTAAAGGAGAAAGAAGGAGAAATACTGTCACATATTTGATACTAAATGGAAATGATAAATGAAAAATGAAAAAAAAGGGAAAACAGTGTGTTACATAAGGAGGTAATGATGAATATGAATATAGCTATTAACATTGAATGATTTTAAACGATAATTTTAACCTGCGGAGAACGATATATTAATATAATTGTGAATTAATCAGAAGAGTTTAAGAAAGGGAATTTATGTGTAGGAGCCTATGATCTTTGAATATTGTATTTTTTATTATTATTATTATTATTATTATTTGTTGCAAAGGTGCAATTATTATTTTCTGAACAGGGATGTGTTGCCTCTGATTTCAGTAGTTATAGACAGGAAGGGACAGAGAATGTATGCCATAGCGAGCCACTCTGACTCCCAACCCTCTATGTAAGTTAGGGAATTGATAGGGAATTATATCAAAGATTAATTATAAAACATCAAGGTAAAAAGGAAAGGAATAGGTGATATGACAAAGAACGAACTAGGAATATTGAGTTGGATTAATATATTAAAGGAGTAGTACAGGAATTTAATTATAAGATAAAAGAATGAAATATAAAGAAGCTAATAATAAAGGGTTATTATAGAGATGATAATTTCATCAAAACCAAAGATATGTTTTTCCAAAATTATCAACTTTAACGGTGAGGCATATGTAACGTCACAGAACGTTCCATAAAAAGAAATCATTTATATAGTAAGTTAGCATAAGAGGAAAGTGAAGTGAACAGTATCGAACCCAAGTAGTCCCAAAAAATTATGTAATTTTGTATAATAATTATTTCTATCAACTTGAAAAAACGACCAAACTATGACTAAGACAAAACCCCATATATATTATTAAAGTGAATAAGAGTGAAAAAACCATAAGACACTATAAGAGAGAGAAATAATGTCAGAATCCACCAGAATAAAGTCAATAATTATTAAGTTTTACAACTATGAATATAGTATGAAAAACTATTTTTTGTGAATAAATGGACATGATCCATTATTATATTATGTGATGTACATAAAATAAATGTATTAAATGACTTAAATACATTATTAGAAAGAGTTTAAGTTAAAATAAAAATTGTATATTTGCAATGACAAAAAATATTAATGTGTTGGATTTGTGACCATACACCAAGATTTCATGAAAAAATTAATTATTATCAGATTTAAATAAAAACTATATGTAATTGTCAAGCAGACAATAGAGAACAATTTATCTTAAATAAAGGAAGCTGTCAAATGAATAAAAAGCAGTCAAAATAGCCAAAAACAGTGTTAACTAAAAACATGTAATAGGCATCTAATATTGTATAATTTATGAATTTAATGTTGCCAAAATGCAACCAAACTGTATTAGAAAGCTGTAATATGATATAAAGCAACTATACTAATATACCTGACCAACTTTAACATTGTAATAGTCAAGTCAGCAAAATATTTACTTATACCATGTATGGCTGAAGCCAATTATCCAGTACAAAAATAATCATATCTGGCTAAATACTTACATAATACTAACAAAAATAAGATAGAAAGGTACAATACATCAGAATACCTTAATAAGAAACAAACTCAGTTGAAAGTAAAGTCAATTCTAAAAGAATTTAACTAATTAGAGTGAGATTTGTCACACCATAAAAAATGACATCTCAAGACAATCAATGATGCTATGTCATCTTGTGATAAATATAATATATGTACAAAGTAACCAGGTATCACAAAAGATAGACAAAATAATAAACTCTGTGTGTATAGTGGTGAAATAAGACATATATTAAGGAAAAAGACTAATCATTGTATTAGAAAACTGACAAGAACCTAGGCCATGAGCAGAGGCCATATAAAATTGTATTTATTTGTGTTTTATTGATGTTAAAATTTGTTTATTTTGTTGTAGGAGAGTAGTAGTAGTAGATGTCCAGCTTGTGAAGGGAACTTTATAACTCCACAACAATTTTTGTTATAAATATTGAGTTTTTAATGACTACAAATCAAGGTGAAGGTTGTAAATTGTAATGTTTATTAGACTTAAGTTAATTAGATACCAATCATATTTAGTATCGCTAGATTCAGTAAAAAACAAGGAATCTAAATACATTAATGGCATACAAATTGTAAGTACTAATGTGAAACTGTTTGATAAATACCAGTGTAAATTTTGAAATATCCTTTGTATGAAGAATAAGAAATTCGTTCTAAAAGCTTCTACGGAAGTGAAAATTGTTCTATGACATTCCATTTCGTTTATTCTCGAACAATCTAGAAAGAATTTTTACACAAATATACCGGAAGTCGACGAAAACAGTCATCCCGATTTAGTATAAAAGCGAGACCAAATTCGACCCAAAAAACACTTGAAGATTGAACTCCAGAACTGATGCATCTCACACAACACTGATCAACGCAGCTAAGGCGAAACCGAGAGGCGAAAAATCGACAAGACACGGCAGGAAGGCTTTTTCCCGTACATAGACATAACCGACTGACTTAACCTCAACGAGAGTCTACGCCAAAAAGTATCGCTGAAATAGAGCAGCGATACGGCAAATTTTAATAGAAAGCACGCAGCCAGAACGTCGACGGCCCAGGAGGGTCCCAACATTTAATAGAGAACGAATTCTGCTGTGTTCGCATTGACTGACTAACGTGACAAATAATTCCCCCGAACGTAAACAAAACAATACACTGAGCCTTCCTCAACACTGCATGGGAATCAGCGCTGCGGTGGCAGATTTCTGAATCAACGCTAAACAGATGATTCGTAGTGGCGGCGTTTGAACGAGATTTTACTGCCAAACGTTTTGACAAAAAGTGCGGAAAAAGTAATGATCGCAAAATTTGACTTTAAATAGATTCAGTGTACACCCGAAGAGGCGAGATCGAGAAACTACCCGAAGGAAGTGTCCAGTGAGAGAATAAACGACCATTGGAACGTGAGTTACCAAAATTAAAGTCATTTGTTACCTGGTTACATTTTATCACACAGTTGTACTTTACACGCCACACATACACCTTCAAATCACTTAGTTTTTTTTTTCTTGTAAGGCATCTAATTGATATGTCTTGGTAGTTCAAAGGGGTCACGTCCTGAGAGTAAAGATTTTTCACATATTAAACTCATGCTTGTCAACTGAGTCAGAATCTGAAATACTAGCCGATACTTGATTGGACATATAAAAAATTGTCAATAATAATAACTTGTAAAATTTTTTCTCTGCAATTTTATAATTTTTATGAATGTTAGTCCTTCAGACGATTTGTTTGTTGTTTTTAAAGAACCATTAAACTTAACTGATTTTTCAAAGCTAAACTGACTTGTTTAAATTCTTTCGTAGATTTAAAAATTTTATAAATCACATTTAATTTTTCTTGGAACAAACGTTTCCAAGTGGCGCCCACAAAAAGCACAGTTTTAAGTTGTGTTACAGGACTACATCACTGCAGAGGATCCAGTCAACAGAGTAAGTAACAAAAGTGCGCGGAGGTAACGCCCGACAGATTACAACACAACAACACAAAAAAAACACCACCCACTTTTCTATTTGTTATAAATTGGCTTCCATCGCGGGGCTTGAAGAAGGACGTACTCACTCCTATCCATCAATTTCTATTCGTTATAAATTGGCAGCCCAACTAGTGAGGCTTGAAAAAGACGGAACAAGCCCGGCAACTACCAACATATTAAAATGCCGCAACCAAAGGGAAAGAAGGTGAAGAAGACGGTGGAACCCGAGTTGAGTGTGGAAGACGGAGAGGCAGTACAGGTCGAGGAAACAGAATTAGAACCGCCCACACTAGAAATGGAAAGACCGGTACAAACGGCAGACGAATTAGAAGAACAAACGGGAGAAGAACCCATACAAATGGTAGAACAAACAGAGAATCCCGAACCAGAGAAAATAACAGGAAGCGTTGACGCGAATATGATAATGATGATGTTCCGAACGCTAAACGAAAATATGAATAAAAACAGACGGGAAGATAAGGAAGAGAATAATAGAAATAGACAGGAAGACAAGGAGGAGACTAAAAAAAGTAATGAGCAAATGTTCCAAAGGATGGAAGAAAAAATGAACAAAAACACAGAATCTTTAAAGGAGGATATGAATAAAAAGAGACGGGAAGATAAGGAGGAAATAATAAAATCCCTGAAGGAGGATAATAATAAAAACATAGAATCTTTAAGGGAGAATATAACCGAGAAAATAAATGACAATGGGAAAAAGCTAGAGCTATTTCAGGAGGCGAATAAAAAAAGTATAGAGTCCCTGAAAAAAGAAATTAGCATAAAATACGAAACAGTAAACAAAACGATCAATGATAATAAAATCGATAGTGACAGGAAGGTCGAGAATATGGAGAAACAGTTGGAAAGGTTACGGGAGGGAAACAATACACATTTCGAAAGTATAGAGGAGCAAACAGTAGAGACCAAACAAGATGTTAGAAATCTCGAAAACCAGGTAAGGCAGAACCAAGACGCCATCACGCAGGAGGTGGGAGAAGTCCAAAAAGACGTTAGCGACATCGCTAACAGGCTGGACGAACAGATAAAAACCCACAAAAATAGTATAATGGAAATAGACCAGAGAGAGAAAAACCTGCAGGAAAGATTAGAGGCGCTGAGAGACACACCAATACTAAACACTCATACGTGTCATGGTGAAAACAGGGAAGTAATCAACTTCCAGGACTATCGACGAAACCCAATGGAATTTTTGGAAAGAATGGAGGAGGTTATTGGGAGAAGTAGAGAAACAAGGTGGGACAGGATAAGAGAGATGCTTGACGAGACGTTTAAAAATACTAAGGATAACTGGTGGATAGCGGTACGACCCGAAATAACGAATTTAGCAGAGTTTAAACGCCAGTTTAAGGAAAAGTATTGGTCAGAGACCGCACAAAACAGGGTAAGAATGGACATTTTCTATGGCAAATACGACGCGTCCTATGGACAGTCCCCGACGTCTTATTTCCTGGGAAAGGTATGTTTAGCACGGAAGTTGATACCGTCGATCCCAGAAGAATGTTTGGTAAGGCAGTTAGCTGGACATTACAGCTATGGGATCAAGGATGCCCAATTATACCAACAGATTAGCAAAATAGCCGATCTGGCCAAATTATTGGAAAATTGCGAATCCACAGGAAGGTTCCAGGATTACCAACCCCCCAATCGTAAGGTAGAGTACAACAACAATAATAACGGACCAAACCGGAATGGAGGTGGGAACGGTAATAATCTAAACACCAATAATCAGAATAATAATATCCCACCAAATGGCCGAAATGATACCACTCAGGGCCCAATTAACCGCAACTATCCGGGACCAAACAGAGGTAATTACACCGGGAATAACTACGGTAGGAACTTCCACCAGGGAAACAGTTATCGCGGGAATAATTATAGAGGAAGTAATTATGGTCAACGTAATGGTTATCGCAACGGGGGAAACCAAGGAGGAAGCGATAGGAGAAACCAAAATGAATATAGGCCCCAGGTAAATTATATGATGGCCGATAATCGACGACCATATCCACCCAATTTACCAAGTTACGGGTATATGACTCAACAGGCGCCAGGTAGCCAGGGTGATACGGCGAATAACCGTCAGCAGTTTTCAGAGGGTAGGAGTAGCGAACCACCCCGAAACGAAAGTAACAACCAACAAGAGCCAAACGCTAATCAAAATAATAATGAGAATCGGGTAACAGTTCACGAAAATCCAGGTTTTTCATTACAGCATAATCAGGCAAATAATGACGAAAAACCCCGAGTATTTTATGTAAACCATGTATTGGCAGAAACTGGCCGAGAACCAGATAATGATCCCCAAAATGAAAGTGAGAGAGAGGAGGAATTCCGCTATGCAGAAAAATTATGGCCCAAACATGTGATGAGATGGTAAGGCCATGAAACCAATCATCCAGAATAAATGTCATAGACCAGGCATTTGAAGGAGTAGAGGTGATAAACATCGAAGGTCGAATATTGAAAAGAGAAGGAATTAAAAAGGAATGGGAATGATAAATAAGGACATAATATAAGGAACACAACCAAAAGGGGTTGAAATAATCAACGTAATTAACCCAAACTGACAAATATAACCCAAATATTATCAAACATGAAAACAATACCTACGAGGTAACTGACACAATCAGGAACAAGGTAAAAGGAACGTATAACCAGACTTCATTAAAAAAGTACCATGATTAAAAAAATCACAAGTCAAATACTCAATCAGTAACCAAGTACCATGACCAAAGACCCAAGTCTAATACAGCATCATAGAGAAGGTACCTTGACTAAACATGTCAACGTGAATTTTTTTAACTTAGCCATAATTAGAAAGGAGTTAGAGATTTTTAAATAAATATAAATATTATTGTATAATGATTATTATTAATAAATACTACGAGATGGACACATTCCACCATAGGCAAGATTTATTTCCAATAGCCATGTCAACGTATATTTACCAGCTTACCCGTACTTAGAGAAGGAGAGAGATTGTTATAAATAAATATTACTAGATGGACACTTAGTAAAGGAGAAAGAAGGAGAAATACTGTCACATATTTGATACTAAATGGAAATGATAAATGAAAAATGAAAAAAAAAGGGAAAACAGTGTGTTACATAAGGAGGTAATGATGAATATGAATATAGCTATTAACATTGAATGATTTTAAACGATAATTTTAACCTGCGGAGAACGATATATTAATATAATTGTGAATTAATCAGAAGAGTTTAAGAAAGGGAATTTATGTGTAGGAGCCTATGATCTTTGAATATTGTATTTTTTATTATTATTATTATTATTATTATTTGTTGCAAAGGTGCAATTATTATTTTCTGAACAGGGATGTGTTGCCTCTGATTTCAGTAGTTATAGACAGGAAGGGACAGAGAATGTATGCCATAGCGAGCCACTCTGACTCCCAACCCTCTATGTAAGTTAGGGAATTGATAGGGAATTATATCAAAGATTAATTATAAAACATCAAGGTAAAAAGGAAAGGAATAGGTGATATGACAAAGAACGAACTAGGAATATTGAGTTGGATTAATATATTAAAGGAGTAGTACAGGAATTTAATTATAAGATAAAAGAATGAAATATAAAGAAGCTAATAATAAAGGGTTATTATAGAGATGATAATTTCATCAAAACCAAAGATATGTTTTTCCAAAATTATCAACTTTAACGGTGAGGCATATGTAACGTCACAGAACGTTCCATAAAAAGAAATCATTTATATAGTAAGTTAGCATAAGAGGAAAGTGAAGTGAACAGTATCGAACCCAAGTAGTCCCAAAAAATTATGTAATTTTGTATAATAATTATTTCTATCAACTTGAAAAAACGACCAAACTATGACTAAGACAAAACCCCATATATATTATTAAAGTGAATAAGAGTGAAAAAAACCATAAGACACTATAAGAGAGAGAAATAATGTCAGAATCCACCAGAATAAAGTCAATAATTATTAAGTTTTACAACTATGAATATAGTATGAAAAACTATTTTTTGTGAATAAATGGACATGATCCATTATTATATTATGTGATGTAAATAAAATAAATGTATTAAATGACTTAAATACATTATTAGAAAGAGTTTAAGTTAAAATAAAAATTGTATATTTGCAATGACAAAAAATATTAATGTGTTGGATTTGTGACCATACACCAAGATTTCATGAAAAAATTAATTATTATCAGATTTAAATAAAAACTATATGTAATTGTCAAGCAGACAATAGTGAACAATTTATCTTAAATAAAGGAAGCTGTCAAATGAATAAAAAGCAGTCAAAATAGCCAAAAACAGTGTTAACTAAAAACATGTAATAGGCATCTAATATTGTATAATTTATGAATTTAATGTTGCCAAAATGCAACCAAACTGTATTAGAAAGCTGTAATATGATATAAAGCAACTATACTAATATACCTGACCAACTTTAACATTGTAATAGTCAAGTCAGCAAAATATTTACTTATACCATGTATGGCTGAAGCCAATTATCCAGTACAAAAATAATCATATCTGGCTAAATACTTACATAATACTAACAAAAATAAGATAGAAAGGTACAATACATCAGAATACCTTAATAAGAAACAAACTCAGTTGAAAGTAAAGTCAATTCTAAAAGAATTTAACTAATTAGAGTGAGATTTGTCTGTCACACCATAAAAAATGACATCTCAAGACAATCAATGATGCTATGTCATCTTGTGATAAATATAATATATGTACAAAGTAACCAGGTATCACAAAAGATAGACAAAATAATAAACTCTGTGTGTATAGTGGTGAAATAAGACATATATTAAGGAAAAAGACTAATCATTGTATTAGAAAACTGACAAGAACCTAGGCCATGAGCAGAGGCCATATAAAATTGTATTTATTTGTGTTTTATTGATGTTAAAATTTGTTTATTTTGTTGTAGGAGAGTAGTAGTAGTAGATGTCCAGCTTGTGAAGGGAACTTTATAACTCCACAACAATTTTTGTTATAAATATTGAGTTTTTAATGACTACAACTCAAGGTGAAGGTTGTAAATTGTAATGTTTATTAGACTTAAGTTAATTAGATACCAATCATATTTAGTATCGCTAGATTCAGTAAAAAACAAGGAATCTAAATACATTAATGGCATACAAATTGTAAGTACTAATGTGAAACTGTTTGATAAATACCAGTGTAAATTTTGAAATATCCTTTGTATGAAGAATAAGAAATTCGTTCTAAAAGCTTCTACGGAAGTGAAAATTGTTCTATGACATTCCATTTCGTTTATTCTCGAACAATCTAGAAAGAATTTTTACACAAATATACCGGAAGTCGACGAAAACAGTCATCCCGATTTAGTATAAAAGCGAGACCAAATTCGACCCAAAAAACACTTGAAGATTGAACTCCAGAACTGATGCATCTCACACAACACTGATCAACGCAGCTAAGGCGAAACCGAGAGGCGAAAAATCGACAAGACACGGCAGGAAGGCTTTTTCCCGTACATAGACATAACCGACTGACTTAACCTCAACGAGAGTCTACGCCAAAAAGTATCGCTGAAATAGAGCAGCGATACGGCAAATTTTAATAGAAAGCACGCAGCCAGAACGTCGACGGCCCAGGAGGGTCCCAACATTTAATAGAGAACGAATTCTGCTGTGTTCGCATTGACTGACTAACGTGACAAATAATTCCCCCGAACGTAAACAAAACAATACACTGAGTCTTCCTCAACACTGCATGGGAATCAGCGCTGCGGTGGCAGATTTCTGAATCAACGCTAAACAGATGATTCGTAGTGGCGGCGTTTGAACGAGATTTTACTGCCAAACGTTTTGACAAAAAGTGCAGAAAAAGTAATGATCGCAAAATTTGACTTTAAATAGATTCAGTGTACACCCGAAGAGGCGAGATCGAGAAACTACCCGAAGGAAGTGTCCAGTGAGAGAATAAACGACCATTGGAACGTGAGTTACCAAAATTAAAGTCATTTGTTACCTGGTTACATTTTATCACACAGTTGTACTTTACACGCCACACATACACCTTCAAATCACTTAGTTTTTTTTTCTTGTAAGGCATCTAATTGATATGTCTTGGTAGTTCAAAGGGGTCACGTCCTGAGAGTAAAGATTTTTCACATATTAAACTCATGCTTGTCAACTGAGTCAGAATCTGAAATACTAGCCGATACTTGATTGGACATATAAAAAATTGTCAATAATAATAACTTGTAAAATTTTTTCTCTGCAATTTTATAATTTTTATGAATGTTAGTCCTTCAGATGATTTGTTTGTTGTTTTTAAAGAACCATTAAACTTAACTGATTTTTCAAAGCTAAACTGACTTGTTTAAATTCTTTCGTAGATTTAAAAATTTTATCAATCACATTTAATTTTTCTTGGAACAAACGTTTCCAAGTGGCGCCCACAAAAAGCACAGTTTTAAGTTGTGTTACAGGACTACATCACTGCAGAGGATCCAGTCAACAGAGTAAGTAACAAAAGTGCGCGGAGGTAACGCCCGACAGATTACAACACAACAACACAAAAAAAACACCACCCACTTTTCTATTTGTTATAAATTGGCTTCCATCGCGGGGCTTGAAGAAGGACGTACTCACTCCTATCCATCAATTTCTATTCGTTATAAATTGGCAGCCCAACTAGTGAGGCTTGAAAAAGACGGAACAAGCCCGGCAACTACCAACATATTAAAATGCCGCAACCAAAGGGAAAGAAGGTGAAGAAGACGGTGGAACCCGAGTTGAGTGTGGAAGACGGAGAGGCAGTACAGGTCGAGGAAACAGAATTAGAACCGCCCACACTAGAAATGGAAAGACCGGTACAAACGGCAGACGAATTAGAAGAACAAACGGGAGAAGAACCCATACAAATGGTAGAACAAACAGAGAATCCCGAACCAGAGAAAATAACAGGAAGCGTTGACGCGAATATGATAATGATGATGTTCCGAACGCTAAACGAAAATATGAATAAAAACAGACGGGAAGATAAGGAAGAGAATAATAGAAATAGACAGGAAGACAAGGAGGAGACTAAAAAAAGTAATGAGCAAATGTTCCAAAGGATGGAAGAAAAAATGAACAAAAACACAGAATCTTTAAAGGAGGATATGAATAAACAGAGACGGGAAGATAAGGAGGAAATAATAAAATCCCTGAAGGAGGATAATAATAAAAACATAGAATCTTTAAGGGAGAATATAACCGAGAAAATAAATGACAATGGGAAAAAGCTAGAGCTATTTCAGGAGGCGAATAAAAAAAGTATAGAGTCCCTGAAAAAAGAAATTAGCATAAAATACGAAACAGTAAACAAAACGATCAATGATAATAAAATCGATAGTGACAGGAAGGTCGAGAATATGGAGAAACAGTTGGAAAGGTTACGGGAGGGAAACAATACACGTTTCGAAAGTATAGAGGAGCAAACAGTAGAGACCAAACAAGATGTTAGAAATCTCGAAAACCAGGTAAGGCAGAACCAAGACGCCATCACGCAGGAGGTGGGAGAAGTCCAAAAAGACGTTAGCGACATCGCTAACAGGCTGGACGAACAGATAAAAACCCACAAAAATAGTATAATGGAAATAGACCAGAGAGAGAAAAACCTGCAGGAAAGATTAGAGGCGCTGAGAGACACACCAATACTAAACACTCATACGTGTCATGGTGAAAACAGGGAAGTAATCAACTTCCAGGACTATCGACGAAACCCAATGGAATTTTTGGAAAGAATGGAGGAGGTTATTGGGAGAAGTAGAGAAACAAGGTGGGACAGGATAAGAGAGATGCTTGACGAGACGTTTAAAAATACTAAGGATAACTGGTGGATAGCGGTACGACCCGAAATAACGAATTTAGCAGAGTTTAAACGCCAGTTTAAGGAAAAGTATTGGTCAGAGACCGCACAAAACAGGGTAAGAATGGACATTTTCTATGGCAAATACGACGCGTCCTATGGACAGTCCCCGACGTCTTATTTCCTGGGAAAGGTATGTTTAGCACGGAAGTTGATACCGCCGATCCCAGAAGAATGTTTGGTAAGGCAGTTAGCTGGACATTACAGCTATGGGATCAAGGATGCCCAATTATACCAACAGATTAGCAAAATAGCCGATCTGGCCAAATTATTGGAAAATTGCGAATCCACAGGAAGGTTCCAGGATTACCAACCCCCCAATCGTAAGGTAGAGTACAACAACAATAATAACGGACCAAACCGGAATGGAGGTGGGAACGGTAATAATCTAAACACCAATAATCAGAATAATAATATCCCACCAAATGGCCGAAATGATACCACTCAGGGCCCAATTAACCGCAACTATCCGGGACCAAACAGAGGTAATTACACCGGGAATAACTACGGTAGGAACTTCCACCAGGGAAACGGTTATCGCGGGAATAATTATAGAGGAAGTAATTATGGTCAACGTAATGGTTATCGCAACGGGGGAAACCAAGGAGGAAGCGATAGGAGAAACCAAAATGAATATAGGCCCCAGGTAAATTATATGATGGCCGATAATCGACGACCATATCCACCCAATTTACCAAGTTACGGGTATATGACTCAACAGGCGCCAGGTAGCCAGGGTGATACGGCGAATAACCGTCAGCAGTTTTCAGAGGGTAGGAGTAGCGAACCACCCCGAAACGAAAGTAACAACCAACAAGAGCCAAACGCTAATCAAAATAATAATGAGAATCGGGTAACAGTCCACGAAAATCCAGGTTTTTCATTACAGCATAATCAGGCAAATAATGACGAAAAACCCCGAGTATTTTATGTAAACCATGTATTGGCAGAAACTGGCCGAGAACCAGATAATGATCCCCAAAATGAAAGTGAGAGAGAGGAGGAATTCCGCTATGCAGAAAAATTATGGCCCAAACATGTGATGAGATGGTAAGGCCATGAAACCAATCATCCAGAATAAATGTCATAGACCAGGCATTTGAAGGAGTAGAGGTGATAAACATCGAAGGTCGAATATTGAAAAGAGAAGGAATTAAAAAGGAATGGGAATGATAAATAAGGACATAATATAAGGAACACAACCAAAAGGGGTTGAAATAATCAACGTAATTAACCCAAACTGACAAATATAACCCAAATATTATCAAACATGAAAACAATACCTACGAGGTAACTGACACAATCAGGAACAAGGTAAAAGGAACGTATAACCAGACTTCATTAAAAAAGTACCATGATTAAAAAAATCACAAGTCAAATACTCAATCAGTAACCAAGTACCATGACCAAAGACCCAAGTCTAATACAGCATCATAGAGAAGGTACCTTGGCTAAACATGTCAACGTGAATTTGTTTAACTTAGCCATAATTAGAAAGGAGTTAGAGATTTTTAAATAAATATAAATATTATTGTATAATGATTATTATTAATAAATACTACGAGATGGACACATTCCACCATAGGCAAGATTTATTTCCAATAGCCATGTCAACGTATATTTACCAGCTTACCCGTACTTAGAGAAGGAGAGAGATTGTTATAAATAAATATTACTAGATGGACACTTAGTAAAGGAGAAAGAAGGAGAAATACTGTCACATATTTGATACTAAATGGAAATGATAAATGAAAAATGAAAAAAAAGGGAAAACAGTGTGTTACATAAGGAGGTAATGATGAATATGAATATAGCTATTAACATTGAATGATTTTAAACGATAATTTTAACCTGCGGAGAACGATATATTAATATAATTGTGAATTAATCAGAAGAGTTTAAGAAAGGGAATTTATGTGTAGGAGCCTATGATCTTTGAATATTGTATTTTTTATTATTATTATTATTATTATTATTATTTGTTGCAAAGGTGCAATTATTATTTTCTGAACAGGGATGTGTTGCCTCTGATTTCAGTAGTTATAGACAGGAAGGGACAGAGAATGTATGCCATAGCTAGCCACTCTGACTCCCAACCCTCTATGTAAGTTAGGGAATTGATAGGGAATTATATCAAAGATTAATTATAAAACATCAAGGTAAAAAGGAAAGGAATAGGTGATATGACAAAGAACGAACTAGGAATATTGAGTTGGATTAATATATTAAAGGAGTAGTACAGGAATTTAATTATAAGATAAAAGAATGAAATATAAAGAAGCTAATAATAAAGGGTTATTATAGAGATGATAATTTCATCAAAACCAAAGATATGTTTTTCCAAAATTATCAACTTTAACGGTGAGGCATATGTAACGTCACAGAACGTTCCATAAAAAGAAATCATTTATATAGTAAGTTAGCATAAGAGGAAAGTGAAGTGAACAGTATCGAACCCAAGTAGTCCCAAAAAATTATGTAATTTTGTATAATAATTATTTCTATCAACTTGAAAAAACGACCAAACTATGACTAAGACAAAACCCCATATATATTATTAAAGTGAATAAGAGTGAAAAAACCATAAGACACTATAAGAGAGAGAAATAATGTCAGAATCCACCAGAATAAAGTCAATAATTATTAAGTTTTACAACTATGAATATAGTATGAAAAACTATTTTTTGTGAATAAATGGACATGATCCATTATTATATTATGTGATGTAAATAAAATAAATGTATTAAATGACTTAAATACATTATTAGAAAGAGTTTAAGTTAAAATAAAAATTGTATATTTGCAATGACAAAAAATATTAATGTGTTGGATTTGTGACCATACACCAAGATTTCATGAAAAAATTAATTATTATCAGATTTAAATAAAAACTATATGTAATTGTCAAGCAGACAATAGAGAACAATTTATCTTAAATAAAGGAAGCTGTCAAATGAATAAAAAGCAGTCAAAATAGCCAAAAACAGTGTTAACTAAAAACATGTAATAGGCATCTAATATTGTATAATTTATGAATTTAATGTTGCCAAAATGCAACCAAACTGTATTAGAAAGCTGTAATATGATATAAAGCAACTATACTAATATACCTGACCAACTTTAACATTGTAATAGTCAAGTCAGCAAAATATTTACTTATACCATGTATGGCTGAAGCCAATTATCCAGTACAAAAATAATCATATCTGGCTAAATACTTACATAATACTAACAAAAATAAGATAGAAAGGTACAATACATCAGAATACCTTAATAAGAAACAAACTCAGTTGAAAGTAAAGTCAATTCTAAAAGAATTTAACTAATTAGAGTGAGATTTGTCACACCATAAAAAATGACATCTCAAGACAATCAATGATGCTATGTCATCTTGTGATAAATATAATATATGTACAAAGTAACCAGGTATCACAAAAGATAGACAAAATAATAAACTCTGTGTGTATAGTGGTGAAATAAGACATATATTAAGGAAAAAGACTAATCATTGTATTAGAAAACTGACAAGAACCTAGGCCATGAGCAGAGGCCATATAAAATTGTATTTATTTGTGTTTTATTGATGTTAAAATTTGTTTATTTTGTTGTAGGAGAGTAGTAGTAGTAGATGTCCAGCTTGTGAAGGGAACTTTATAACTCCACAACAATTTTTGTTATAAATATTGAGTTTTTAATGACTACAAATCAAGGTGAAGGTTGTAAATTGTAATGTTTATTAGACTTAAGTTAATTAGATACCAATCATATTTAGTATCGCTAGATTCAGTAAAAAACAAGGAATCTAAATACATTAATGGCATACAAATTGTAAGTACTAATGTGAAACTGTTTGATAAATACCAGTGTAAATTTTGAAATATCCTTTGTATGAAGAATAAGAAATTCGTTCTAAAAGCTTCTACGGAAGTGAAAATTGTTCTATGACATTCCATTTCGTTTATTCTCGAACAATCTAGAAAGAATTTTTACATAAATATACCGGAAGTCGACGAAAACAGTCATCCCGATTTAGTATAAAAGCGAGACCAAATTCGACCCAAAAAACACTTGAAGATTGAACTCCAGAACTGATGCATCTCACACAACACTGATCAACGCAGCTAAGGCGAAACCGAGAGGCGAAAAATCGACAAGACACGGCAGGAAGGCTTTTTCCCGTACATAGACATAACCGACTGACTTAACCTCAACGAGAGTCTACGCCAAAAAGTATCGCTGAAATAGAGCAGCGATACGGCAAATTTTAATAGAAAGCACGCAGCCAGAACGTCGACGGCCCAGGAGGGTCCCAACATTTAATAGAGAACGAATTCTGCTGTGTTCGCATTGACTGACTAACGTGACAAATAATTCCCCCGAACGTAAACAAAACAATACACTGAGCCTTCCTCAACACTGCATGGGAATCAGCGCTGCGGTGGCAGATTTCTGAATCAACGCTAAACAGATGATTCGTAGTGGCGGCGTTTGAACGAGATTTTACTGCCAAACGTTTTGACAAAAAGTGCGGAAAAAGTAATGATCGCAAAATTTGACTTTAAATAGATTCAGTGTACACCCGAAGAGGCGAGATCGAGAAACTACCCGAAGGAAGTGTCCAGTGAGAGAATAAACGACCATTGGAACGTGAGTTACCAAAATTAAAGTCATTTGTTACCTGGTTACATTTTATCACACAGTTGTACTTTACACGCCACACATACACCTTCAAATCACTTAGTTTTTTTTTTCTTGTAAGGCATCTAATTGATATGTCTTGGTAGTTCAAAGGGGTCACGTCCTGAGAGTAAAGATTTTTCACATATTAAACTCATGCTTGTCAACTGAGTCAGAATCTGAAATACTAGCCGATACTTGATTGGACATATAAAAAATTGTCAATAATAATAACTTGTAAAATTTTTTCTCTGCAATTTTATAATTTTTATGAATGTTAGTCCTTCAGACGATTTGTTTGTTGTTTTTAAAGAACCATTAAACTTAACTGATTTTTCAAAGCTAAACTGACTTGTTTAAATTCTTTCGTAGATTTAAAAATTTTATCAATCACATTTAATTTTTCTTGGAACAAACGTTTCCAAGTGGCGCCCACAAAAAGCACAGTTTTAAGTTGTGTTACAGGACTACATCACTGCAGAGGATCCAGTCAACAGAGTAAGTAACAAAAGTGCGCGGAGGTAACGCCCGACAGATTACAACACAACAACACAAAAAAAACACCACCCACTTTTCTATTTGTTATAAATTGGCTTCCATCGCGGGGCTTGAAGAAGGACGTACTCACTCCTATCCATCAATTTCTATTCGTTATAAATTGGCAGCCCAACTAGTGAGGCTTGAAAAAGACGGAACAAGCCCGGCAACTACCAACATATTAAAATGCCGCAACCAAAGGGAAAGAAGGTGAAGAAGACGGTGGAACCCGAGTTGAGTGTGGAAGACGGAGAGGCAGTACAGGTCGAGGAAACAGAATTAGAACCGCCCACACTAGAAATGGAAAGACCGGTACAAACGGCAGACGAATTAGAAGAACAAACGGGAGAAGAACCCATACAAATGGTAGAACAAACAGAGAATCCCGAACCAGAGAAAATAACAGGAAGCGTTGACGCGAATATGATAATGATGATGTTCCGAACGCTAAACGAAAATATGAATAAAAACAGACGGGAAGATAAGGAAGAGAATAATAGAAATAGACAGGAAGACAAGGAGGAGACTAAAAAAAGTAATGAGCAAATGTTCCAAAGGATGGAAGAAAAAATGAACAAAAACACAGAATCTTTAAAGGAGGATATGAATAAAAAGAGACGGGAAGATAAGGAGGAAATAATAAAATCCCTGAAGGAGGATAATAATAAAAACATAGAATCTTTAAGGGAGAATATAACCGAGAAAATAAATGACAATGGGAAAAAGCTAGAGCTATTTCAGGAGGCGAATAAAAAAAGTATAGAGTCCCTGAAAAAAGAAATTAGCATAAAATACGAAACAGTAAACAAAACGATCAATGATAATAAAATCGATAGTGACAGGAAGGTCGAGAATATGGAGAAACAGTTGGAAAGGTTACGGGAGGGAAACAATACACATTTCGAAAGTATAGAGGAGCAAACAGTAGAGACCAAACAAGATGTTAGAAATCTCGAAAACCAGGTAAGGCAGAACCAAGACGCCATCACGCAGGAGGTGGGAGAAGTCCAAAAAGACGTTAGCGACATCGCTAACAGGCTGGACGAACAGATAAAAACCCACAAAAATAGTATAATGGAAATAGACCAGAGAGAGAAAAACCTGCAGGAAAGATTAGAGGCGCTGAGAGACACACCAATACTAAACACTCATACGTGTCATGGTGAAAACAGGGAAGTAATCAACTTCCAGGACTATCGACGAAACCCAATGGAATTTTTGGAAAGAATGGAGGAGGTTATTGGGAGAAGTAGAGAAACAAGGTGGGACAGGATAAGAGAGATGCTTGACGAGACGTTTAAAAATACTAAGGATAACTGGTGGATAGCGGTACGACCCGAAATAACGAATTTAGCAGAGTTTAAACGCCAGTTTAAGGAAAAGTATTGGTCAGAGACCGCACAAAACAGGGTAAGAATGGACATTTTCTATGGCAAATACGACGCGTCCTATGGACAGTCCCCGACGTCTTATTTCCTGGGAAAGGTATGTTTAGCACGGAAGTTGATACCGCCGATCCCAGAAGAATGTTTGGTAAGGCAGTTAGCTGGACATTACAGCTATGGGATCAAGGATGCCCAATTATACCAACAGATTAGCAAAATAGCCGATCTGGCCAAATTATTGGAAAATTGCGAATCCACAGGAAGGTTCCAGGATTACCAACCCCCCAATCGTAAGGTAGAGTACAACAACAATAATAACGGACCAAACCGGAATGGAGGTGGGAACGGTAATAATCTAAACACCAATAATCAGAATAATAATATCCCACCAAATGGCCGAAATGATACCACTCAGGGCCCAATTAACCGCAACTATCCGGGACCAAACAGAGGTAATTACACCGGGAATAACTACGGTAGGAACTTCCACCAGGGAAACGGTTATCGCGGGAATAATTATAGAGGAAGTAATTATGGTCAACGTAATGGTTATCGCAACGGGGGAAACCAAGGAGGAAGCGATAGGAGAAACCAAAATGAATATAGGCCCCAGGTAAATTATATGATGGCCGATAATCGACGACCATATCCACCCAATTTACCAAGTTACGGGTATATGACTCAACAGGCGCCAGGTAGCCAGGGTGATACGGCGAATAACCGTCAGCAGTTTTCAGAGGGTAGGAGTAGCGAACCACCCCGAAACGAAAGTAACAACCAACAAGAGCCAAACGCTAATCAAAATAATAATGAGAATCGGGTAACAGTTCACGAAAATCCAGGTTTTTCATTACAGCATAATCAGGCAAATAATGACGAAAAACCCCGAGTATTTTATGTAAACCATGTATTGGCAGAAACTGGCCGAGAACCAGATAATGATCCCCAAAATGAAAGTGAGAGAGAGGAGGAATTCCGCTATGCAGAAAAATTATGGCCCAAACATGTGATGAGATGGTAAGGCCATGAAACCAATCATCCAGAATAAATGTCATAGACCAGGCATTTGAAGGAGTAGAGGTGATAAACATCGAAGGTCGAATATTGAAAAGAGAAGGAATTAAAAAGGAATGGGAATGATAAATAAGGACATAATATAAGGAACACAACCAAAAGGGGTTGAAATAATCAACGTAATTAACCCAAACTGACAAATATAACCCAAATATTATCAAACATGAAAACAATACCTACGAGGTAACTGACACAATCAGGAACAAGGTAAAAGGAACGTATAACCAGACTTCATTAAAAAAGTACCATGATTAAAAAAATCACAAGTCAAATACTCAATCAGTAACCAAGTACCATGACCAAAGACCCAAGTCTAATACAGCATCATAGAGAAGGTACCTTGACTAAACATGTCAACGTGAATTTTTTTAACTTAGCCATAATTAGAAAGGAGTTAGAGATTTTTAAATAAATATAAATATTATTGTATAATGATTATTATTAATAAATACTACGAGATGGACACATTCCACCATAGGCAAGATTTATTTCCAATAGCCATGTCAACGTATATTTACCAGCTTACCCGTACTTAGAGAAGGAGAGAGATTGTTATAAATAAATATTACTAGATGGACACTTAGTAAAGGAGAAAGAAGGAGAAATACTGTCACATATTTGATACTAAATGGAAATGATAAATGAAAAATGAAAAAAAAAGGGAAAACAGTGTGTTACATAAGGAGGTAATGATGAATATGAATATAGCTATTAACATTGAATGATTTTAAACGATAATTTTAACCTGCGGAGAACGATATATTAATATAATTGTGAATTAATCAGAAGAGTTTAAGAAAGGGAATTTATGTGTAGGAGCCTATGATCTTTGAATATTGTATTTTTTATTATTATTATTATTATTATTATTATTTGTTGCAAAGGTGCAATTATTATTTTCTGAACAGGGATGTGTTGCCTCTGATTTCAGTAGTTATAGACAGGAAGGGACAGAGAATGTATGCCATAGCGAGCCACTCTGACTCCCAACCCTCTATGTAAGTTAGGGAATTGATAGGGAATTATATCAAAGATTAATTATAAAACATCAAGGTAAAAAGGAAAGGAATAGGTGATATGACAAAGAACGAACTAGGAATATTGAGTTGGATTAATATATTAAAGGAGTAGTACAGGAATTTAATTATAAGATAAAAGAATGAAATATAAAGAAGCTAATAATAAAGGGTTATTATAGAGATGATAATTTCATCAAAACCAAAGATATGTTTTTCCAAAATTATCAACTTTAACGGTGAGGCATATGTAACGTCACAGAACGTTCCATAAAAAGAAATCATTTATATAGTAAGTTAGCATAAGAGGAAAGTGAAGTGAACAGTATCGAACCCAAGTAGTCCCAAAAAATTATGTAATTTTGTATAATAATTATTTCTATCAACTTGAAAAAACGACCAAACTATGACTAAGACAAAACCCCATATATATTATTAAAGTGAATAAGAGTGAAAAAAACCATAAGACACTATAAGAGAGAGAAATAATGTCAGAATCCACCAGAATAAAGTCAATAATTATTAAGTTTTACAACTATGAATATAGTATGAAAAACTATTTTTTGTGAATAAATGGACATGATCCATTATTATATTATGTGATGTAAATAAAATAAATGTATTAAATGACTTAAATACATTATTAGAAAGAGTTTAAGTTAAAATAAAAATTGTATATTTGCAATGACAAAAAATATTAATGTGTTGGATTTGTGACCATACACCAAGATTTCATGAAAAAATTAATTATTATCAGATTTAAATAAAAACTATATGTAATTGTCAAGCAGACAATAGTGAACAATTTATCTTAAATAAAGGAAGCTGTCAAATGAATAAAAAGCAGTCAAAATAGCCAAAAACAGTGTTAACTAAAAACATGTAATAGGCATCTAATATTGTATAATTTATGAATTTAATGTTGCCAAAATGCAACCAAACTGTATTAGAAAGCTGTAATATGATATAAAGCAACTATACTAATATACCTGACCAACTTTAACATTGTAATAGTCAAGTCAGCAAAATATTTACTTATACCATGTATGGCTGAAGCCAATTATCCAGTACAAAAATAATCATATCTGGCTAAATACTTACATAATACTAACAAAAATAAGATAGAAAGGTACAATACATCAGAATACCTTAATAAGAAACAAACTCAGTTGAAAGTAAAGTCAATTCTAAAAGAATTTAACTAATTAGAGTGAGATTTGTCACACCATAAAAAATGACATCTCAAGACAATCAATGATGCTATGTCATCTTGTGATAAATATAATATATGTACAAAGTAACCAGGTATCACAAAAGATAGACAAAATAATAAACTCTGTGTGTATAGTGGTGAAATAAGACATATATTAAGGAAAAAGACTAATCATTGTATTAGAAAACTGACAAGAACCTAGGCCATGAGCAGAGGCCATATAAAATTGTATTTATTTGTGTTTTATTGATGTTAAAATTTGTTTATTTTGTTGTAGGAGAGTAGTAGTAGTAGATGTCCAGCTTGTGAAGGGAACTTTATAACTCCACAACAATTTTTGTTATAAATATTGAGTTTTTAATGACTACAAATCAAGGTGAAGGTTGTAAATTGTAATGTTTATTAGACTTAAGTTAATTAGATACCAATCATATTTAGTATCGCTAGATTCAGTAAAAAACAAGGAATCTAAATACATTAATGGCATACAAATTGTAAGTACTAATGTGAAACTGTTTGATAAATACCAGTGTAAATTTTGAAATATCCTTTGTATGAAGAATAAGAAATTCGTTCTAAAAGCTTCTACGGAAGTGAAAATTGTTCTATGACATTCCATTTCGTTTATTCTCGAACAATCTAGAAAGAATTTTTACACAAATATACCGGAAGTCGACGAAAACAGTCATCCCGATTTAGTATAAAAGCGAGACCAAATTCGACCCAAAAAACACTTGAAGATTGAACTCCAGAACTGATGCATCTCACACAACACTGATCAACGCAGCTAAGGCGAAACCGAGAGGCGAAAAATCGACAAGACACGGCAGGAAGGCTTTTTCCCGTACATAGACATAACCGACTGACTTAACCTCAACGAGAGTCTACGCCAAAAAGTATCGCTGAAATAGAGCAGCGATACGGCAAATTTTAATAGAAAGCACGCAGCCAGAACGTCGACGGCCCAGGAGGGTCCCAACATTTAATAGAGAACGAATTCTGCTGTGTTCGCATTGACTGACTAACGTGACAAATAATTCCCCCGAACGTAAACAAAACAATACACTGAGCCTTCCTCAACACTGCATGGGAATCAGCGCTGCGGTGGCAGATTTCTGAATCAACGCTAAACAGATGATTCGTAGTGGCGGCGTTTGAACGAGATTTTACTGCCAAACGTTTTGACAAAAAGTGCGGAAAAAGTAATGATCGCAAAATTTGACTTTAAATAGATTCAGTGTACACCCGAAGAGGCGAGATCGAGAAACTACCCGAAGGAAGTGTCCAGTGAGAGAATAAACGACCATTGGAACGTGAGTTACCAAAATTAAAGTCATTTGTTACCTGGTTACATTTTATCACACAGTGTACTTTACACGCCACACATACACCTTCAAATCACTTAGTTTTTTTTTTCTTGTAAGGCATCTAATTGATATGTCTTGGTAGTTCAAAGGAGTCACGTCCTGAGAGTAAAGATTTTTCACATATTAAACTCATGCTTGTCAACTGAGTCAGAATCTGAAATACTAGCCGATACTTGATTGGACATATAAAAAATTGTCAATAATAATAACTTGTAAAATTTTTTCTCTGCAATTTTATAATTTTTATGAATGGTAGTCCTTCAGACGATTTGTTTGTTGTTTTTAAAGAACCATTAAACTTAACTGATTTTTCAAAGCTAAACTGACTTGTTTAAATTCTTTCGTAGATTTAAAAATTTTATCAATCACATTTAATTTTTCTTGGAACAAACGTTTCCAAGTGGCGCCCACAAAAAGCACAGTTTTAAGTTGTGTTACAGGACTACATCACTGCAGAGGATCCAGTCAACAGAGTAAGTAACAAAAGTGCGCGGAGGTAACGCCCGACAGATTACAACACAACAACACACAAAAAAACACCACCCACTTTTCTATTTGTTATAAATTGGCTTCCATCGCGGGGCTTGAAGAAGGACGTACTCACTCCTATCCATCAATTTCTATTCGTTATAATATATACGTTTTTTCTCTAAGGGACCAAATTCAGTAATCACAGATATGTACGTTTTCAACTTTCACTGCCTCAGTATTGCCGATATACAACGTTAGTTGCGAAGTTATACATGCTGCACTCTGATAGATTGTTTTTTAAACGTTTGGTATTCGTTGATTCTTGCTGTGATGTAATATGTGTGACTGTGATGAACATTTGTGCACAAGTGTGCTTGGAGGTTATGTTGTGCTTAGTTTACGAACATACAGAGGCGTGCAAGTGTATTCTTTTATAAACAACTCGTATTTTTATCTTATCTTAAACACTGTGTTATTGTTCTGTATTAGTAGCTTTTATTTGTGTGGAAACTCAAAAATGCCGTGCAAGTGCCTAAACCATCCGGACACGTTTTGTTATGTGTGTGGTGAGTTGACTTTTAAACTTCAAAGGTGGAACTTTACCCCTTTAATAAAAAAGTGCTATCAACTTTATTTTGGTTGCAAGGTAGGAGATCAGGACAAGAGTTGGGCCCCCCATATTTGTTGTGTTACTTGTTCAAGGCTTTTAACGGGGTGGGCAAACGGCTCTCGCCATATGCCATTTGCAGTTCCCATAGTGTGGAGAGAGCCAAAAGATCATTCTTCCGACTGTTATTTTTGTTTAAAAAATACAACGGGAATAACAAGTAAGTCGAAACACACTTCGAAATATCTCAATATACCTTCAGCGATTCGACCAGTTCTCCACAGTGATGATCTCCCAATACCAAATCACCCGGTACCAATCGATATAAATGAAAATCCAAGCTCTGAAGAGGATCAGAATGAAGATCACTCTGATCGACATGATCCAAGTTTTGAAGTTTCTAACGAGCCTTATTTATTGACACAAGGAGACCTAAATGATTTAGTGCGTGATTTACATTTATCCAAAAATCAGCCAGAACTTTTGGGATCACAACTAAAAGGGTGGAACCTTCTTGATCGCGAAACTAAGGTATGCTACTTTCGAAATCGTCAAGAGGATTTCAAGACCTTTTTTTCTCTAGAAGGGGATTTTGTGTACTGTAATGATATTTTATCAGTGATGGATACTCTAGGACATTCTCATAACCCAGAGGAATGGCGTTTGTTTATTGATTCGTCTAAAGCTAGCCTAAAAGCTGTCCTTCTTCACAATGGAAACAAATTTCCATCAGTTCCACTAGCACATGCTATTAATATGAAAGAAACTTATGAAAATATGAAGATTATTCTAGACAAGATAATGTATGAAAAATTCAATTGGAACATATGTGGAGACCTTAAGGTGATCGCTATGCTGCTAGGTTTACAGACTGGATACACAAAATTTTGCTGCTTTTTATGTTTGTGGGACAGCAGAGATTGCAAAAGTCATTTCAAAAAGAAGATATGGCCTTCACGTAAATCTCTCACACCTTGGGAAAAAATGTTATGAATGCTCATTTAGTTGATCCGAAAAAGATCTATCTTCCACCTCTTCATATCAAATTAGGTTTGATGAAAAATTTCGTGAAGGCAATGGACAGAAATGGAAGAGGTTTTATGTATTTGAAGGAAAAGTTCCCCAGAATTAGTGATGCAAAAATTAAAGAAGGAATTTTCGTAGGACCACAAATAAGAGAACTAATAAAAGATGAAAATTTTGAAGGACGATTGAATGACTTAGAAAACATGCATGGATTTCTTTCAAGAATGTAGTGACGCAATGTTTAGGCAACAAGTCTGACAACTACAGGGATCTAGTAAATCAGCTGCCGAAAGCATATGAACATTTAGGCTGCAATATGTCTCTCAAGATCCACTTTCTTCACTCTCACTTGGATTTCTTTCCGGAAAACCTGGGAGCCGTAAGCGATGAACACGGTGAACGCTTTCATCAAGACATTTCAAGCATGGAAAAAAAGGTATCAAGGGAAGTGGAACTCAAATATGTTAGCAGATTACTGCTGGACTCTCAAAAGGGATGTTCCTGATGCAAAGTACTCCAGGAAATCTTCAACTAATACCTTTTAGGTACGTTGAACATTGATTAATTTATTTACTGTAAATGTTATTAATGTAAAATATTTACCTAGGTGTCACACGAAACCCTTATGTGATAGAGAAAAATGGTTGGCATTTTTGAATTCAGCGTAAAAAATACTATATAGATCAGCCAATAAAGTCTTTGGGACAAAAAAAAGTGTTTTTTTTTTTGTAGACCAGTGTTATTATTAATATTCCTAACTCTGTTATAAATCAATGACATTTCTTATGATTTCTCCACACTGCCTTCGTAGTTGTTAATCTTTTGCCAGTTTTGGCATTATTTTGAAACTATACGATGACCTTTAACCGCACAAAAATAACTTCATAGTATATAAAAATATGTTCAATTTTATAATTACTAAGCCTGCACATACAGTTTAATGAACGCCTGACAGATAGGATATTATAACACAAAACACAGTCTAACAAAATTAATTTTAACTTTTTAAGAATGATGTAACTGTACGTTTTTAGACTATACTCTTTTTAAGAAAATCGAAATAAATTTTGAAAAGACTCGTCCACGCCACGATAATCACTGACCTGTTCCAGTATTTCACTAATGAAATGACGAAATAAGTGCCATCAGAATTTTAAAAGTCAATAGAAGTTAAACTTAAATCAACTCTAACATGAGGTTTTAATAATAATAAAATTACTAGTTACGTAGTAAGGAATTGTACTGGGTAAGCATGTATCTGTAAGCGCCAGATAGTGAATTGGTGTGTTCTTCTACCGACTATATTGCACTGGTGAAAGACGAAGAGCGTGGTCCTCAGTCGTACGACATCAGAGATTTTCGCGAAACACTACAGAAACATCGGTGTCAGTCAGCATTAGAATAAATTCTGATTATACCAAGAATTAAATACGCTTGTGCAAAATGGAAGCCACTCGAAAGTGACAGACGATTTTTTTAAAGAAGGGAAGGAGTTATTTGAAGTTATGTTAAACAATTGAAGTAAACGTGGCATCAAAATATCAAAGACGGCTTTATAATTTATTCATAAATCATACTGCAGTCTGCTGTGTGGAAGTACGTACTATTTGAACACCATAAGTGATAATAAACAGTGAAACCTTGCGTAAACGGCGGCATATATTGATTTTTCTGAATTATTTAACCGAGAAAGTTGAGTGCTACTTAGTAACCTTTGTATGTTTGTCCTTTGTAATCATTTGTATCGATTTTGGCATAACGGATATACTTTGCATAGCCACGAGGCTCAGACCATACGTTTATTATTGTAACTACTTTCTCAAGAAACAATATTCTTTGTCAAACGTCGCACAACACGGCCTGAAAACCATTCTTTATTTTATTTATAAAAAGTACCTTGATAAAAAGGTATCTTAGATTCTTAGGTGTCTTGAAAAAAGCTAGGATACCTTAGCTCTGTGTATCTTAATAAAAAGTTCTCTGCTTTTTTAACTGAAATACATTTTGTGTACTTCATCAATAATTAAAAAGATGCTGTTAAAGGTAGCAAGTTATGTACCTTCAAATTATTTTTTAATTGCTATATGAGCTTTTGACGTGTATATACTTCTTTTTTCATTCTGAAAAAACAAAGAGCTGAAAAGCCTGGCGAAAGATCGTTATATTTGTCACCTCTTTCCTTCTAATCTAAACGGATCATCCGATAATCCAGACCTTAATAGTGACAAAGATTCTCATTAACATTTCCGACGGTAAGAACTAATTTTCTAATCAGACTTGAACTAAAAGTAGTTTACTACAAACAGTTAGTGGTTGTACCTATACCTTTTAACACTTGAAAATTGTGTTATTTAAAATTTCAAAAAAAAATTTTAATGTTTGTTTTATGTTTAATAATTTAGTAAATATTTCTTGTAATGGTGTAGTGTTGAAATTTTACGTTTGTTTGAGTTAATTATGTCAATAATCTTGCTTATGGTTTACTGGAATTAAATTCGAGTTAACAGGATTGTCTCAATGCACTAATCGATTAGCGATGTTTCTTCCTTTTCGTATATATTACTTCCACTTGAGTAATGGCCGCCTTTCTTGTAGTCCTGTTGTTAACTAAACTCGATTAATAAAATTTATAAATAAATTTAAAAACCAAATTGTTGAATTACTATATTTTTATTGACAATTGTTTATAAGATCGATTTAAAATCGATTATCACATATATTGCTCGACTCGTTCACAGGGCGATCGATTGTTGATACATGTTATTTAATATAAATATTTTCAGGTTCTTTTAACGGTTATAGTTAATAGTCAGAGAAGGGGTAGGGCTAGAAAGTATAACATTCACAATAAAAAGCTTAAAATTAAAATTTACAATGTTATTAAGTAATATATAATGTTTATATATGATAAAATTCGAACCAGTGATGTCTAGAGGTTCGGTTGGTAAAACTCGCATTGGATTGTGGGAACGTCAAAGATGGCCGCTGCTTAGCTGCTGATGTTAAACAGGAATGGTGTCGTCGGAATTTTCTTTCAATAAAAGCTGCCTCGTTCACGTTTCCTCTTCCCTGCAGTATGGAGAATTCCTTATGATGTTATTAGTGTTGTCCTGGTTAAGTGTTCGGTGTTCACTTCGATTAAATGTTTTGGATTATGTTTATTCACTTCTGTCAATGTGTGTGTCGATAATTGTAAAGTTCGTTTGGTTATGAATAATTAGTGTTTTAGCGTTTTAGTTCCTTATATCACTTATATTCGGTTCAGTATTAAATGATTTCAATGTTTGTAGTTGTTGTGTTCACTGAATTTAGGTTTAAGGTAAATTTTTCCGCAACTCTCGATTTTTTACTGTAGGCTAGGCTCAACTTCCATACGCCATTAATGGTTTCGGTATATGTGGTTCTTTAGCGAGAGCTTAATCAACCGTACACTACGAATGTTAAATAAGAACTGTTTCACTTCCTTCGTTTTCTGAAATATCTTAGCCAATTTAATATTGGAAAAGTATTGTTTAATTTTTAACCGCTTCCGATACATGTAAAAAAGTACATCATATCACAGAATATATTTTGGTTATTAATTAGTTTCATGAAATAGTAAATACATAATCGGTTTCTTTAATTCTTTCTGCTTAATTTGATACCCAATAATCTATCTTTACAAAAGTTTTTTATTAAAATTGCTATATTTCTTTCATTTTGTAAAAGTAGGCTCAACATTTTATTTCCTGTTCTTCTCCAAATATTAGCCATTTTATATGTTATAATTACGACTATAATAAATCTCAGATTGGCATAAATGTTTATCTTTCCTTAAATTCTCACAATTTTATCCATTGATTATTCTTTTAAATATAATTCATGAATTTATAACTCCCCACTCTGAAATTTTAGTTATTATATCTGCAAATTTTTTAATAATTTTATATATCTTTTTATACTATCCTTTTAAAGTCTAGTTTTAGTCATAGTATTTGGTGACTAATTCACCTTATATAAATTCCATCAGTTTACTTGATTTATTTAACTTAATTAATCAGTTATAATGTTGTTGGAATTTCCTATTTGGCCTAGATTTTTCTGGTTTTACATATACTGTTTTTGAATAATACTTTCTCTATACCCCTTCTGACCTTCTTAATTTAATACAATAATAATTAAAATCTCCTTAATTAACTAATATAACATGTAGTATTGTATTCATACTCATTATACTTAAACAATATTTAAAATTAACAATATGGTCTTTAAAGTCAGACATTTTAGTTTTAACTACTACAAATAACATATAATAAACATTTTATAAACAGAGTATGGTATCCATATTTAGATATTTTAGTCTGGATTAACACTGTTAGACCTATTAAACATTTTTATAATAGTAACAAAATCTTATTCTATTCACCACATAGAATTATGGAGTTCATGGGCTTTAACATAAACATAACAACCCATTTATTTTTTCCTACTTCTTAAACTTATTTTGGTTGCAGTCCTTTCTGTGTTTATTATAGTATTACATTTTTATCCCCTGACTTTATTTATTCACCACCTTCTTATAAACATTAGTAATGTGTTCATAAGAATATTTTATAAAATTTTATTTCTGTAGTCATAGAAAACATTAAAGTTGTTTATGGTACACATGTACTTAATTGAAGTATTAGTTACACTTCTACTTGAAGTTTATTTAATATACTGAAATAACTTGCACTGGTTCACTTATATTTTGGATCTTATCTCTTATTGAGTTTTACAATATTCCCAGACCAAAATCTTATTTATAAGGGATTATGAAGATTTGTTTATTCCATTACACAATAACTTTAGTGGGTGCACTTCTACTTACAACACTAAACACTTTGTTTGTAACTACTTTACATTAATATCAGGTTTTGGGTGTTATACTTTCTTTGTGACCTTGAATTTCTTTAGGGGTTTGTTATATTCTTTAATATAGGTTTCCCTTGGGTATATCTTGTAGTCCTCCCATCTTACAATTTCGTTTCTTCAAAATTCTTCCTTCTTGGTTTCTCCAAGGTATTATTGTTTTTTCATGTCCGTTGGTTTGTTCGGGGTATCTTCCTTTCCTACTCCTATCCTACCTGGGTATTATCTTTATTGTATTTTAGTTTTTTGTGGTTTATTTTTCTTTATACATTTTTGTTGCACTGTGGTTCTTTACTTTTACTTTTTCCATTTATGGTGGTATTTTATTTTGATATTTATATGTTTTCATTTGAATTTTTCTTTATATTGAATGTAATTGATATTTAATTATGATCATATTGTAATCTTTATTAAGTGGATTATCTGTCATGCTACATGGTGGAGAAGAAAACGAGAAAACACAACGCGTTTTTAGTATTTATATAGACATTGTGTTGCTCCAAATTGTATTTTTGTATACATTTATAAGTTTCTTCTAATTATCCCGATCATGTAGTTTGAGTTATAGATGAAAGTTTTATTGTTCTTGCACATCTGAAACTGAGATTGTAATGGGCTACACTAAATCAAAAACTGTTTGATATGAAACGACTATAAGGTAGTGGTTGATTCTTTTTTAAATTACTGTTTTTTCTTAACTTAATTCAGACTGCAAAGATACGCCATGCTGGTAATGCGAATTTGCGTTTCTGGAAAAACATTGTAGTAATAGCTTTTATGTTGAACAACCATTTCTAATTAACATAAAATACGGGGAAGTGTTTGAGTGCCATATGATATTATCACCAACAGCTTATTGTGACAAACATCGTCTCATCTGGAAATAACATAAGCTACGGCAGTGGTTCCGGACCCGCTTACCACTTTGGTCTTCCACGTTCATTTCGAGTAGGTACTACTGGAGCTTAAAGAAAGGTTATTGGGGTTTTTTTCAATAAAAAGAAAACTTGATACAACATGAATAGTATATCTTATTATCCCTAGTTATCTATAATTATTTAAATCTAATACATAGGATTCACAAAACGGGAACTGATTTTTAAAATTAATTTCAAGTTGCTTCTATGCTAAAATAAAGTAGGCCTATAAACTTTTTTTCAGAAGACTGTAGGTTGTGTTTTTATAACGGTAATCGTTTTAAATTATGTCGAATGAAAATTTGTTGTTGTTTTTAACATAAATTTTTATATATTTATTTTTTTAAGTAAATGCTTTTTTCTAGCTAGGTCTTCTTGCGTATCACCGGTGGGGAACCCCTGATGGGAATGTGTTTGAAAGCCATGTGATTTGAACGTTTGTTAAATGTTATCCTAGGCTTTTGTATCGAAACACCGTTCTGTAGGTCTTCCGTCTTGAACGTGTTGTTTTCATTTTCTTAGAAGAATAGTTAATATCACCAACTAATTGAAGAATTAAGTACTATTATTTTCGTAAATAAAAGAAACAGTTTTACTACTTGTAATCATCGGTGTAATCAAATTGAACACTAGATACAATATAAGTTTTTCAAACTCTGATATCGCACGTAAGAGTCAATTCCAACGTCCATTTTGCGCAGTTGAAAATAATAGCAATATTCATTAAGTCAAGTTTACTAAATCACAAATAGCACTTAACATTCCTACCACACAACGGCCAATACCTGTTAGATTTGTCGCAGACTATTTGACCAATTTCGGAATGTACCTTCATGGGCTCTTTAAAAATTGTACACCTTTTTAGGTTTCTGCTGCGGTGTAGGCCTATTCAAAGGATTTTTATTGTTTTAAAATATTTTTACCGTGACTGGCAAGATTTTTCTGTTTCTTGACTCAACTGTAAACTTATTATACCGGTACTTACATATTGAGGTGTATTCTGGCTCAGAATTACGATATGTAAATAAAGTTGTCCTTTATAAGAGACTCGTCGTTCAAATTGGTTTTCCGTATCTCGAAAAAGTATTAATGAACTTCTTAAGAAACACCAATTTCTATATAATAAAGGATATTTAATCAGATGTTGATTGAAAAAAATCAGTCCACGGAGTAGATACCGCAAGAGATTTGTGTCGTCATGCAGCTCAGCGTATTGTAGGCTAACATATATTCCTCAGTAAATAATGGCTGACCGTGTCAGTAGGACCGGGTAAAGATATCTATGATGATAAGACGAAATACAGTAACAGAATTTCAACCGGAAGTTTTGCTTATAATAACTGAAAAACACAAAACTGTTGAGTCACATTACAAACTGGCTACATACTTATTCGGGACGCACAGTGTAAGAGTCGGAACCTGGTGCAAGTGATGACAGCGACTGCAGGTAAGGCATTTCTGGCATCAGATTGACTGGAGTAACCCTAGTTACTGCACATCAGGTAGCGGTAAGTTCCTTTCAGTGTTTGTTTGGCGGTAAACCAATCGGTGTCATGAATAAGATTGTTCTTCCTCCATAGTTTTGCAGCTTGTACGAAAAATTCGGAGTGAATAACGAGGCAACGTTTTGAATATTAGGTTAAAACAAAACCGATGGGAATATCTGAATCTCTACATCGAGATTATTTTTTCGAATACTTTTTTTTTATTTACACGTTGCTAGTATTTTTTTTGAAAACTTTTGAAAAGAACTATTTAGATTTGAGATAAGTATATATCATAAAAAAGATTTTTATGATTAAATAACGTCGACCTTTTTGTATATTTTAACGTTTTAATTTGATAGTTAACGTAAAGACTGTCTACGAAGATGATAATGTATATTCTGGAATCAAGAAGTGATGTTGGTTAAATAATTTAGTAATGCAACCGTATACACGATTCATCTTATGAACACACAAAAGTTGTTAAGCGTTTCTGATTATTATCTCTTTTATTCGTTTGATTAGCAATTTATTTTGTTTTATTCAAAATGAAAAACTGAAATAATCCTGTGGTTAAGTATTTTGTTTAAAAATGTTTGTCAGAAACGGAAACTTCGAGCCTTCAGGCGAGTGTCTGTAAGTCGATCAGAAGTATAGAGAATTTCAGCTTGGCCGTACGTCAGGAAAACCATTCTTGTAACTGACACGTAGAAAAAGTAACGCGTAAAGAGTAATGAAAATAATATAATGACACCGTTTTGTATGCATCTCTGCTGAAGGTGTATTACATAAATATCTGTGAGTGAAGAAACTTCTATAAGATTGATTCTTGATTCGATAAAAGTGGACCGCTGACCAAAAACGCATTAATTTGAATTTTTCACGAACGTGTGGGTCTCTTTAAGAAAGTATAAGCTACCATGACTTCATCTAAAACGTAACGACATAGGCCTACCTAGAAGCCAGAGATGCAGAGCCTAAATTTGATAAAGTGCAAAATTATTTTTTCTATCTGATGTATTTTTTAAATAGTATAACGATAACAGTAGATTGTCTCCCGTATTTATAAAAATTGTTGTAACGATTAAAAGTTTTGGTGATATATCGTTGGCTCAGATGTAGGCTTTATTTATTTATTTTTTTTTAAGAAATATCAGCAACGTCTTAATAACAAAAGAGAAAACAAAATGTATGTTCACGACGAAGAGCTGCGTTACATTCTCGACGTGGAAATGTAACTTCAGCGTGGCTCTGAAACTCTGGATTTAAATCATAGAAATTCCTGAAGACTCCAAGCAGTGGAGATGGACTTCGGAGAAGGAAGGTGTTGTGGGATATCCAGGTTCCAGCTCGTTGGAAACGAAGACGTCAGGAGACAAAACGATTATACACCATAAATACAAAGCGCCTCGTATGGTGCGGCCACATGGAACGAATGCCAAATAAGATGTTAAACCGGGTTCCAACTAGCCGACGGGGAACATACACTGTGGCGTGCAGGGAGCGAGAGACGAGCAATCGCACATGGAAGAATGGATCACGATAACAGGAGTGTATAATTCTAACCTTCTGGACCAGTTGTACATAGTTTATGTGACACAAAAACAAGCTTACAAAGTACGTGGGCTAGGTCTACCATTTGTGTTGAGTTTAGTGCCCATCGGGGTTAAAATTGTAATATGGTATTTCGACTACATTTCCTCTCTGAAGCACTAGCGCATCAGCAAGAAGTAGTAGTATTGGCTGGTAAGATCTCTCTACTTTGCTGTTCCGAGTTGTTTTAGTCTTGTAGGTCCGATGTATTTGTGAGAGCATCACGGATACAGATAGGCAAGGTACACTCAATTCAAGGACAGCGCTTAAAAAGAAGAATTTACTCGTCATTACGTGTACATTCTAAAGACAGCGTCCAAAATAAATCGTGATAAAATATACGAAGAGATTCAATAGTTAATATCTTTAAACGTTTCAAAATTTAAACGCGTATTTTCACGGTGTTTACGTCTTTAATAATTCGAGTAATTAAATTCTGAAAAATGATTACGTTGCTTGCGTGATCGTATCGTAAAGTACAGACGTGAGTAATTTTTGACGTCCTTCCTTTGTAACGTTTCGCCCGAATAACAAGTATTATGTAGATGTCTTAGTACTGTTATAAATAAATTCTAAGATCGACTTAAGAATTTAATAAACCTTACAAAGTTTGGGTGGATTTTGTCTGATTCCAAAAATAACACTTTGTTTTCTTCAAATTCGTCAACAGCTGGTCGCGAAACGTGACTCAGTGGATCGCGTGAATGGAGCGTATAAACCGTGCGAAAGCGTATTCCAGTAATAGTGGCTATGTATACAGGAAGAAAAGCACAACACACGAATAATTAATCACTTATTGTTTACTAATTAATGATGTTTATATTTGGCGAATGAATTTACTTATGCCAAACACCGTTTACCTTGAACGTGTAACAGGGCCGTGCAAATGCATTATTCATTAGTCACAGGATTCACGCGTGCCTGTAGCCTATGCGTAATGCGTGGCGATTGGTCAGTCCTGTCTACAAGGCCTGGTTAAGTAATGTCAAACAAACACACGGCATTTTCCGTTGTTAACGCTAACAAGTATGTGCTAAAAACAAATATTTGCCATAATTTTGTCGCATTCTAATCAAATCGCATGTACTTGTAAAACAAGGCAAATCTTGCTTACAGCTGTGAATAAGTAAAATCAAACACACGACGTTTTCCGTTGTTATTGCTACTCAGTACTTGCTAAAAACAAATGTTTGTCATAACTTTTGTCACGTTCTAATCAAACAACATCTGGCTTTAAACACGGTACTTTATTTTCAACTATGAGTAATATTGTAAATCAGTCCAGTCCGAAGTACTATTTTCTAAAAAGTTAAGATTGTTTCCACACGAAACACGTCTGTGTACATAGAAAAATATAAAATCTTTTTAATATTGTGCTACTATTGGTACTACTGTTGATTAAAATAAAACATAATGCTAATAATTAGTTATTTGTTTTAAAGCATGCACAATAGATTCTCAACCTCACGGCTTGTAGTACGTATAATATAAAAAAAAATTATAAACAAACAATTAGTACTACAATTCGATTAATTTTTATATTTTTTTTAATTACTATAACAAATTACTAATGTTGGGTTTATTCAAAATATTTTGAAAGTAGACAGGCAGAGCCGCCATCTTGTCAGTGTAATGGCCGATGCCAAAAATAGACGCTAGCCAAAAATGTTTTGCAAGCGGACTAACTAAAGTTGAACCTGGAATGTTTGTTTTATACGGTTAAGTTTAGTGCTTACTGTTTGGGAATCAACACTGTTAATGTCACTCAGTAACGTATAGGCCTATTGTTCAGTTTCATCGCTTAGTTGTGCAGACGAAATATCGGAGTCCAAGTGTTGTGTTTGTAATGTAGTTAGGTTATTTCATTACCTCGAATGAATGCATTTTCAAGGTAACACTACTCTTTACCCGTATTCTGTATAAGCCTGCTTCGTAGTATCACGTAGTTATTTATTTCTTGCTAAGCTTTCCGTTGTACGTTGATAGTTACAGTTTGTCTTGTAACTTAGTGTTATGTAATGCAGAAAAAGTGTTATATCATTACGGAACGTTCTGGTACATTGGAGAACGATCCCCCAGCTGTAATGCATACGTGACACTTGACATGTGAGGCAGTATTACGTAATGCGGCACGTCTCGTGCGTTCTGGAAGCATCTCAATTAGCCCAGCGGTGCGTGTTTCTGCGAAGGTCACGCTGAAGTCTCCTCTAGAATTTTCGATGGCTTGTTAAGGACGCATGTTATGGAACATTGTAGACTATAAATAGGCCATACCTGCTGCTTAGTTTTCAGTTATTGTCGGGCGATTACAAGCGATATTATTCTGTGCGTTCAAGTGGTTAGTAGTGAAGTGTTGTAACTTATAATCGGGCGGTATATTGTAATACAATTGTGTTTTAATATTAGTTGACATTTTTATTGCGTGTGAACAATTTTTTATTTGATTTGTTGTAAGAGACTGTGTTGTTAATTACGAACTGTTTAACTGTGAAAATTAAAGCTGGTGATTAGTGACTTAATTGGTGTCTTGTATTTTGTTTTCCACTGTACCTACGACGATCAAGTAGACCGTCGTAACATTATTCTCTTCGTGTGTTGTGATTATGTTTTTTGTAACTTATTTTCTTTTTATCTTTTAGACACTATTATTATTCATTGTGCCTGTTCTAATGTATTTTGAACTACTGGATTGACACGGATTAATAATTATTTATTAAACCGTACTCCTGATCAGACGCTTAAACACGTTTTGGCGTCATTTTATAGAATACACTAATGTTAGAAACGAATTTCATCCTCCTTCGGCCTTTGGTTTAGTTTTGCACTATAATGTTTTTAGATTCTTATGTTTGTCTGTAACGCGGCTTTTTATATTCACTGCATAGTTTCAATACACTTATTTTTACCTACAGTAATTTACACTTTATTGACATTTAACACTCATTTATAAGTTATAAAATGTATTATAGTACTTACCTTCATGTAATGCCTGTGATTCCTTGATTAAACCTATGCATGATTTAATTGCTGTTTCTTACAAACTACTTAAACATATTGTACATTATGTTTGAGTTTTACTTATTTGCACTAGTACATACACAGTTTTCACTTATTATTTCCAGATTTTTACTTACATTGGTTAGTAGTATGTTATTATTTTTATTTGAATCATCTACTATACTTTCTAATTACACTGCAATACCCAATCCAATATGGTTGAAAACCTTCTTGCTGTTTTATAACCTAACCTTTTATAAAATTTACAATTTAATTTGATACGATTTATGTACTGTAGGCCTATAAGAATTTACAACAGTACAGTATAAAAATGTGTAATGCTATGTGTATTAGGCCTATATAGGTGAATGATTCATGACTCAATAGGCATAAACATTTTAATATAGTTGTCATTGGAAATGCAAGTTTTGTGGCCTCATAATTCTGATATGACAACTTCTGTATTTTGTTACAAAATAACCACGCACTTGTAATGACCAAAAAATTTTAATTTTTGAAATTTTGATCAAGAAGTACGTTACACCAGCCAAGTCACCCCAACCCGGGCCAGAAGCAATAAATAAAGAAGTAACTTAACGAAGTGTCAACTGGACGCTTGCCAAGAACAATAAGAAAATGCCTGACACAACGCTACAATAGGAAGTAAGGTTCGCCTGTGAAGACTCGACTCAACTGAGATTTACAGCCCACAACAAACTGGACAAAAAGATGCAGTACCGTGGCCCAGATACGGAGAAATTGTAGCGAACACACGCTGTAAGGTTAATTTGGAGCGTGCCAGCAATAAGAAAGGAGTACTCATACAAAGGGGCTCACCCCATGTGAGAACAAAACAGTGTATATCTAGTGAATAGGACTAGGATGTGCGCACAGCGGGAAGACATCTTACTGGTGACAACTAGTATTTATGACGAGGGACAGGAGTGTCATCTTGGAAACGACGACACGCAGTGTGCTGCTAATTGACGAAAAAGGGTCATGGGAAGTCAGACAATAACGAAATGCGACGTATTGTTCACGTGAGAACAGCAGCAGACCTCCAGAGTATACTTAGACAAAAGCTTGATCGACAGGCGCGGAATTGCTCTACATTCTAGGAAATGGTACGGAGCCGTTTCGTCGGGTACTTGAGGGGATGCCCGATAACCAACCAGAGTACGGCATCTTCCCAGGACGCAGGTGGAGAGGACTGTCGTCATGATAGCAACGCGAACAACGAATCAGAGGTCGAGAACCATAGTTCTACATAAGGGTAGGAGTTCATCTGACCTATCATGGTTGACCAAAGGCGTGTTTGCCAGGAAATTGCATTGTGGTAAATGAAGCTTAATAAAAACTGTTTACAGGGCACGCGGAGCGAGCAGTCTTCATAAAATTTTCAATCTTATTCTATTTCTCAGTCTCAGTATAAATTCTCAGTTTTAATACACTTTCAGTTAATATACATATATCAGTTTTACTCTGAACTCAGTTACGCAGTGCTTCAATTAGTTAACACAGCATTTCAGTTGATGACAAGTTATTCTGTCATAGTGTATCCGCAGTGAATCAATCATGCAGTATACTTCGGTGATTAAAAACTTTCAGTTACTCAGTTTTACTCAGCTACCGCTTGTTGAGAACTAAGTTAATTATTCGCAGTTTTCATTTAATAACAGACTCGCAGAACTTTCGTTAATGCTTTACCGAGTTACGGAAACGTATCGTTGCACAGTGCGAAGTGTTACAATACCGAATGGAACAATACATCACGTAATCTAAAGCACAATACATTAACGTATATAGATACAAGAAGACGTTTGACGATAGACAGTCATATATACACGATTATTAACAATGAACGCACTCATGCAACACATAACTTTATAGACACTCATATTAACGACCGACATCAACGGAGGACACACACACACACCGCGAGTGAATCATCCGCGAGTGTTAAGTGATGATAACATCGAAGCTACGCAACCTTACGCATTTGGATCATCAGTGGGAAGGAGTTTCGCCGATGGAAATTGTGGATAATCCATTTCACAAGTAAATCTTTATGTTATTACTGTCATAATAACTCTACTGTCCTGACTCTTTTCAAAGAAATCACCCTTTGAGAATTTAGATTGATTATCATGGTAATTTTAAATAAAGCTATTCATCTGAGACAAATGAACGCATTAGTGTAAGATTAATATGTTGATTATCTATGTTTATGTATGTTCATTGTGTTATATATATGTATGTGTATGTTTTCAGCGAACGACGTAATGAATTCATATTGTAATTTGATTCATATATATATATATATATATATATATATATATATATATATGTGTTCTCTTTTATGAATGTATGTACAGGGCATAATTTATATCCATATATTGGAGGTTCCTTATTTGAATAATGTTAATAAATAAGTGTTTATTTTATTAAGTATTTATGCGTTCATTATTGTCAATTTTACCTTGTAACAGACGTTAACGTCACTTGAATGGATTGTAGTAAAATTTTATATCATTTTATACAACTATCAGAGTCTCATTGCAGTAATTATGCTAATCATTAATGAACATAGTCACTAGAACCAAAGTAATTAATATATCACGTAAATTCAATTAATCTGGTATAAATTAACCTAATTGGATAACTACATGATTAAAGTCCATAAATTAGCATAATTGCATAGTATATATAAGTGGGGCACAACAAATATCAATTACACTCCCACTCTCTCTCTCTCTCTCTCTCTCTCTCTCTCTCTCTCTCTCTCTCTCTCTCTCTCTCTCTCTCTCTCTCTCTCTCTCTCTCTCTCTCGCCCTCGCCCTCGCCCTCGCTCTCGCTCTCGCTGTCTCTCCCGCGAGCGCGCATGGAGACACCTGTTCAATGAAATACTGTATCTGAAAATTCGATGTAGAACAACTAATTACGAAAATGTAACTGTAATGAATTCGCAAAAGTGATGCAGAAGATGGGTGTAAATTGTACTTATCTGCTTTGTGAGGCCCATTCATAAATGCAAAGAATATAAAATACAGCCTGAAAACAGACAGGAATCGCGTGTTTTGCAGAGAGCTGTCGAGTAGGCTCTAGGTCCTCTAGGTCCAATGTGAATCAGCTTACATGATGATGATGATGATATTTTGTATTACGAAATCCCAGTACAATATGTTAGATGCCACTGCGTTGATTACTAACTAGATAAATTGAATGTAGGCCTACAAACAATATTCTCGCAACATTGGCACACCAACTAGAAATGCAGACTTATTTTTGTTGCTTTCAGTTTTTGAACTATTTTTGAAACGACAAGCCAAATTCTTTACAAGTGGAGGTGATAAATATATGCAGCCTCTTTTTACGCGATAAAATTAACTGCAAAAGAATATCAGCATTGTAAATTTTTATCATAAGAATAAATATATTCTTAAGATTACAATTTTCAGAGTTGCTGTGTTAGCCATATTAAAAAAAGTCAAATCATTTCATGTGATTAAGTCCATAGTTAATGAATTACAGCGTGTTAATTATAGTGTTTTAAAATCATTAGCGTTCAGAACGTCTCTCGAACAAATAGAGTAGTCTTTTGTCTTTTAGTAAGAACTGCGTATACCGTATATTACTTGTGCATGTAGGCCTACTTTATATTTCCTTATAAATTAGTTTTCCTGTTCTATGTGTAATCGAATTTTGTTCGAACAAGCGAAGGAAGTTCTCAGTTTTAACACGACAGTTTAGCATGTGTTTGCTTATTTGGTGTAGGTCTGTATGTGTCACGACAATTTTGAATGCATTAACCGATTTTCATAAAACTTAGTGAACATGTCCACATTTTTACCCCACACACCCGTTTCTTCTTTTTAGATTGATCCGCCCAAAAATAGGTGGGTTGGAGACAAAAATGTGAGTGGTCAAAATTTTGATAAAAACGCAACAATTTGTTTTTACACAATTTATGTTATGTTGTATTTACAAGTAGTGTCTGTTTAGATATTGTTGTGTATTCAGTGTATTCTTTGCCCTCCGCTGGGTAGGGTGCAAAGCGCAGTGGAGTTCAGTGTACAAATGGAACTCTCCTGCTTCAAAAAATTGTAAGCCTGTCGCAAGAACGAGTCACTAGGACTGGAGATCGCGAGCCGCCACTGGTGTTGCCAAGACATTCATTTTCCTAAATTACGAGGGTAAATTGATTTATCAAGTAGTTTTTGAGCTAGAGCAATTTGTCTCATTACTTATTGAATGACCCTCGTAATTCCACTAAAATTTTATTCTGAACAGTGTTAAAACATCGTAACTCCCTCTCACGTTCTGTATATTGTAATATTGGACATCTTGTAAAGAGCGTATGTGAACATTCAAGTACGTGAAGTAAAAACCTTTCGAGACAGCGGTTTCGGAGACACTTTTTCTGCCCTCTCTATCCGTCACATCGGAAAAGGGGAAACGGTTGTTCAATACGTGAAATGAAATGATTGGCATGCTGCTCATACCAGTGTGTGTGTGTGTGTGTGTGTGTGTGTGTGTGTGTGTGTGTGTGTGTGTGTGTGTGAGAGAGAGAGAGACAGCGTGTGTAGGTATGTAGAGAAAAGATAGGCACAAGCAAATGAACAGACATGGAATCTGATGGGTCAGCGTGAAATTAGTATGACTGTACCAACTCAATCTCACGTATGCATGCACTGTGTGTAATGAAATTTACGTTCTACAGGAAGTGACTGTTCATTAAATAAAAAAATGTCGCGTTGGACTACGTGCAAAATGCAAAGGAAAACGTTGTTTTTGCGTGCTTGCGTTTTGTTTCCATAGAATGTCAGAGTTTCAAACAATGATAACCTGACATCAGACTCAACCCAGTGTGTACGTGTACTTATCCCAGGACAGAGAATGTCTTACGCAGATGTTTTAGATTTAAATTTTTGAAAGTTTCTATGTGTAACATTTCTTTCGGCAACGATTACTATTGTAAGTTTCAACCGATGAGATTCAAGACGCATGAGATGCAACCGACGAGATTATCCATGACTCAAGGCCGTTTAATGCAAATAGTGATAGAACTAACTTTTTAAACGACATTTCTCATTATTTTGTCAAATATTGTGAAATTTTCTTGTATTTGAGTATTATACACGTTTTTTTATCTATACATAATTTGTCACTAAGCAATACAACGTACCCTACAGGCCTGCAGTTTATAGGACTTTGGCGATACGTTGGCTTCATTTCTAGCTGTGGAAAACTTCAAGTTTCAGATTAGGGACCAAAAAAATGTACGAGCTAAAGTAAGATTGTATAATAAATTGAAATAGATATATTGGCTTTGTCCTCTTTGGAAGTGGGTCATGGGATTGATTTCCGACTACTATGTGGAAGTATTAATAACTCTGTGAAAGTATTTAGGATTGACTTTTAAGTTGATATAAGTTCGTATATTGGGCAGTCAAACAGTATTGAATAGTGTTTAACTATGCTAACCTGAGTTCTTCCTGTTCGTAATAGCCTGTGTAAGGGTGTATGTAGCGCGTAATAGGTTGATGGTTATGCAGCTCCATTGCATTTTCCCCCCGACCTCTTATACAATACATAATGCATACCCATAAACATGTTTATTACAGGTTTTTTGCTTTTATACTGCTATTAGTGTTGTGTTTACTCGTCAGTGGTGTTAATGGTACGCGATCGTATGTCGCTCATTAAACTTGAAACGTGTAAACGGTGTGATAATACCTGTAGACACCATGTATTCGCCCTAATCATACTCAATGGCGCTGCGTTAGTATACAACTGTTTTGTAAAAGTTTTTACGTTAAGAACATTTGAAATTGGGAGCCTGAAACAGTAGCGAATACAGAGAGGAATTACTGTGTAAAAAGCGTCATTATCTACAGTATTAACAAATGGTATATTTAAACGTAAAAACGTGTCTCATATAAAAACGGGAAGAAGAAAATACTTATTTTTTCAAACATCTTCTTTAGAAAATTTGAAATGTATTTTGACTATTTTAAACAGCATTTTGAATATTTTAAAGATAAAATTTATCGTGAAGAAAATATTAAAAAATGTCTTTGTAATATTCCTGAGTAAAATTGTTTTATAGATTTTGAGGGGGATTTCCGTTACTCATCGATCCCTGCGTGAAATTAAATTATTTCGATTTTTCATTCTTTCCACGGTTTATATAAAACGAATAGTTTCAAGTTTTACGACAGTTGTGTTAACCTGTTATGTAATAGGTCTATAGCTGAAATGTTCAGATATAGGGCTATAAATTTTAACAACGAAGGAGACGATACAAAGTGCAATGACAGATTTTTTTAACGTGACGACTTATAATTATGTGTTGCCATCACCGTCCCTGTTATCAGTTCCTATATGAAAACGTATGAGCGTGATATTGTAACATATAAGATTATAATAGTTTAAAACTACCACAGAAGACTTGCGCGCTCTATACGTACTGATACGGTAATTGACAGAATTTTTTCCGTGGGTTGTAAACGCTGTGATGGAGTTGGATACCAAATTTCAGTAACAAAATATTGAATGCAAATTTTGATCTTGTGTAAACGAAATAATTGTTTACGCCTTGTGAGGTATCGTGTATGTCCCTCCGAGTTGTGAAAACGTTACGTAACACAGTCGATCATTGTCGGTAGTATAGAGTTTTATTTTACAGCGTTTCGATTACTGAAAGTCTATGGTTGTCTTCAGGACAGGAAAGCGTACTTTTTAATATAAGATAAAACTCATCCCCTATCAATCCACCGACCAGTGATTGCTACCGAACCCGCGTCGATCAGTGTGAACGATCGAATCGTTTTGAAATGTTATTTGTTTTATTGTTTTCCGTTCAAACAAGGTTAAGTAATTATAATCTACCATCAACGTTCGGTTCTAAAGAAATGTAATGTAATATTTTTAATGTCTGTAAATACTTGTCTTCTTTAAATTCAAAGTATCAAGTCGAGTTAAATAATTGATTAACCCATAGGCCTGTTTTCAAAAGCGGCGTGTTTTGTTTATTTTCACATAATCTTGTTAATAACAAACGTAGCCTGCAACATAAACATTATGGTGTGTAACGATTACGGTAGGCGGCATGCAGACACGCACGAATTGTGCGCCTCGCCACCGTGCCGTGACACTGACCTCCTACCGGTGTTTCGTTTCCTGGTAGTCTCCGACAAGGTCGTGTGGTTTATCTTCTGTTCTCTCCATTCTGTCTGATTCACGTGTCCACAAAATTAAAATAAGAATCGGGCGTTGTAGTCTTGAGAAATCGAAGTAGCGAATAAGTTATATTGTCGCGAAATAGTGTAATGATGAGCGAGATTAGGCGTCTACTCAGGTTGGAGGTTCACTGAATTTTCTTTTTAATTAAAGGTCGCTACGCTGCTGTTAATGATTGCCTGCGTGACCAAGTCGGCTATTGTCAGGGCATAAGCTACCTGGAAAGCATGGAGTGACGAAAATAGGGAAGGAGTTCTTTTCATCCCGTCGGTTTAAAGGAGTTCTGCTGAATAGTGCTTAAGTTTTAGCCGCTTCGTTAGGGGAACTCCAATGTCTGGGTTACTTGTATAATTTTGCTGTTTGTAAACATTAACAGCGGTATACAGTATGTCAGTTGAAAGAACTTTAAGGACCTAGTATCTCGAATTACCACCGCTTGAGAAATATTTTGGAGGAAACGAACGAAGCCTGCACATTTGTTATCAAGAATCGCGTATGTCTGTCTTTTACGCTCCTTTCGTAAAAGGACACACGACACACGCGTCATTACTACTGAAGTGTAAACTCTGCCCCGGTGTGTCAGGTCCTCCAGAAACAAGGGTTTCAACTTCTGTTCACATCCAAAACACATGGATCCTGTCCGCTGTTCATGCAAGGCTCTCGTCATTTTACTGCATTTGCTTCCTTGTCCAAGAACACGTTCTGAAGAAGTAACGTAGAATAAGACGTAAGTCTGACTCTCCCATAAGTATGTGTGCTCCTCAAAAACGATGCGTGTGAGTAACGTCGTTTACACAGAAGTAACTCCACTCCTTGAATAGATTGGAAACGGTAGTTGCTCTCATGGGTTCGAAGAGGTCCAATTCAACCCGGGTAATGAATTAAATAACGCATTTATAGGTATCAATTAATTCTTCACGGAGTACAGCGGTTGTGTATGTCTACTTGCAAGGCTATCTGAGTAACTAGGAGCTGGTCCTGGGGGGGGGGGGGATATAAGACTGGCTTCAAGGTTGGACTCCTCATTTTCGTAAGGACAAGTGAAATATTTAAGATTCTTCCCATATAATCAATTATAGAATTATTTACAAGCCTTATTTTAACACACGCAAATGACTTACAAACAGGTCTACGTTAAATGTTTATAGAATTTCACTGATATTGTAATATCTCTGTGGGGTGGAGCGGTTTGATTCCCAGTAATCCTCCTCTGTAGTTCCATGCATCATTGACTGGCCATAAACAACAATTCACTTTATTAGTAAACCGACACAAAAATTACTATCAGAATGATCACTGTTGCACACCACTATATAAAAATATTCCGATTAGCGCTTTCAAGCTTCACAGCCCATCGTCAGATCGAAATAGGCGTTAATCGGAATAATTTTTATATAGTGGTGTGCAACAGTGATCATTCTGATTGTGATTTCAACCACTAACACAAATTTCTTCATTAAACAAAAATTACTAGTAAACATTTTTTTTATAAATGTTCAAATTCTGTGCATGTAGCAAAACGCCACTTCTGAGATGTGGTAAATAAATTTCCATTTACTTGAAATAATGTTGTTAAATATTTTAGAGAGTTACACCTAATTGATTTACTTAATAAAATCTCTTTTTTGTACCACCTAAAAAGTGTCCAGCTGCTTATGTTAGCCGTTAGCCGTACATGGAAGATAGTGTGCCCGGCCAGTGTTACCCCAGCATTAAAGTGTTCATTTCCGCAGGCTGAAAAACTTACCTTGATTTGATAGTATTAAATCAAGGTAATTGAATCGCAACCTCTAGATTAGTAACCGAACGCTATACATTTGGTCCACGAGTACTTGCCCCGACTAATGTAATTAACTGATTAATATTTGTTATCATCTTTGATATCTTATGCCGACGAGTAAAACTATCTGTTGAGTTTGCTCAGATCAAGTTTGCTAAACACCTTGATGTCTCAATTAATTGTACGAGCACTGTTATGAATTACCGCTGTCCAGTTTGCATGACTTTCGTCCTCGTTGAAGTGGAACCGCATTGAAGTGGTTTCCGTTAAACACCGGACAGTTAGTCACGCCGTCTTACAGTGAGTGGAGCGTGCGCGCAATATGAACACTACGGTAATAAATTTGTGGTCGTTAATGTCGGTTGCTGTTTGCCAACATGACTCGTGACTCTGCTGGCATTAATGCCACCACTCTACGCTTACTATTATGTATTTTAAAAATCTGGCAGAATTATACGTAGGCTATATTGTAATGTGTTTCCTCTTCCCTGTTTGTCACACACGATTATGCGTAAGTACTTGTGATTTCCGTCTGTATAAGGGTAGATTGCCGCCAGAGTTGGAACACTAACCTAAAAACGTTTTTAGAGAAATAAAACAGCACGTAGGCGTACAATCGGCAGTAAACGTTTGCAGATCTGTAGTTTATGTAAGACACTAAATGCTGTAGCTATGCATTGTTTGATATTGTACAACACGCACACGCGTGTCCAAATAATTTCGTTGACATAATTCCACGGGGAAAGAATGTAACTATTACCATGTTAGCAAATGGTACAACAGTCATTCCGACAGTGAGGGAAGAAATATAAGAGGCTGGAGAGTGCAAAAATTAAGTGAATAGATTCTAATTGAACTAAGCTCTTAAAAATATGCTACATTATAAACAATTTACGTTAAAATACAACACGAAGATATAAGGAAAGTGTATAGAATAAAACGTGTGAAATTAGTGAATTATGATATTTACTTCAATTTTACGTTAACAATCCGGTTACTTAATGTAATAGTTGTTAATTATGTTCATTTGTACAGTAACTAATAACAACTATTATTAACCCTATCATTAGTAGAAACGGGTTATGGAAACCTGACGTGGCTATCTAGTCAGACTGCCTACTTTAGTCGTAAACGATCGCATTTACAACCTTAAAAAGGTCGCTTATTGTTCCAAAATACAATGACTGGAGGTATAACAAGTAAAATTTAGGATGGCTCCGTGAAATTGTTTAAGGTACATTTTAAAATAAACTGAGCGTGCTCGGATTGAACAGTAACTATTCTGTTACTGTTTGTCCTAACAAAATAAGACTAATGTCTTTAAATACTTACCATATATTTTTCTTAACCGCTTCTGTAGAATGTATCTCTACTCGCTTAAGATAATATGGAAAGATACTGATTATTTTTGGGTTCCACCGACACCCAACGAATCTTACTTAGTACCCCGCGATTGTATATCCGTCTACCGAAAGCACTTTCATCAACTTCACCAGTTTTCCCTACGCCGCCAATTTTACAAGAATTTTCAATCAGCGACACTACAAGAATTTCTCTGAAAGAATGTAGGGCGTATTAATTTTCTTGCCGTGGCAAACCAGTCTCTCTCACAATGACAGAAGAAGGATACTACAAAATGCATGCAATTGAAACGGACAACAAGGTGACAAGTCCAAAGGTAGTCCTGTCCCGAACATGTTTTTTCACTCTACAGTTTTTTGACCTACATCTGTAAATCAAATTTTTATTTTGACCGTAATTAATATGCATGTTTCCTCCACACTTTATAGTGTACAGTTAGTTGATTTTTTATAAGCTTCCAGTTTTTAGCACAATTTTTAAGGCCTCTCTTCGATATACAGTTTTTCAATAAATCTGTACTGTTGAAATCCATCTCGCTGTTCAGTTTATCGCTTAAAATGTGATGTAACAAAACGCACTGTCACTAGATTACACACTGTAATTTTAATGCTCTACGCTTCAAGAAAACACGATCTTGATAAAACACTGTACACCGACTAAATAAAATGGCCTTTAAGAATAGGCGGGACCACGTTGGTTGGGGATTTCCTTAAACATGTATGAATAGACGGCTTGCTTAGGTGCTGTGAAAATAAACAATAGGCGACCCTTTTCAAGGTTGTTAACGTAGTAGGCAGGTAGTCTGATACGATGGCCCCGTCAGGTTTCCAAAACCCGTAGAAACTAGTAATTACTAAGTAATAATGTGAGGGAGACGAGAAACCAACTAAAGGAAGGATATAAAGTTGAGGAACGTTTACGTAAAACGTAATCCACTAAAGGACACAATTTTATATTCAGATGAATTTTATACTATTTCATACAGCCTTATACTGTTTTACTAGTATAGTTTCATAACTAGCACCGTATTCTATTTCATACCCAAACACACACAAGGCGGAAAATAAAATTCAGCAATCTAAAATCAACGTATATTAGTTTTACAAACAACATGTACGAGAATTTTTACGCATCACAGTCAAGGATATTAAAATTTTCTACAAAAACAGTGTTAAGTACGTGCCTTCTCATTAGACGCATGGTCGCGTTGAAAGGAGCGTGTGGAAGACGATTTAGAATTGAAAATGGGCGCAATTCCCAGCTGAAAGGCGAGTTTAACAAAATTATCTTATGTAACTAGATTTTAAAACCAGTCTGAACTTAGGTCTACAACTATGCAGATGTCCCGTGTAAGTAAAATATAGAAATTCAAAAATAATGAGTTAGACATTGTAATAAAACACCGTGTTACGTTAATGAAAACGGGATTTAACTGATATCGCTACTGAAGTCGAACGTTTTGTGGCAAAACGTGAAGCGAAACTGCATCATATCAGCGTCGAGCCAGTTCAACGGGTTAACGGTGATGTTCAAAAAGAACAAACCATCTGAGCGGAAGTAGGTGGAAAAGCATAGTGTGACTGTGTGTCACGCGGTCAATTTTATCTACGGATCGGATGAACTGTAGATTTTAAGGTACTTAATAAATCTCAGTAAAATTACTATGTGTTTTGGACTAGTTGAAAGAAAATGATTAAATATAATTATGTCACTACCGACTCGGAACACAAAGTTTTTTATTGGTAAAAACGTAAAAGTTAGAACACTAACCTGAAAAAGTTTTGAGCGAAATAAAACAGCACGTAGGCGTACAATCGGCAGTAAACGTTTGCATATCTGTAGTTTATGTAAGACAGTAAATCCTGTAGATGTGTATTGTTTGATATTATTACCAATAAAAAACTTCGTGTGCCGAGTCGGTAGTTACATAATTATATTTAGTTAATCAACGGACACGTCTGGACAACGAAATCCAAGAAAAAAATGATTACAAATAAGATCATTTCCCGACTTCATCGCAATAAAACGTCGTTCAGTGATGAAATTGTATCACAAATTAAACAACTGTTTCTAAGATACAATACTGTACTGCTTACTTCACAGCGCTTGTGTTGTTGCCAGGTGTTTGCCGTCAGCACGCTTGAATGAACCCTTGTGTACGGTGGGGACAACACTTTCATCACTCATCATTCTATCAGAATACCATCGTCTCTGAAATTCGTGTCAAGTCGTGCGTTTAAGTCTTGGCATTGTGGTTAGCGCAACCCACAAATTCTGGTGCTGTAAATTGCCTCTGGATTATGATTATGCATTTTCCAGTGCCGAAATAATTTGGGTAGACATAAAAATACCAGCCAAAACCAACCTCTTACTAAGATTGGTGACGTTCTTAATGAACCAGTAAAACTGTGGTAAATAGAGTTAATGCTAGTTCTATCAGTTAATAGTTAAGTGACTGTCTGAAACACACGCATTTCGTTATATAATTTGGCCTAAATATCAAGAAAAAGCTGTCGTACTGTTATTGGTGTCCTTTATGAATCTTAATTAGAAAATATTGCTTGAAAAATATAAATTTTATTCACATTTTTTAATTATGACAAATCCGGATTACTGTAGGCATTACACAAACTTTCATATTTTCTTCTAAATGAGTTTTACACGCCGTGTCTCATGTTTTCTTAGTTTTAACTATGGAATCAGCTCCCGAGAGGTTGACGTGCAATTTTGAATCACTCGGTGTATTTATATCACTCGTTCTTTCATGAAAAACTCTTTCGCTGCCAATAAATTTTAAGTTTCTGAATAATTACCCTTATTAAGAGATTGCTCATTTTCCTTATGACCCCTAAAAGCTAACTCTTTCCTCCCTAAATAACATTACAAACATCTATCAAACAGCCTACTATCCTTCGATTTTGTGCCACAAACGACAGATCTATAAACGTCCGAGACATTTTTAACTTTACCAGTACCTTTCACTCTAAATGCAACGTACTGATTTCGTATTTTAACAAAACTTCTAGTGAATCAAAGTTGTCAGAGTTTATATAAAATACTTCTGCGGTAGAACAGTATGTTTAAAGCACTCAAAAAGATGACACTTAAAACAATGTATTATTAAATAATTACGTTAATGGTTACACACTTCTTTAGTCTATAACACTATTTTCAAAATTAAAAATAATTTGTAAACTCAACAAAAACAAATATACGCGAGTACAATGAAACAAACACAGGTGGCTAGGCGAGAATTCTGTGCTCTTTAGTGTGGGGGAGACGTGTCTTCTTATGTGATGTACGGGACGCATTTTTATTCTGCGCGCGCAGGCCCGCTCCCGTTGTCGTCTACCGAAGCCTTCTTCACCTCCAGCCTTGTTAAAAAGACATTTCAAATAACGTCTACCCTGACACTCACCGTACAGTTTTCAAGGTTCCATGGTCATACTCGCGTCATGTCGCGTGATATTTAACTTCTTAAGTTAGTTTTGTATCCTTTCTTAGTAACTGACACAACTTAATTCATAAATAAAAATTAATTATTTTATGGATAAATTGTTTGGGGAGACACTGTCTACCTTGTCTCCCCTGACACTTCGCCACTGGCATTTTCATTAAATTGTGTTATCTACATATGTACGAAACTGGTAAAGCAGTAGTGTCAGTATATTGCTTTAACAAAATTCCATACATACATTTCCAGTTATTACAGATTGTCAAACGTGTTACCACAGTCAACACTTGTGACAACCAGTGTTTGCCTTACGATCAGTTTGTTGGCAGGCTGTCAGCACTCGGTAAGTTGCTAAGTAAGGCATGCTCACAAGAAAACAGATAAGTTCATTATACAGTTTCAGATGTCCAAAGGATGAATACTGATCTGTCGTATCAGTCAAAAAAATGTAGTGCACGTAGAGACCTCAGCGAACAGACGTCACAAAGACGAGCAGTAAATTGTCCTGTTTGTCTGGAAAAAGGTATTACCGCATACCTGTTAGAGAACTAAAGGAATAGTCGGTATCAGAAGGATGAACACTCAGCTGTGTTTCAATGAATATTGCCTGTTGGCAAACTTACCCTTGTTGGAGACATTAACAAACAGTCGACATCAGAAAGTCGTCTATTCATTTGCTGAAAAATACAAAAATACTCATTTTGTCATCTACTCAGGTCGCGTCTGTCTGCTGAAAAATATTAGTGAATTATACCAGAGAACCAAGCGAACAGCTGATATAAAAGGATGACTAGCACCTAATTCATTGCAACGTTACGGCCTAATCTGTGTGTGTGTGTGTGTGTGTGCGCGCGCGCGCGCGCGCACTCTATATGTATGGGGCAGAATTAATTTAGACTTTCACTGATGCTCTAGATTTGTGAAGCCTGATTGGAGTCGCAACCAGGGCCGTAACAAGGTACTCCTGCGCCCTTGGCAATTTTGACAAAGCTGCGCCCCCAACAGTGGTGCCGATCCCCCCCAAGCCCTATGTCGCTTCCCCCCCCAACTCCAGGCTCGATTTAAAAAAAAAAAAAAAAAAAAAAAAAGCTCTTTTTATATTGTACTGTGATTCGTGGATGTCTCATCACGTGAACACCATGCAGCCCCCTTAAGCAAGCTTTGACGCAAATTTCGACCAGGAAATACGTTCTCACATTGTATTCGGTATTTTTGTAATAGTAAATTTCATACAACAGTAAAAAAAATTCATAACTTTAGTCGGTGCTTTAGTTCTATAATTTATCTCGATTTTTTTTACACAGGACTTCAGGACTTGCAGTTACAACATTCTGTTGTTGTAACTGCAGGTACCATTTTTTTGGCTCTGGGGGCTGGTAAATAACAAATTGAAACTCTTCAGTAAACAAATATATTGCTTTTACAAATTGTTACATACAGTATACAGCAGAAAAGCCATGGAACTAAAACTTTACCTTTCTTGCTTTCAGCAAGGCAAACTCACTAATTATTTCACTAAAATCAAGTTTTGAAGCAATCTCATATTCTATGGACAGGATAGCTAAGTTTGTCAATCTGTTTTCACACATACTTGACCGTAAGTAGTTTTTGATTATCTTCAGCTTGCTGAAAGTACGCTCGCAAGACGCCACACTGACGGGCATTGTCAAAAATATCCTCAATGCTATTTCGATGTTTGGATAAGCATCTCTTAATCCATAGTTTGAAATAACTTTCAGAATATCCAAGTGGGAAGCCTTGTAAATGTTCTTCACCAGCTCTTTTGCATGAAACTTGAAAGCAGCTACTTCGTTAACTAGCTCAACTCTATCAATGTCTCTGCTATATATCGCACCAAGATCAGCTGCACACTTTTCAAGAAAAGAAACAGAGCATTCACTTAAGGACTTTCCTGACAAAAAACTGAAGTCTGATGAAACTGTGTGGTAAATGTGTGCCCTTTTTTCCATTTCACTTACAATTCTATCAAATACAGTGTAACATTCTATCTCAAATGATTTATCAGAACTCAACAAGTGTGCTTCATCTTCAGCCGTCTCCCCAGCCATCCTCTTGACTTTCCTCAGCCTCTTAACAGCAAAACTGCTTTGGATGGCCATGGAATCACAAATAGCTTTGGCTTTTTCTGTGTATTTTTTAATTCCTTCTTTACGTAGGTCTTCAACTTTTTTTGCCAAACCTGAGAGCAAACTTGATGCTACGTCAAGAGTTGTGCCCTTTCCTTGCAGTGACTTGTTGGTGCAGTCCAAACTTATCAAAACATCAGACCACATCTCTAAAAGGCACACAAATTCGTAATCAATTTGTCTAAGAAGTTTCATAGCACCAGACAGTGTGTCAGTGTTCCAGTCGTTGTCTTTATCAGCCATGTTTTGTAAAACTTTGTGTACAGATGATAAGTTCTTCTTAAGAGCTGTCACAGCTTGACGCCTGGAAGACCATCTTGTATCACAATGTCTCTTAAGGGTAGTTTTGAGACAACCAATCAAAGCCTCCCACCTTAAGGTAGAGCTACTAAAGAAGTTGAAAAACTCCAACACATTTCCAAAAAAACTTGTCATCATAATTGACACTTCCGCGGCGTGCACGCCAACGAGGTTAAGACTGTGTGCTGCACAAGGCACAAATTTAGCAAGGTCGTTTAGTTGGGATATGTGCGCTTGAACGCCTTCATATTTTCCTGCCATGTTTGAGCCGTTGTCAAAGCCTTGACCACGACAGTTCTGAATATCCAAGCCGTCATTGTTTAGCTTTTGCAATATTTCTTGTGATAACCCTCTTCGTTTTTTCTGGTGACTTATGATGAAGTCCACAAAACTTTCTTCAACTGAGCATTTCCCATCCTTAATGTTAACATACCTTATTATTTCACTCATTTGTTCTAAATGTGCTGTGTCCGGGGTGCAGTCAAACATAATAGAGAAATACTTAGCACTTTTTACATTCTTCAGTATTTCAGATCGAACCTTATTTCCCAAAATGTCTATGACCTCATTTTGAATTAGAGGTGAAAAATAGCTTGTGACATGTTTTCCACTTTTAACATTTTCTATGTGCTTAGATAGTTGAGGATTGTAGTGACTAATAAGTTCTAATGTACTCAGAAATACATCACAGTTGCTGTCACTGATCGAATCGGAACCTCCTCTTAAAGGAAAATATTCCTTGCACAATGGAGAATTACATCCACAATACATTTGAGAACATTGCACCACTTTTCTGCTTCAGCTTGTATCAATGTTTGATGTTCTGCATCAACAGATCTACTAGTTTTCAGTCCAATTTCTAATTCTTTCCAATCGACATAAGAATTTCGGTGAGGTATCGACCTTTCGTGATTGACAATAAATGGGTTCAAGTGTCTCCAATCATTGAATCCCTCATCAATATTAGAGAAAGCAGATTTGTCCTTTTTGTCATCTTTTGAAAAGAGAAGGCAAGGGAAACAAAACAGTGCGTCCTTAGACTGGCTGTACAACAACCATTGCCTTTTTACTTTTTCCCCGTTTGGTAGAATTTTATAAACCCATTTCTGAGAAAAGTGTCTTCCATCATCTGCACAGGGGAATTTGTAGCTATCTAAGTCAATTGTTTGTGGGCCTCGTTCAACAAGTTTACAACGAACTGTGTCTGATCGAAAATTTGCTGGCCATTTTTTGGGATCCTCGTAGATAATTTCTATTCCCACATCAGTAGTATTTAATGCATCATTTTTATTATAATTAGATGTGCAAGATGTGCTGGGTTTTTCAAGATCAGTAGATTGCCTGCCCATTGTGGAATGACTTAGCTCAGGATCACTTCCTTCTTCAAAATCAATGACGTTTGTGACGAACTCCATTGGAGTGATCTGGCTGTGGTTGTCTTCTGAAACAGTCTCAGTCTTGCTATCTTCTTTTTCATTTTCTCCTTCCTTTTCTTCTTGGTCGTCTTCTTTTTCTTCTTCTTCTTCTTCTTCTTCTTCTTCTTCTTCTTCTTGAAGTGCATTACTATTACTGGCACTATCACTTTCACCTACTTCTTTCTCTTCATTTCGCAGCCAATTTCCAAGCGCCGATGCTAATTTTTCGTCGTCTTCTTCTTTTCGTTTTTTGATTTTTTTAAATTCACTTCCAGAAGGTTTTTTTGGCCCCATTTCTGAAACAAACCATTCCCATTTAATTTACATTGTATTACAGTTGTAAATGGCTGCCATTTAAAAACTACTTTTGTTTATGTTCAGTGCCGACTGTTGCGTTCACCGAAAAATTCGGCGATAGCGTTAAAACGTAGCAGACATCGTTTCTTTTTTCTTACCGCGAGAGGCTCACTTGTATTTACAGTGCTTCGGGTTTTCCGTGTACGCGATCGCTCATCCAATTATAAAAATAAAATTGATACCATATTCATGAAACTTGTGATTGAAATATTTACGTAAACTAATTTTGAAATCGGGACTATTTTAGTCAGCAGACTTGCGCAACAAACTCAGCTGACACTTGCTGAAAATTGGACATTTACAACCACGACCATTTCCGCTAAAAATGAACCAATAGGAATATAAGTTATACCAATGGAACGGGCCCGTTCTTCTTCTTTCTTCCGGTATTTTTTTTATTTTCTGTAGGTCTAGAAAATTAAACGGCGAACACAGTGATATTAGTTAGGCCTATTTGGCTTTGTCAGTCTGGCAGTAAAGACAGAACGAATGTTGGGAAATTATTTCTGACAGCTGGAGTCAAGTTTCGCACGGTAACCTCCATTGATTGTTTGATTCACTGACGTTTTCGTGATGTTGAAGAGTAAATAGTATAATTAATGTATTGTTTTGCAATAATACCGTGTTATAATAATAATAATAATATGTAGTGTTTTCAAAAACTGTACAAAAAGGGAAAAAATAGGCCACCACGGGGAATAACATGCGCCAATTCTAGGGTTAATGTAGACTAAGCTATAGTACATTTTATTGAAATCATTCTTACCCGTACAACAGAAGCAACGCCAACATCAACAAGTAACAACACAAACACTATAAGTGTCGTCTAATCGCTGAGTGTGAAAATCACTTAGTTCACAAATTACAATAGAAAATAATACCAGCGGCTGTAATTACACTGAGTCTCAACAAAACCAACAGAACAAACTAGAATAGAGCAATAGATTGACGTGGCCGTGGCAGGCGTGGGGGGAGGGGTATGAGTATGAGTAATATTCAAGTTATGACAAGCTTGCTAAAACCAACGAATATAGACGTTACTAGAAGCACACTTCTGGGTTATTAAAAGCGTAGTTGAAACAATGCTACTACTTTTTGTATAAAAGAGTGGTAGATGAAAAACATGTTTGTAATAGGCCTAATAAGACGCATGTTCTTGTATATTTTAAAATTCTTTTGCGCACTGCATAATAAATGAATGCATCAAAAGTGCATTGTTTGAGTAGGCTGCATTTATTTGATTCATTCCTTCGTACCCAGTGTGTCAAACAAATGTGAAAAAATTTTGGAGGTTGTGTCTAGTCTAACCCCTACAAACATTTTTTCATCTACCACTTTTTATCTGATAAGTTGTAGCTTTTTCCAATTATATATTAACGAAAATGTTTGAAATTTACTAAATTTCGCGGTATAATACAAAAAATTACTTGGAAACGCCAGCGCCATCTAGTTGCCGGGGTGTTGAACTACGGTTTATCACCCCAGAAAGCTGACCCCACTCGCTCCATAAGAAGTGTTCTTCTAGTTACGTCTATATTCGTTGCTAAAACCAAGAAGGCGCAGGTGCAGTGCAGTGACCCAGTGACTGACACATCAAGGGATGGGCGGAGGGGAAGGGATTTTCGCTTTGCGCCTGGCCCGACTCCGCGCCCATCAGTAGGGCAAGGTCCAGTGCAGTTACTAAATTTACGTAGCTGCTTTTTGTTTATTGTATAATAGACACAAATATAGACAGTTCACGTACAGTAACTTTTAACAATCTGAAACTGAAAGATTTTTTCCAATAACGTGGAGTTTTTATTTGCTTGATTTTGTACCAATCTAACTCTAAAAAAAGATATTTTTCATGGTCAATTTTGCGCCCTCTTTGTACCTGCGCCCTTGGCGGGGGCACATCTCGCCAACGCCTAGTTACGGCCCTGGTCGCAACGTATATGGGGGTAGATTTGTTTTGGAATCCCTCCCGCAACTGGATTAATCGTAGTTGGTAGCATTCCAGAAAGAACTATGTAGACATTTTATATGTGTTTTCTGTAAAACATAGTTATTATTGTATATAAAAACACCAATATTTTTCGCCGCTGAATATAAAATATTCAAATTTAACCTATCAACTGAAAAAATGTTTTTGGAAATTACACGCCACTCCCCCCCCCACACACACACACATAATCAATGATAGTACCTCCGTTTACGTGTGTTAACGTATTCATATAAAAGTTCTTTTTTGCTATTGTCTGATGTTTTTACCCATGTTTTTAATGTTAAACTAAATTTTCTCGCAGTCAAAACCAAATAAACGTAAAGACAAGAACAAAACAGGCAGCAGTAGTGGCGTTTGGAATGTAGTAATTTCGTAGATAAATTTCAGTGTCTGGCAGTGGCCCAAGGGAAATTAAAATGCGGAACAAATATCCGGCCTCTGCTGCGGCTTTTCTCTTGTGTTGTAATATGTTCGTACACAGTTCTTGGCCAACGCGATCTAAGTTGACACAGTTCTTGTAGTGTCGTCAGCGAGGCGATTTATTTGTTGAGAGGCTTTTCCTCACTCCCCTCCCTCTCTCTTTATATATATACATTAAGGCATCGTTTCTCAACCTGGGGGTCGCGACCCCCAGGGGGGTCGAGGTGATATTAAAGGGGGGTCGCGAAATAGCCTAAACAATAATGAAATCATTTTATGAGAAAAAATCATTTATTATAAACATTTTACTTACAATAAGTACACATGTAAAGAAAAGAAATTAATGTGATGGTTGCATTTGTTTTTCATTTAAAAGTTTCTCCATACGTGGATCTACGTTAGAAACACACAAAAGCAAATTGTTTTCGAGTGATAAAAGACGATTCCTGTATTTAGTTTTTAGCGCAACCATAGACGAAAACCCCTTTTCACAGAGATAAGACGTGGCGAAAGGGATTAATATTTTCAATGCTTCTGTGACTAAATTTCCATATTCATTTCGACGAGCAAGCCAAAACGTATTTAAATCTTCAGATGTAAATTGCAGTTGTAGCGTTTTGTCGGCAGACATTTCGATGAGCTGGTCGTGAATCTCAACTGGTAACTTAGCAGCGGCAACAACGTTTTCACTAAACGGATTCAGTACCCATCTCTTCGAGAAATCATTTTTATCTTCCGGGAAATACTCCGTCAACTGAGTTTTTAGCTCACGCAAATGCATCTTCATGCAATCCAAACTGTGGCGAATAATAGTGTCTTGTTCATTCAAATTTTTCTGAATATAATCCGAAGTGAGTGGGAACATATCCAAATTTTTGCTTTGAAGGCGAATAATCCAGATATCAAGCTTCTTAATGAAAGCATGAACTTTGTCTGTCATTAATAAAATGTTTTTATCACGTCCTTATTAATTCACATTCAAGTCGTTTAAATGCGAAAATACATCAGCTAAGTAAGCCAACAACAACATACACTCATTATTCTGTAAAAACAATGAGAATGGCGTTTGTTTATCCTGGAAAAATATTATTAAGTCATCTCGCAATTCCAATACCCGGGTTAACACTTTCCCTCGCGATAACCATCTAACTTCTGTATGGAAAAGAAGAGATTTTTTTATTTTCGCCCATTTCGTCGCATAGTTCAGCAAACAGCCTGTTCTGTAACGGTCGGCTTTTAATAAAATTAACCATTTTTACAGCTTCACAAAGAATTTGCTTGAGATTTTCCGGCATGTTTTTTGCGACAAGAGCATGTCTGTGAAGGAAGCAGTGCGTCCATTCCGCCCTTGGTATAAGACGATCTTTTAATATTTTCATTAATCCACTGTTCTTTCCTGTTATCGCCTTTGCACCATCACTACATACTGCAATACATTTTGTCCAATCTATGTTAGTATAATTTCTAGTAGCTTCATAAAAAACATCAAAAAGACATTGACCCGGTACTGTTTTGCAAAACAACATATTTTCTTTGATTGATGTGTCCCTATCACATTCATACCTCACAAAACATAAGAACTGAGACATGTTTGCTACATCTGTTGATTCATCAAATTGAATACTAAAAAATTCACTTGAACTCACTTGCAGAATTATCTGATCGCGAACATCGGCAGCCATGTCATCGATTCGCCTTGATATTGTGTCGTTAGAAAGCGGATTTTTTTTCAATTTTTTTGCTTCTTCCGCGCCTATTAAAACACTGACCATATCAATTGCAGCAGGCAATATGAGGTTTTCGGCGATTGTATGGGGTTTGGACATCTTAGCTACTCTTAATGCTACGAGATAAGATGCTTCAAGTACACTTTTATCAGTATGGCTTGACTTACAAATAGAAGTTTGTTGATTTCTCAAGGTATGTAATTTTCTTTCGAAAAATTCCAACGGTTTGTTTTTATGAGCCGGATGTTTACTTTCCAAGTGTCGAACTAATTTTGATGGCTTCATGCTTTTATCGGAGAGAACTTGAAAGCAAACAACGCACTGTAGCTTTCCATCCAATGAGGTAAAACCATAATTTAAATAACTGTGATTGTACAACCTTGTCTTTTTACCAACCGATTCACTGGATGTAGATGGCTCACTTCGTTTTTTCACAAATTTATCCATTTCGCATAAGAAATTAAAAAATAACAATTCAGTTTCACGGTTGACCGCACACTAAAATAAAAGCACCAGACGCACGCTTCGCATTCGAAACTTAACTGAAGTTGTGCAATCGCAAGCGCCTCTTTTATACTGGTTCCAACTTGATGTGTACAAAGAGCACGTACACATCAAGTTGGAATTTGTAAATTGCTCACGTATGTACACGTCATACATGCATGTTCATACCCGTCGCTATAAACGCAGCGACATAAAATAATAGGAATAGTCGTATTACATTTTTTATACTGTCGGTATTTTCTTACTTAATGTATAAAATTAGTGCAATGTGATTATATAATATTAAATAATTTTTTACATTTATAATTACAGTCAAAATTCAATTAGTAATAGTAAGGCTTACTGTTATTATTCCTTTGGGTGGGGGGGGTCGCGGAATAATTAATTATATTTATATTTACTATTTGGGGGGTCGCGGAGCTAAGAAGGTTGAGAATCGCTGCATTAAGGTATCTAAATACTTTATATGTATACTTGTCCATCTATCTAAATTACTCTATTTCCGTGTCCTCCTATATTAGCCTACATTGCCACGTGGATAGTGATCTTAAAACAGTGTTTCAAATTATTAAAACGTCAGAGAAATACATCGTCATAATTTTTTAAAATTTCTTTAAAACAGTTACTACCGTATTGTAATTGTTGTTTGTGTATGGGTACCCAATACGCGTTACGTACAACAAATAATAGGCCTAAAAGTCACAAAGTGAAATAATTACACTAACTCAAAGCGATTTACTAAACAATTTTAACCGCTAACACTTCCAATAATACCGCACTTTGGTCCCTGTAAAACAGTTCGTAAAACTGACTGGCTCACTTTGTTACATGACGTTTCTTCTTTATCACTTTGGCTCAACGTGTCGTTGAAAGCTAGGAGAGTAGATGCTATTAGACGTTTCTACAGTAATTGTGAGGGAGACTCCCGTAAAGTGTAAGAAGAGTAGTAGTAGTAGTAGTAGTAGTTGTTGTTGTTGTTGCTGTTGCTGCTGTTGTGGTCGTTGTTGTTGTTGTTGACGTCGTTGTCGTTGTTGTTGTGTGGTAATAGTGTTAACATGAGAATCGCAGAACTCCAGGAGAGCGGTGTCCTGAGAAAGTATAACTTACAAATGGAAAATGCCGAGAAACAGTAGCGAAATCCCTAGGTCTCACTACAGAGAATCTGTTCGCAGTATATTTATCAAAAATCGTAATGCATCACAAATCCAGAGTGTTGGGATTCACATCGTACAATTTTGCCAGCTAACCAGTGTTTTCCGTACATTATATTGAGTCTCAAATTCTTTAACCGCAAACTGTAATGTATATTGTATTGTATTGTGTTGTATTGTGTAGGAATTGCTAATTCTAACTGCACTTTACGCGCCAAAAAACTGCATCTTTCTGCAAACGTTTTTACTTCCATTCTATTACTTTGCAAACATTTAATACTTGCAACCGATGTGTCGCGGTACAATGTTTGACGATAACTAATTTTGGACTGTATACATTTGATGACACAAAGCGTTTCATTTATGGCTTCCAGAAGACTAAACATTTTTTTTTTAAATCCACTCGATGTCAAACGATAAGCTTGTTTGCGAGATTATTTTTCTGTTCGTGGATGTAGTACATGCTACAGAAGGTAAAACTCTGGTATAGGAAGATGCTTCGGACCAAGAACTACGGCGAAGGAGAAAATAGGATCCTTCTATATGCCGTAAGTGTATTAGGAATTTAATTGTATATACACACACAATGTGTTTACGATAACAAGAAAATTGCGACTCAGCGTTCTTCACAATTCTTTTTATAACGGTTTGAATAATTTATTAATCGGAAATGTAAGAGGTTTTCCAGTAAACAGAGAAACGCTTTAAACTCTGTCGAGAAGGTTTAATTGTTCTCTGCTACAACTGTATTGCTTTAATTCAATCGAGTAGTGGAGTATAGTTCCTTCATTAATGACGTCACAGACCTCAGTTAGTCTGTTGTATTTTTCAGCAACAGATTAAACGCGGTTGAATTAAATACTATAATTATTATTTGAATCTTAAACTAAACATATTTTTTTGGATTCGCTTGTCAATATACGCTATACGCTACTTGATGTTTACTGACTCGTTTTGCTATCGAATAAGCTCTGTCTTCTATGGGTAATCTATAATTTGTAATAATAATGTTGTTTATTTTCCTCTTGTAAAAATGCATATTTAAACATAAAATTCAGTTATTGTGAGATACAAAGTTTTTAAACAAAATATAGAAATTCAAAATGTAAAATGTTTATATTAATACAAGGGAAAATGAGGTCTCAAAGACTCTTTCTTGTATAAGGTTCCATAAAACGAAGCACAATAGTTCTATAGCTATGAATACGTCGAAGTATTTACAAAGGAAAATCGATTTAACTTAAAATCCGCAATCAGAGTATGCTATGACCTACAGTGGTTATTTCATTAAAATGTATACTATATGTGTTTAAACATTAATGAACTAAATCTACAAAATACAATAAAACCAAAACTTACGCTTCCAAATAACAATTTATTATACATATATGTATAAAGAGTCGCAATTTTCTAGTTATCGTAAACACATTGTGTGTGTGTGTGTGTGTGTGTGTGTGCGTGCGTGCGTGCGTGCGTCCGTGTGAAGTATACAATTATATTCCTAATACATTTACGGGATATCGAAGGATCCTATTTTTACCTTAAACATTCATACTTAATTTATTCATTATTCGTTCATACATGCGTATATAGATTGAAAGTGGTACAAGTTTATACAAGTTTATACAAGTTTTTACAAGTTTATATCCGATAGTGAAGAGTGGTTTTAATATTTTAAGTTTTTAATGTGCAACAATTGTTCACCACCCTCGTATGCGAACACCCCATTTCTCGATTTTTTTTAAGGAGCCTAAGTAATTTCGGTAACATTAAAAAATTAGGTGAAAGTGATCAAAGAGTGTTTTATTTTATTTAGTACTTTTCATTTAATATAATAGCATAGAATAAAACTTCGGGGGAGGGCGTAATCGATGTTTACGTGATGTTACACAGAGTCTGATTGAGGCACGGGGTAATAAATATAATTATCTACGATTTGATGTACTGAAGATTTCTCTACACTTTTTACAAAATTTACATGTGACTGTAGCGATCTTTTGACGTTTCTTATAAAGTCGCCGGTAGGTATGACAGTTTTGTTCGAAGCGTCAAACCCTTTTTCAATTTCGGTCAGAATTATTATCAGTCCGTCATCGTAACCATCATGATCTACTCGTGTAGACGCGGTATCCATTTCTCCCGCGGCTATCGGTACTTTGAGTGGCAATCTCTCGTCTCTCTACGTGCTTAGTTAATCGCTATCGATTCCGCTGAATCTGTTCATGAATATTTTAAGTTTTTCCTTATGATTTAATTTCTTAACCTGTCCCGACGACTACGGTACGTCCTTTCACCCTGCTTTGTTGAGCCTATGTTCAACTGTTAGTCGTCCACGTTGTTACCTATACATCGCATCCATATACGCTATCTTCTAGACTTAAACAGATTTATAAACAAAAATTATAATCTTTAAATCATATTTAGTTTATTAAAGTAATTCTTAAAAGTTAAAAACGTGTTAATGTTTACTTTTAGTTATTTATTTTTGTGTCTTTGTACACACAGACTGTATGTTTTCAGTAATTAAAAACACCGTTTCGACCTTGTAACTTGTCAGTCAGTGTACACGTGTATCTACATGTCACGGAAGGTACACATGTAGTGTACCTAACTCACAGGCGTATTAGCTGTGCATTGCTTAACGAAGTAGTGTTGTGTTGGTTATTACTCTTGTAAATAATGCATCTTGTAATAATCACAACGCAAACAAAACATCACTGTTATCTGTATGACGCTAAGACTGATTGCTAATGCTTTTCTTTGAAACACCCTCATACCGTAAATATTTGTTATATCTTTTCTCGAGCACAACTAGTGTAGACCTATTGTGAGAATTTTGGATTTTCATTTTTTAATTTTAATTTAAACTATGTCATACTAATTACTCATTAATACATTATTCCTCATAAAAGGCTGCTAAACAATCCAGACAAACGTCTGCACTAATTGCACTAATTTAAAATTACGTAGACAGTATTAGTTTTTATACGGCGTAATAATTTTTGTATGGCAATATACAAATGTTGATGTTGATGTGTGAGACGGAAAATTAATCCTTACAGGCGGAAAAATTCTAGGACCATCCGCCACGTGACGTAACAGTCGAGTGCTATGAAACCCAAATGTGTATAGAAACGTTGTTCAGGATTCAGGATACAAACGCAAGCGAATATTTCTGAGTGGTTGTTGAGGTTCTGTGTCGGACCACGTTTAATATGAAACGAAGGAAATTGGGCGAAGGATAGGATCAAAGTAGTAGGAATTTTAAAACGGTAAATACAGGAGGGGAGTAACGCTGAGGTTACGAAATGTGAAGACACTTTTCCCCCACTTTTTCAGAGGCTAGAAAACTTCTCAAAGTTCGCAACAGCGATTGTGAAATTTCCTTCCGTTGATATACCTATTTAAAATTCATCTCGCTAACTTTCATTGGTTAAAATTGTATTTTACAAAACTTTTGTATTTAATATGCATTTAAACAATAGTTACCGTTTGTCTTACATACAACTTATTAATCACTGGTACACATTAGAGCTGTTTTGGTAAGGTTCATCTGATAGATCATACTATCGTTTTAAATTAGATTAAAACTATTACTGTTGTTTTTACAATTCGCACGCCTTAATTAGTTCTGTGTATCTGACTAATGTTGATATAGTGCTAAATAGTACACAAGCCAGATTTACTGTAAGGGCACCTGTCACAAAAAATAAAAAAACATGAATCCTCTCTTAGCCGCATAAACGCGTGCCTTGATCTGTCAATACTTGGGAAAAACGGATTCCGGGAACAACTCAGTGATGCTTTTCAAAGAAATATACAACGCCAAAATGATCAGTTCAGAAAAAATCGTTATGTACTTTCTAAAATAACAGACTGCATTAAATTTTGTGGTGAATTTGTGGGTCTAAGAGGTCATAATGAAACACCTGAATTTAAAAATCTGGGTAGGCCTATATTCAGAGGTTTGATTAATTTCACTTCTACCCTAGATAATATTTGAAAAGAACATTTAAATACATCTATTTTTTTTGTATTTTTTTTCTACAAACTTGCCTAGATCTGTTCGTTTTGTGTGTGTACTTTATCTTGTGTAACTATTTATTCTTACAAGGTACAAATTATGAAGTTATACACATACGAACGGGGCCGAGAGAAATGAAGAGCATCCAGTTCAAACATCTTGTAAGACAATTTTACAAAAGAGAAAGACAAATTACGACTTACGTGAATGAACTATCGGGACACGTGTCAGTTATTTACAAGGGTTTTTGTTAATCTTTATCCTTTCAACTCTTTCATGAAAAATTACGAAGTTGCACAAAATAATTGCATTGTGTTTATTGACTATTCCATGGAATGGCCAGGCGTATGTGTTTCTATATGTTATTCGTTTTCCAGTGCTCGGTGCCTGCGAGACCGTTGAGTAGTTGGATCCACTGCACAGTTCCCTGCTATTGCAAAAAACGAGTTTGGCATGAAAGACAGCGAAATTTGTGTAACTTCTGACAATAATATTGGATCAAAGAGAAATTCAGATTAAAGGTTAAATTTAAGATTACAGTGCATACTGGTTAGTTAATAATACGATGGATTGATTTCAGTTTAGTGCACATTGTGTTTTTGACATTCTTAGAGCGTTGTTATGATACTTATAAATAGGCTTATTACATTCATGTCAGTTGGATTTTGGAAATACTGTACTGAAAAATTAAAAATATGAACCCGTATGCATAATTAATAAATCCTTTCTTTATTTTAAAATAAATTATAGGTGTATACCCACCCTGTATGATTTCTGTGTGGCTGATAATGCATTTGTTATGGTCCCACGTTTGTCAGAAAAGTCACCGAAAACAGACAAATATAACATAGAAATAAAGACTGTCGTGTTCATTCTGAACGTTGCTGCTGCGTCCCTGATTTAATTTTTCAACTCTACTTTATTAAACAGTAAGATGTTTGTGTGCAGTATAATTAATATCCGTCGTCAGCTCACAATAAAAATACTTTCGTCAAGTTCCGTTGCGCAGATAAAACGAGAAAGGAGTTGTACTGTACAAATAATATTTCTGGGTAAGTCAAATCGGGTTGTCTAAAGTAGTGATTCCTCGACACCTTACAGCCTTGCGTAAAATATTAGGGCACCTCCATCTAACACCAGAATTCTGCCAGCTAACCAATGTTTTTCTTACTTTATATTTAATCTGAAAAACCTATAACCGTAAATTGTAAGATACATTACGCTAGAAATTTAATTCAGCTGCTCTTTACATTTTCCAAAAAATGTTTCTCACTGCAAACGTTTTTATTTACATTTAGTCTACTTAATACTTGCAGTGTAAAATTTTCCCGGCACCCCAGCTTCATCCATTTTGGCTTACGAAGTTTAAAGATGAGGTAAATATAATTTCATGTGTCGCTTTCAAGAAGATTAAAAAAAAAAAATAATAATAATAAAATAAAACGAATTCAGTTTTGTGTCAAATTGGTTTGGAAATATATTGCTTGATGTCATCACTGCCCGGTGTTTGCACTGTGTAAACATACAAAACGATTAACATAATCGCAGGCCAGTCGTATTCTCGAAATGAGATTTTTCAGGCACGTGGCAGGATATATTCGTCAGGATCGCAGAGAAATGTAGAAGTACGGCAGGAACTTAATATTATGAGTGTTTTCTGTAGGATCACCTAAAATCGGCTAAACTTTTTTGTTGTTTATTTATTTTTATTACAACTGAGTACTACCCATCTAGTAATTTACATTTCGTAATTAAAGACACTAATCAAGAGATATAACCCATTGGCTATGATCTCCCCATTTAACTAATATTGTAACGATAATTTTCTCCTCAATAATTAATTTGTTAATTTTGTTTGTGTAAAAAAAAAAATTTTTTTGTTGTTTAGAATTTTTTTTATAATTAATTAAAATCAATTAATTAATTATGTTCTGTCGTGTTCCGAATCGTTTGTTAATTGTTTTAATGACTTTTCTGTATTTCTAAATTCTCTCACCACTCGATAGAATTCTCTCTAATAACAATCGATTTGTGTATTTTTCTTATTTGGAGGTTATCTTCCTTCAGGGTGGTGAAATTCTGGTAGTTAACTCTATTAAATTTACTTATTTCGTTAATTATATTTTAGGAATGAAAACATGTTCAATTATGTAATATATAAGAAACTTTATTAACAATTGTTTATCATTCGACTCTTTATCGATATGTAAATCGATTCTCAGGCTATCGTTAATTTGTACAGTTATTTATATTAGGATTCTTTTAGCAGTTATTTTAGGTAAAGTCAGAGAAATAAGGGCAAAGTTTATAAAGTATAACATTACAAATATATCACCTTAAAGATTAAAATACAGATATGATAGTTAATCATAAGTGATCATAAGTTAATCATAGTTAATCATAGTTAATGGTAAGTGAGCAGATTTCAAACCAATCAGTTGTAAAGGCAGTGTTGCGTTGTATTGTGGGTAATCAGTGATGGCTGCCGCTCGTGTATAGTTGAAAGACGGCCTCACCTCGCTGATTCAAAGTTCAATAAAAGATGCTTTCCCTCTGAATTTTCGTCCTTGTGGCTGCAATTCTTCCTTCTTGTGTTGGTGGAGTGTCTCTGGTTCAGTTTTAGTGTTGTACTTTGAAAAATAGTGTAGTAATAAGTAAATCTCACTTTTGTCTGTTAGGCTGATATTTGCACTTTTGTGTGGTGAAGTGTAATTACTATTTTAATTGTTTAAATGTTATTTTCACTGGTGTTCCGTTCTGTGTAGTATTAATTGAATGTCTGTAGGTATTTATTTCACTTGGTCTCCGTTTAAAAATGTGTTTTTACCGAAACTCTCGTTTTTGCACTTTAGGCTTATAATACATTCGCCATTACGGTAGTAGAAATTAGGTTAAGGTTTACCAAGTACACGCATCGAGTGCGCTATTCAACGTCTAATAATCACCTAATTTACTTCCTCCGTCTTCGGCTAAAGTCTTAGCCAAACCAATCTTATTCAATACATTATTCCAAATTTATTTGCATCCTGTGCATGTGAGAAAGTTACATTATATAACTGATTATATTTTTGTTATTCTTCAAATTTATTAACTAGTAAATACTTAATCTTCTTCTTCAGTTCATTCTGCGTAATTTGATACCAAATAATGTAGTTTTAATCAGTTTTTAGTCTAAAATGGTATTTTTTACTTCATTTTGTAATTGTAAGCTTTAAAATCACTTCCTGTCCTTGTCTTTCAAATGAAGCCATCTTACAAGTTATATTAATGATTATATTATATTTCAGATTGTAATAAAAGGTTTATCTTCCCTTAATTTCTTGCAATTAGATTAATCGGTTATGTTTTAAAATATTATACAGTAATATATGACTCCCCTCTTTAAATTTTGAGTTTTTACATTTCCATTTTTAACAATAATTCTGGCTATAATTTTACTGAATCTTCCTTACTTACATTTCCAATTACATGACTTTATTACTGATTTACCTTATATAAATTCCCTCAGTTTAATTGTCTTTCTGTACTTATTTCATCAAATTTGATGCTGTTTAGTTTTTAACATTTGGCCTAGATTTCTAACAGTTTTTACATACAAAGTTTTTTTTAAAATAATACATATTGGTTTATATATACCCTCTCTGACTTTCGTTGCTATTGTGACATAAATTAACATTTTCTTATTTTAACAAGTTAACAATTAGTATATGGTTCATACTATTAATACATAACACTTAATTCAAATTAATATTTGTCTTCCAAATCAATAAATTAACATTTTATACTCAATAATTCATAGTAATACATAATAAATATATCATAAATAAAGAATGTTGTTCAACTCTAACATCTTATACTTAATTATTAACAATAATACATATAATAAATATTTCATAATTAAAGAATGTTAGTGGTTCTGACATTTTTAAATTTGCTTATTTCTAATACCTTATTCTACATAAACAAAACATAATTATTATAATCTTTTTCTATTTCTTAAACTAGGTTCAAATATCAGTTTTTATCTGTTTCTTTTTGTTATCGGGGTAATGATATTTTGTCAGTTCACTTTTATTATGGCCTGCTCTTGTTTTATTTTTGTCATTCTAATGAATGTTATATAAAAAGAGTGGCAGTTATCTAAAAAACATATGTATTATCGGTCATGATAATACTCTATTTACATTATTCATGAACACAAATTAAATCACTTTAAAGTTGTAATATTTCATCATCTACTCAGTTTGTGAACATCAATATTGAAACATAAGGTTTATTTTTTATAACACTAAAACTTGCACTGATTCTCTTTTTATTCCTTGATTTTAATTCTAAATAGTTATATAGTTTTGTTAAAATCAAGAAATCTATTTATAGAATATAATGAAGGTTTGTTTTTTGGTATTATATTATTATCTCACATTGGTTCACTTTCAATTCTTACTCTATACACTTTTTGGCTTACATCTATTTTACATGTGGTTTTTACATTTGATATCTTGTTATACTTTTATTTATTATTATTATATTTATTTTGGGGTTTGGGATTTTTTTTATAAGAGCACTCCTTCTTCTTGTGGATGCTGTCTTGTTCTTGTTTCTTCATTGATCCCTTCTGTTCTTCTTGTTTCTTATAAAATTATTTCCTTCATCTTCTTGTGGATGTCATCAGGTTTTGTGTTTCTTCCTCACCTACTCTTCTTGTTTCTTACAACATATTTTCTTTTCTTGTTGTGGGTTTAGTCATTTTCTGGGTTTCTTCCTTACCTACTCCTATCCTACCTGGGTATTACCTTTTTTCTCATATTTAGTTTTTAAATTTATGTTGATGATTCATCACTCGTTGTAACCTTAGTTTTACATGAACTTTTATTTTAATCAATGATTGTATTCCACGGTGGTTCTTAATTAATTCTTTATATTATTTTGCTTTCTCGGATTTAACAATGTTATTATTTTATTTTTATGATCATTTTACCATTCATTTTTATGGGCTTATCTGTCATGCTACAATATCCATCAATCACATCAAGTGGTTTAGTTCGTCTCAGCCTTCTAGCTGCATTAGTTGTATCCAACAGTCGCCATATATCAGGGTGTACATGCTGCAAGACGCGTTGCCCGTGCTTCACTGCCTGCTTTTTTATTTCCTCAATGACAAGTTCAATTTTTAAATCCCTGTGTAAGTTGTCGTTTCTTACATACCACGGTGCATCAACAGTGCACCGAAGCACCTTGTTTTGAAATGTTTGAATTATATTTATGTTTGATTTCTTTGCACAGCCCCAGAGCTGTATCCCATAGGTCCAGATAGGCTTTAGCACTTGCTTATACAACAGCAATTTATTATGGATTGACAGCTGGGATTCGGCTAAAATGGTTGGAACATCTTAGCCGAATGGATGACTGCCGTACCACCAAATAACTATTGAATTGTAAGCCGAAAGCACGGAGAGGTGTGGCACGTCCGAAGAAGCGTTGGATTGACCAGCTCTAGTATGACTAGTTAGGACCGGTATAAACCGTTTTAGTTTTAATCCTTGCTGCTGCTGAAGATGGTGATGATGACTATATAAGCACTAGTCTCTTACTCCAGTGATAAAGAGTTACATAAACAGTAATTATGTAAGCTACTAATTACTACGTGTGTCTAAGTAAGCGAAACAACTTACCTTGCAGAATCCAGTTGACAAGCAAGTGAGAAGAATACTCTCATCGGAAACCAGAAAACAAAATACAGAAAAGAAACCTGTATGCCTTAAAGAAATGAGAAAAATTATGTCTGTAATTACTGCGACCATTTTTCAAACTTAAATACGGGTATTCCATCACTGTTAAGGCTAAAGATGAAAGCGTATAATGTACGGGCTAGAAATTAATCTGACGTTTCCCTCGGAAAGTCTGCATCTTGACATTAGAAATAAAAATCCAAGTGTACTGATTAATTAGAAATTTGTTGTAGCTTACTGTATTGACTAATTTACAATTATTTGTAGCTTGGTTTTCATAATGTTTTTCTTCTTTGTGGCGCAAGAAGATCGTCAGAAAGGAAATATAACTTTTTATGTTTACTTTTGCGACTTTATTCTACCGTTTACTTCAGGCCTCTAGTGTTTTCTACTGGTGTAGCTTATCTGGATCAAAAGTGGGTGAAAAAATCCAGTCTTGTTCTAACCGTGAGGTTTTACGTATGGTATGTACTAAGGTAGACAGGTACACCGTACTCGAATGCATGTGTATATGTGGTATGTCTGTTTTCACATTTATGTGGAACCTCAGGTTAGACGTTTTATTAGGCATGAGAGTTACTTTACGCTAAAAATAAAAATCAGATTAATATCTAAAATCTGTATAGAATCCAAGCCTTAGCATAGAAAATAATTCACGTGTGCGCCGTTTGTACTGTTTTCCAATATACGATTTAATTTTCCGTGCCATCGTAATTATTTGTTGCCTGATAGTAAATAAATGTCTGATAAGGGTGCTGAGCACAGTAACTGTCCGTTCGCCAAAAAGACAAACATAAACTTTGGTCAGATGTTTTACGACAAAAGCCAGTCGCACACTACAGTGGACATTTGTTCAGAATTTTAATTTCCCTTGGGTCGTTGCCAGTGTCCGTCACATATCCACTATATTGTTGCCACTTGAGCCGCTATAACCGTGTGGTGTGCGCTCTTTCTCACTGGTCGTTTCCCGCTGTGCCTAACTTTGAATATTGCGACGAGACGTAATGTGAACGTTATGACATGCGAATGTCGCTTTTTACGTCTAACTTGTTAAACGCCTGTGAATCGTGTCAGAAGTATTCCTATTCCAGTGCTCTTAATTGTCTTTGATCCAGCCAGGCATAGCATATAGCTATAAGCACCTTCACACCGCTAGCTTCCACTGGAGGAAAGAGAGAGACGGAGAGCTAGTGACGGAGAGGGGGAAGAATATGTATACGCAGATTAGATTAGATTAAAGGACGACGATAATAACCAAACTAAATTAGACTGTTCAGGGCCGGTAAGTAAATTATTCAGCGTTAAATCTGTTCTTGTTTAAGACTAGGCTCCAGTAGACAGGTACCTGGAAAACCTTATTTATTGGCTCTTCCACGTGCGTCGTATCGTCTGCTAAAAATAAGTGACGTAAGAAAATTACATCGTTGGTAAAGCCATTAATTGAGTGACGTTGACTAAAGCCGAACAACTTCTTACTGTGATACACTTTCCAGTCGATGTTTACAATATGGAAATTAAATTTTATCCGTTATCAAAAGTGAACAAAGTAGAGTGCTTTACAGCACGTGACAGTTCACGGTGTGGTGCTTCTTTTGAAATTTCACCGAGGAGAATTCTGTCGAAGAATTTGGGGATTCTTGCTCGCGTTGTGTTATTTTGACCCTTTAAGTGACCGTGAAAGGATTTTTGCAATGTTTTGTGGGAGGGTACTGACCCAGCTCTCCTCCTCAGGCTCTATACTTGTAAACTCCTGAATACAACTGCGTGATCCATTCTAACGGACAAAACAAGAAACCGTGATCATAGAAAGTACTGAGTCCGTAGTTTCCATAGAATACTGATTATTTTACATGGTATATTAAGCAGTTGGTACAGCAGTACCCCTCTAAACCACAGACCCATTGATTTGCAGTAACGTTTACTGTAACAATTTAGTGACCATTCATTAATCGCCATTGTGTATCCGGCACTGTAGCCTACACAAAAGCGCAGCGCGTCGACACAGCGAACCTGTTGTTATATCTGGTTCGTGTCTCTACGTGACGTGACTTTTACAGCGTCACCGTATGTAATTGCCAAATGGAAACAAAATATCGACCGAAGCAACCGTTTTCTTATGACTCTCAAAAAAATTCGAAATTACTAAATGATCCTTTAGATTTCTTAATAGTCGTAAACACAGAATTTTTTAATATAAAAAAATCCATATTTCAAATCCGTTAGTTCCACACTTCCCATTTCAATGTTCTTATTCGTTTTCTGTTTATCGATCTCAGTCTCTGTCTCTCTGCTATTCTGCTTTTTTTTGTCTGTCTTGTATTCGTAAACACGCGGTCGATAATTCAGTCTTTCACTGTGTAAATTAACTCGCTGTTGTTTGTGAGTATGCAAAAACGCCTACCGTCCTCTTTCATAATATTTTTGTGTCTGTTATGCTTCTTTTTCTCTCCATGTATCTAAGTCATCATCATCATATTCAAGGATTAAACCAAGGGTTGTTTGTTCCGGTCTCAAATAGACAAAGATTACAGCTGGTCACTCCAGCGCTTCCTCGGACGTCCCACACCTCTCCGTCCCCTCGGCTTATAGTTCCATTGTTGTTTGTGGATGCGGCAGTCATCCATTCGGCAAAGATGTTCTCACCAGTTCAGCCGATACTGGGCGATCCTGTCGAGTATACTCATAATATTCAGTTCCTGCCGTATATCTGTGTTTCTTCTATGATCATGGAGAGTATACCCTACCACGTGCCTGAGAAATCTCATTTCAGCCGCTTGGATGCGACTGGCCTGGACTTTCGTTAAAGTACAATTCTCAGACCCATAAAGAAGTGTGGGCAGAGCCATCACCTTGTAGAATTTTAGGCGTGTTCCTTTACTTGCTGACTTAAGGGTTCACCTAATAGTCCCGCACATAAGGTTGAACTTATGCAACTTATTCACAACGTCGTTGCTTGCATTATAAGACACACTGTAGCCCAGGTATTCAAAACTGCTAATTTGTTCCAGGACAGTACCATCTATAACAATTTTTGCCCGTAAGGGATCAGTTCCACGAAAAGGCATCACCTTGGTTTTAAGTGTGGATATTTGTATCCAGAGTCTTTGCAGATTCGATTTAACAAGTGTATACCCATCTGCAATCTGTTTTCAGAGTCCAACAGAATAGCCCGATCGTCCGCAAACAACAAAGTGTCAATTGTAGAGTGACCAATCCTAAAATGTTCTGGAAGACACATCTGCCAGTTTTGTGTGACATCGTCAATATATAAATTAAAAAGAGAAGGTGATAGTGAACACCCTTGTCTTACTCCGCAATTGATCAGGCCAACTCTAGGAGCTGTTCTCGGTCTCCCTGCTGCATGTATGTAAATCGTAAATATTATGTGTACCCCGGTAGTAGAATTCGTAGGAAATCGTTGTACCCGCCTGCCGGTGCGCCACGCTCATCTGGCAGATTTAAGTAGGCCTACATTCTCCCAGTCTTGCCTCATACGTACAGACAGTATTACTTTCGCGCTTTAAGGTAATAATCCGACGTTTACTTACCATTCCCGTGTACTGACAAACCGTGTGACAGTCTCAGTTGAAGTTAAATTTTATTGGATAGATTGTATTCACTTAAGTAAACGATCTATAGTCAAAAGACTTATTCTAAATGACCTCCTGTCCCTAAAAAATGGCGAATCATTTTGTCCGAATGATTAATTTCATAAAATTGGTTTAGAATCAGTATCTGTATATAATGAGACAGTGTGCGCTAAATTGAACAGTGTGTAGCTTTATACAGGGTGTTTCATATAAAACGCAACCCACTAATCAGCCTTCTGTAATATTTGAATTTACCGCCAAACTCCCCTACGTTTTACTGGAATAGACTCGTCCAACAATTGAACATTGCGCCGGCGCAGTAAACTGCCACTGATACCTATGACAAAGCGATCATAACGCTCAGTGCATTGTTAGAGAGAAAATGGTTTTTTCGCAAGACGAACGTGTTTTTATTCTTGAGTCGTACTTTAGCACGCGATCAGTGGTTGCAGTGCAAGAATCTTTTTGCCGTAAGTATCGTGATACACCAGCACCTAACAAGACATCGAGTTTAATAAAATTTACGAGTTTTTGAAAGCCCTCATCGTAAAAATCCGCCGCCTGTGATTTCAGCCATTCATTAACGCCCGCCTTCAGCTCTTCGTCGTCTTCAAAGCGCTGTGTTGCCAGCCACTTTTTCATACGCATGAACAGGTGATAATCGCTCAGTGCCAGATCAGGGCTGTATGGGGGATGATTGAAAAGCTCCCATCCAAACTTTCCCAGAAGTTCTTGCGTTCGTGATGCTGTATGCGGTCGGGCGTTGTCGTGGAAGAGCAATACCCCGGAGCTCAACTTACCGCGTCGCTTGTTTTGGATTGGTCTCCCGCAGCTTTTTTAAGGTTTCACAGTAAACCTCGGAGTTGCTTGTGGTACCCCGTTCCATCAACTCTACCAGGAGAACCCCTTTTCTGTCCCAAAAAATTGTCACCATCATTTTCCTTGCTGACAAGGTCTTCACACACTTCCGCTCATCATCGTGCACATTGGTGCGGCCATTTTTAAACAGAACACACCACTGCCTTACTCCATTACATTCTTCCCATACACCTCACACAGTCGCCGATGAATGTCCACCGGTCTGCAGTTTTCTGCTTGCAGAAATCGTATTACTGAGCGCACTTCACAACTCGCGGGATTTTCAATCGCAGCACTCATTTTAAAAATTATTATTAACAAGCACCTACAGCAACAAACCACGAACACTTGAACAACTGAAGGTCAATATCGAACAAGCTGTTTTAAATATCAACCCAAATACTCTAAAAAAAATTGCAAGAAACACAGTGAAAAGGGTGGAAGCGTGTATTCATGAAGATGGCGGCCACTTCCAGCATTTACTCTAGAATTTTAAGTATTGTAAAGTTTGGAAATAAAATATTTAATTAAATACTTTACATATGTCTTTTTTATTTAAATGTAATTACTGACATAGATGGGTTGCGTTTTATATGGAACACCCTTTATATTGCAACGGTACAACCATTAACGGTACTGTGCATTGCAAAAATAAATGAAGTAAATAATAAAAATAAATAAATATGAATTAATAAACATGATTCAGATTGCATAAGCTGTATCGTAGTTAAAAATAGGGAGCGCAGAATTCATGCATGGACACGCATTCCCGACGCACCTGTCGCTAGCGTTGTGTACACGCGTATTTTGTTTGTGTATGTGAAGCCTGTCCGTTCCTGAAATGTAACCAACCCTTTTCAAGTAGAATAGTTTTATATTTTATTTTAATTATAAGGAAAATATGTACGATAGGGTAAAACAAAAGACACCAAAGTGTATAGAAATTAAAAGTGAATAAAGGGTTAAAAGACCGTGCCGAAATGACGAAAAGTGCAATTACTATACGTAAAAAGTGAATAGCTCTTTTTGTAATTACAATAAAGAAGTGTAATTTACGTATAGTAAACATATAAAAAATTAGTGATCGATTGAGCATCGAGTGATGTGAAACAAACTTCGTAATTCGCGAAGATAGGCGAAAATAATGAATTGAACCAGAGTGGGGTAAGTGACGCTTCGACAAAATCTGACAAGTTAAAAATTGTTCAGACATGAGTTTTTGCACGACCTGACTATAAATACTAGGTCGCGCTAATAAAGCTTCTTCTTCTCGATTCAAACCGTTGCCACAGGAGGCAATGTCAGTCGACGTCGCTAATTTAAATTTATAGTAAGAGGCACAGGACAAAGTGAAGTCCAACCAGAGCAGCAGAGCACATACGATGAGGTCTATGGACACACACCCGCAGCATATGATGTGAGGCGTGACGACTAGTAAACCGTACATGCAGTAGAATCCGGCCAGAGGACCAAGAGGACACGGAGTACGCAGACTGAGGACCAAAGGAGGACGTACGGATGATTAATCACGTCAAACGAGGTGATGAAAAACCAATGTAATTACAGACATTTGAAAGACACTAATTAAAGTTAGAATCCAAGACATTCAACCTGTATTAAAATAACTAATTGTACACAAATGTAAAATCAGAGTAAAATTTAGAGTAATATCTCTTGTATAAAATTTAGTAATTGAGAGTAACATAAATGATAAGAGAAATATTTGATTTTTGAGTTAACGTAATTAATAAAGTCTTGGTTGATAAAGAAGAATGCATATCCAGTATAAAGTTTTAAAACTAATTAATATTAAAGAAATTGGAATACAAGTAACTTCATTATTAAAGTAAATTAATCAGAAATTGCAAAAAGATGATCACACAATGAGTAAGCCGAGAGCAAAATGAATATTCAATTAATTAAAATTAGATAAGATTTATGTATAACCTGTGTATTAAATTGTTAGCTATAAGTTGTGTACGAAGGAGTCGTACAAACGATATAATAATGAGTAGTATTTCTATATGCGAAATGAAAAATTTTGTTTAATAAAAAATAAATAATGGAACAATTTCAAATTTAAATAACGTATCATCTTCTTATTACGATTACACCCATGAATTCAATACATTATATAATTTGTTATGTTACATAAATTGGCCCTGAACGTGGGGCTACACAAATTAAATTATATATCAATGTTTGTGTTGTTATAATATGTATCAGGTCTAATATTTAGTCGTAGACAGTACAGTACTTACGACAACCTTTTGATGAGCATTTAGAATTGTACGGATTGAAATAAGTTCTGATAAAATAAAGTTCAGAATTTGTTGCTAGTTTTATAGGATTAAATAGTAGCTATGATATCGTTTGTGGGGAACTTCCACTAATTGGTTTAGCGTTTGTGGGGGAATTTCATAAAAAATTTCCGAATGAACAAAACCGTCGAAATTTTTTAGCACGTTTGTGCCCCTTGAAGTTTCTTCTCACCGTTTATTTAAGACTAAAAATTGGCGATTTTTAAACATGTTCATAATTTTTGATCAACAAAGTAGTTGCAAAATACCTCCAGCGGTGGACCAAACTACAGGTAATTACCAATACCTATAGTATTATGAATTCCTTTAGGTTTATGGATGCTGGTGCAGTAATTTTATGTAACTTCAGCTAACCAGGCGTGATCAGAAAACGACTTATGGTAGAATTACAGCTAATTAGCGACAAATTATAGTACGTTGAAATTTTTGAATTTTCTGCGATTTTTGAGCGACTTGGTGAACTTTAACAATACACTTCGGTGGGTCGTGTGGTGTTAAAACTTCAAACTATAGGCCTACTCGAAAGTGGAGACGCAGAAATTTTTGAGTGGCAGTTGTATGTTAATCGAAAAACAAAAAAATTCGAAAGGTTATGATCCAGATATGCTTGATGTTTCCTGTAATCTTTATAAGATGGGACAGAGAGAGATAAAAATTACAACGATATATTAAAAAGTCATTCAGTGATATGCGTGTAAGTTGCACGAGAATGGTCCAACTATGAGACCGGGAGCACAGCCAGTTTGTAATTGCATAATAACTTTCCTGCGTTAAGTAGTATTAACTCGAATGGATTAGATTCAATTGAATGCAATTAGATAATTGTGAATCGTATTGTTCCTTTGTCTCATGTATTAATGTACTTTGTCGGCGGTAAATTGTTTGTGTCGCGTCTGGCGGTAAATTAGTATCAAACACAAGGTGTTTCTGAAATTTTAGTTTTATGTTTACATTTTTTACTGTCGCAGAATACAGATTAATAAAAAAAAGAACCTTACTCGATGAACTTATGTCAAAATGTGTAAAGTTAAATCAGTTCATGACTGTGGCCATGTCGCTGATATGATAAAATGGAAAAAGGGTGAATAACTCACAGGGTTAAATACTTTTCCGTAATCATACACGAATTCCCAACATACTTTGCCCATATGCTTTGCCCCTTCTTCGCGTCATCTCTAGTTTTTCCTTTTCTTTCTACAGTTTTTACACCTACTGTATCCCAAGTTTGTCAAGTTTTTCCCTCTTTTTATTTTTCCCATTTTGCATGTTTTTCTAATTGTCTTGTCTCTTCTTTTCGTTACCCGTGTTAACTTATCTTCCTTCTTAAATGCAAGTTTGGATGGTATCTCAGAGTGTCCTCTAACTTTTATGTTTTTCGTTGTACGTGTATTTATAACTCCTCAAACTCTTTTCAGATACTTCATCTCAACAGCTTTTATTTTGTCTGTTTTCCAAACTCACGATCAAATTGTAGAGTAGGCCTCAAATACTTTGGATACCTTCATATTTTGATCACTGAGTAATTCACGACGTTATATACTGTCTGGCCACGACTGGATGATCTAGGCTGCTCTCCCCCACCACGCGGTCGCTTGTAAGCGAGGTAGGGTGAATATGTGTACTAGCCGTTTGGTTTACACCCACTTAGCCTACCGTATGCTTCTCCCACCTTACACAATGCTCAATCATCGAATCGCGGCCAGACAGTAGTTTCCTTGTTTTTCTGTCCCTGTGTTCTATTACGCTCTTGCATCCTTTTTCGTCTGTTGTCACTCCTAACTAGGTATCTTTCCTCTTCCAATACTGTATTGTTACCGCACTTCTGAGTTCTTTGTAATTCTTTCTCACTTCTGGCCAATGAACGCCATCCTGTGACTGGCAGTTCTTAAATATTTACTATTTCTTGTCCCGCCGCCTAGGAAAACTTATCGTCTCCACGAATGCGACGTCGATGGTTACCTACACGATCCTTGGTTGGGGTTACTTGACTAAAACCCATAAGCCTAAGCTTTAGTCTCTTCTGGACCGAGTACTCCCCTGGGCATGTAAAACCCACTATTTAAGTTCTAACCAGACCATCAGAGAATCCCTTCGTGTCCGTTCCCAGAACGTCACCATACGGACAATTTCCAGAAAGTTTTACCGCCGCTGTGCCCGCTTCCAGGGCAGTCCCCTAATTAGCGCCCTTTGGCAAACTCATCTGTCACGTGAATATTGGAGCTGGCCTCGGCGAACCTACTGCCGGCAGGAGGCCACAACTAAATTCAGGGTTTTTTCTTCGTAACGAGAGCTGTTAAGAAGCACGGGACGAGACACAACAGCGGGCGACGCACGGGCGTGTCCATCGCTCCGTACAACCCTTGGTCTTCGCTCCGTCTTGTTGAGGCGCCTTTTCTTTGAATATATTGCATCTAAATACTATTTTTCATTGTTTAGTTTGCGCGCGCGCGCGCGCGCGTGTGTGTGTGTGATCACCATTTAACTTATGAACAGTATGGTTCTACTGTACTTACGCAAAGGTATTGTTATTATCAACAATAACCATCTGTTTTCACAATTAGGCCTACAATACGTAGAATAAATGATTTTAATAAAACTGTGATGTGTTTCTGCTGATTACGTCAAGCCTGTAAAATGGTGCCTGTAAAATGGTAACTACGTCCATAAAGCACTTCAAAACACGTTTTTACAACTGCAGTATTGTGCACACGTGTACATGATTGTGAGTTTTATGGCTGTACCGTAAAATCTGTACACAGAAATAACACTCTTTTAATTGGGGGGGGGGGGCAGAACGTTGTAATAACAGTTTTATGACCCTTGCAACCTGGTCGTTTTACTGATTCGCCAATCAATTTTATTGTTTCCTTTCATATTTGAAATATAGGTTAGAGAAAGTAATACTTTTGAGACAGAAATCCAATATCCAATCGTAGAAAGGAAAAATATTCAGCTCTTGGAAATAATAAAGCAAATATTATAAATGAAAAGGTTTAGCAGTTTATGTAATATTAGTACTTTATTACATACTTCATGATCGCTAACGTACAAATGAAATTTCTTGAGCTACGCGTTTCGAAACTTCATATTTCTCTTCATGCGTCCTTATTGTATTTATTTATTTATTAGGTGCTTAGTATTTACTACTAAGGATCAATAAGTAAATAGGAGTACAACATACATAGAGGGAGAAGCCGTCCGATGATGGGACTGCCTTAGTTAGTAACAACGGTGTAGGAAACAAAATAAACACTTGGCAATCAGGTGTGAAGTTCACTGCTTCCTCACGTCTTCTTGGAGCGTCGGATTGATCGTAGACTGTTGAACGTATCGTTCCGATGTAAGCGAAGCTTCACTCCCTCATCAACAAATGATATCAGCGCGCCGTGTGTTCATGTTATTGACATACCACGAGGCGTCCAGAAGAGTTCATAGGATATTCGATTGGCGTCTCCGAATAATCTTGGTGTTTAATGGACGGGCGCAACCCACAGGTGGACTCCGTATGACAAATAGGTTTGATGACGGTTTTCATATGAAAGAAGTTTGTTCTCAACACACAATTTTAATTTTCTTCCAAGAAGTCAGTAAAGTTGTTGGCGTTAACGTTTGATGCGCGACTTTTTAGTTGTTTTGTCTTTTGTTAGGCCCAGTTACTTTATCCCATGTTTTATTGGAATCATAACGCCTTTTATTATTATTTGTCAGCAGACGGTATTATTTCTCTTATAACTGACTTTTAGTATTCTGTCTGAAGCGTGTGTTGTGTCCCAATCGTCTGTGTCAGGCACCCAACTAATCTGCTGGTTCTGGTCACTTGGTCTGTTTCTTCTTCTTTGGCACTACAGGCCAATATGAGCCCTGGCTTCCAACACCAATGTTCTCCAATGTCTCTTATCCATTACCATCTCAGTGTAACCCCTGATATCCATTCTTCTTAGATCTAGTAGCACATCATCCAACTAACTTATTCCAGGTCGGCCCCTCTTTCTGTTTTCATAGACTTGCGCCCTCAGGTTTTTCTCCGGCATACGCTGATCATCCATTCGTTGTAGGTGACCTAGCCATTGTATTCGTTGAGCCTTTGTTATTGGTCTTATTACTGACTTTTAGTATCCTGTCTTAAGCGTGTGTTGTGCACAATCGACTGTGTCAGGCACCCAACTAATCTGTCGGCTCTGGTCATTTGCTCTTTAATCTGTTTATTCGTTGCCCCGAAAATTCTAGGAATATTATTTCCATGACTTGGTTCATTGTTTTATTGTTTACCTTTAATTCACATCGTTTGCGATATGAAGATATCGTCACGTCTGTAGATTTCTCAGAGAATATGTCACGGCTGAAACTTTCGCACATTCTTCTATTAAACTGACGTAGGACTGCGTACAGGTTTTTCATTACAGATATTAAGACTGCATCATTTGCGGAACAAACTGTATTGACATTGTGGTCTCCCATCTGACAGAATTTTTTTTGTTATCTAAATCTGTAATTAAATTATCCATAATAACATTGAACATTAGAGGTCTCAGGGTTTGGAAAGTTATTTTGTTAAAATTATTTGTCTTCAGAAGGTAATATACTCTAACATTTTAGCTGACAGTTTTTGGCAGTGACTCTGATTTCTTTCTTACTATTATCCAAATATTTTATTTTATCACACTTGACAGACACTCACCTCCAACTTTTATGTCGTCAGCTGGTACAGGCGTCAGCTGGTAATAGGCCTATATTATATTTGTTATTTTGTAATTTTTTCAGACGAATCTTTAAATTTTCCTGATTCAGTTCATTCTTCACTTTCTCTATCTCCATCACGTTTTCATAAAGTAACACTTGATCGCCAGCAAGTCTGAGATTTGGAAGATACATTCCATTCAGATTGTCAGTCTTTTTTTATTTGCTTCCAAAATATAACGCAATGACAACTCTTAATTAATTATAATAACTGATAAAAAATTTACAGGCATTGCACAAATGCAGTGCACAGAGAAGGGCATTGAAAATGCTTCAATAAATCTAAAAAATATATATATATGCAACGTATTTAATAAAGTTGTTGAATTTAATTTCAAATACAAATACACTTCTATTTGTGTTTGCGGAGCCCCACGATCTTGGAGCGCCAAATTTTATGCAACGTATTTATGTGTGTGAATTTTTATATGTACTTTAATTTGTATAGCCCCACGTTCTTTGGGAGCCAAATATGCAATAATACATATACATAAATACATATTGTATCATATCTTATTTATTACAAATTATAATTAAATTTATAAAGTGTTGCTTGTTCTGATATTCTGCGGTAATCGAGCCCCACAAGTTGGACTCGCCAATTTTGTAATATATATGTGTAAATTGTGTGGGTATAATAAAATAAATAAAAGGTTGATGTATGTAGATTGTGCTCTCCTGTAAGTCCCACTGGTTGTGCTAGCTGATTTTGTAATAAAACGATATTGCAAAATATAGCTTAATTTATAATATGTGTAGTGCGTAGCTAATATCTTCTTGTCTTCTAAGCTCTCACTGCTGGTCTTCACTTTGGTAATATATAATTGTAATTGTAATGGTGTTCTGGTATAATATTACCCAGATTGACTTTTATGGTGCGTAGGTGTAGTAATGACATTCCGCTCCGGGAGACGTCGATTTGGTAATGTTCCTAAATAATGCTGTTATCAAATGTTCTTGGTGTATGTTGTTGTTGTAGCAATTTGAAATGTGATATAATTTTATAATTCTGAAATAATTGTTTTCGAGGTGTTTATATTCTTAAAATTTAGTAATAAATTGAGATTATTGATTGTAATTATAAATAGTATGGTATGGTGTGTCTTCTAGTAATGATCTTCCCTTCGTTAAATTTATTAAAAAGACAATCCCCTTTGAATTAGGCGCGAACAGCTCTCTTCTTCTTCCTCTTGAAAGGTTGTAATTCGCATATATTGCCTTTAAAGGTTGTCGAGTTTTCTTTATTAATTAATGGTTATATTCCTTTATTAAAGAAATCAAATTCAATTCACTGGATAACAAGCGTTTATTCAACAAAATAATGAATCTGCTTAATTGAAAACAATGTTATAATGCCGTATCGACTCACTCAGGTCCGGTCGATCTATGACTTTTATATTGGTATTATACACATATAGGTTCTTTTAACGGTTATTTATAAAAAAGCCAGAGAAGGTCAGGGTCAGAAAGTATAACACTTACAATGCTGAAAATGTATTAAAATTAAACAATAGAATGGTAATTAGTAATAATAAAAGTTTATATATAATTTTTATTCACCACAGTACAGCAAACAGTCGACTGGTTGTGTTGATGAGATCAGTCAAAATGGTCGTCTGGCGCATGCGTGGATTTCACCTTCTAACATTGACAAAGTACTTGTGGAATAAATATGTTCCTTCTGCGATTAAATCCTCTTCGTAATCGTTTAATCTCTTCTTGGGTATAGTTTAATGTCACTGGAGTAAGATGGAAAAGTCACTGGGTGTAAAAATGTTGTTAAATAAGTAGATCAATTGGTGTTTATGTGTGTCCGTTTAACCTCGAATATTCACTTGGTATTTGGTGTGATTCCAGTGTTATTTCGTTTAAATAGTGATATGTGATGCTGTTTATAGGTGTTATGTAGTTCATAGGGCAACTTCACAACTTCACAAGGATTAGAATAGTTTAAAATTTAATTTTTACACAAAAACTGATTCCGAACTTTAGTTATACGTAATCGCCATTAAGGTTGGGTTTTATAAAATATTCACGTAAAGTGTGCTCTTCAATGTATAATAATGAACTGCGTGGATTTCCTTCGTCATCCGAAACGTCTTAGCCAATTTAATATTAAAAAGACATTGTTTAAAATTGCCATAACTTCCGACACACTTTAATTTCGTGCACTATGCTTATAAAGTAAATTCGTTATTACTTAACTGTTTGAAATATAAAATACATATTCGTTTTCACTATTCTATTCTACTTATTTTGATAGTAATTAAGTTAGTATTACAAAGTTTTATCTGAAAATTATTTCTTATAATTTTTTGGGAGGTAGGCCTAAAATTATACTTCCCTGTCTTCTATGTAAATAATAGCCATTTTAACTAATATAATTATTATTCTATGAAATCTGAAATTTGTATAATTATCAATTCTCACTTATTTTATTGCAATTTAGTACATTAATGATGGTTTTTTCATATAATTCAGTTGTATATGATTCCCCTTCTGATAAAGTTAGTGAACCTATTTCAGTTTCAAATGGTATTTCATTATACAAATAAATAATTTTACTCATAGAATGACCATATCTTTAGAAAGCCTTATTTAAATAGTATTTAATATGTTGGGTGTATCTTGCCTAAATATTGTCAGTTTGACTGGTTTATAAGATTAGGTTTATTAATTATTCTGCATTTTAACTTTATTATATTGCCTAGATTTGAATTGTGGCTATTTGCAGAATGTTTTACTAATGTAATTATTTTATTTCCTTCTCTGACTTCTGACTCTGATATATTTGATTAAAAATTAGTTCTCTGATCTGGCATAACAGTAATTATAGATTATACAATTAAAATATAACACCCAGATATATAAAACTGGTGTTCTTAATAACATTGTTTTGGTATATCACCTAATAACATAATAAAAAGTATTTCTACCACATTGGAATGTTATCTAATTTTAGATAATGCATTCCTAAATTAACATGAACAATAAAATAACAATTATAATACTAGTATTTCTTATGACTAACCCTTACTTATCTAAATGCTATATTTAATTAGAACCCCACATTTGGATCCATATATAATTGTTAATACCTTCTACTACTCCATCATAAACAGTTAGTTCTGTAATTCCCCATTTTATAAGATTTATGCCCCCTCTTAAAGTATAACCCTGGCTATCTAAGTTATATTCCATTCTATGGAATGTTCTTACAGTTTTAGTAGCTTTTTATTAGTAAAATTACTACTTCATTATCAAAGTAGGCACTGTTCACAAAACTTAAAGTTTGTTACTTTGTACTGCTACTCATGCACCTTTCTTAAAGTTTATTAGTTATAATTTGATCACTTACACCTTTCCATGGTAAATTATTACTATATTTACTAGTCTTTTTCTAGTTTTTAATATGAAATATTCAACCATGGGGGAACTGTGAAGATTTGTTTATGCACATTACACAATAACTTTTTGAATGCACTAATATTTACTACAGCTAACACTTTTAGTTTTTTGTCAGTTTTACAGTGATATGGTTTTTTATTGTGTTATACTTTCTTTTTTGGGCATTCATTGATTTTGGGGGTTCTTTCCTTATGGAGTTTTTGTTTTATATGGGTCGTCTTAATTATTCTTCTTTCTTCTTGAGTTTGGTTATTCTTCCTTCTTCTGTAGTTTTGGATTATCCTTCCTTCTTCCTTCTTCTGTAGTTCTTATTTTTATTATTCTTCCTTCTTCTTTGAGTTTGGTTCTTCTTTATTCTTCCTTCTTCCTTCTTCAGTAGTAGTAGTTTTAATTAGTCTTCCTTCTTCTTTCTTCAGTAGATTTAGTTTGTTCTTCTTTCTTCAGTAATAGTAGTTTTAATTATTCTTCTTTCTTCTGTCTTCTGTATCTTTGATTGTTCTTCTTTCTTCAGTAATAGTAGTTTTAATTATTCTTCTTTCTTCTGTCTTCTGTATCTTTGATTGTTCTTCTTTCTTCAGTAATAGTTGTTTTAATTATTCTTCTGTCTTCTGTATCTTTGATTGTTCTTCTTTCTTCATTCTTCAGTAGTAGTAGTTTTAATTAGTCTTCTTTCTTCTGTCTTCTGTATCTTTGATTGTTCTTCTTTCTTCAGTAATAGTAGTTTTAATTATTCTTCTTTCTTCTGTAATAGTAGTTTTAATTATTCTTCTTTCTTCTGTCTTCTGTATCTTTGATTGTTCTTCTTTCTTCTCTAGTTCTGTAGTAGTAGTTTTAATTAGTTCTTCTTTCTTCAGTAACAGTAGTTTTAATTATTCTTCTTTCTTCTGTCTTCTGTATCTTTGATTGTTCTTCTTTCTTCATTCTTCAGTAATAGTAGTTTTAACTATTCTTCTTTCTTCTGTCTTCTGTATCTTTGATTGTTCTTCTTTCTTCGTTCTTCAGTAATAGTAGTTCTAATTATTCTTCTTTCTTCTGTCTTCAGTATCTTTGATTGTTCTTCTTTCTTCAGTAATAGTAGTTTTAATTAGTTCTTCTTTCTTCTGTCTTCTGTATCTTTGATTGTTCTTCTTTCTTCATTCTTCATTAATAGTAGTTTTAATTAGTTCTTCTTTCTTCTGTCTTCTGTATCTTTGATTGTTCTTCTTTCTTCATTCTTCAGTAATAGTAGTTTTAATTATTCTTCCTTCTTCTGTCTTCTGTATCTTTGATTGTTCTTCTTTCTTCATTAGATTTAGATTGTTCTTCTTTCTTCAGTAGCTTAGATTGTTCTTCTTTCTTCTGTCTTCAGTAGTTTTTCGCTGTGTATGCCTTGGTTTCTTCTAGTCTGGTTTCCTTGACGGGGTATATTAATTGCCTGCTTCTATCTTTCCTGGGTAATCTTGTTGTTATCATTTTTAGTTTCCTGGGTTTTTAAATTTGTATTATATTATATTATTTGCAGAAATTTTCTTTATTCAATCTTTCTTGTGAATATATTAGTAAATAGTGCATTTTAATTAATTCTCATCTGGATATTCCATATCTTAGAGCTTTATTAATGATCATTGAGTAATGTATTTGTGTGGATTATCTGTCATGCTACAATATACATATACACAAATTTAGCGTGACCGGTCTCACGTTCAAGATTGACAAATTATGTAACAATATAACATTTAAATTGGGTTTCAGGTGTATCTGCAATAAGAACTCTATGTAACTTGTAACGGTATTTCAAATTTATTTGATATTATTAAAAATTGTGCACATGGCACTGACTTCGATTTAAAACATTCGTTATTAATTGTTATTATGCCGTAAGGCTTATGCTATATACATCCTTACTGACTAAATATTCTATTCTACTAATTACGGTATTAAAGAAAAATCTCATTTTCAGACTACTCAGTCGATTAATGTGTTTCAAAATATCAATATTTAAATCTCTTTTTATATATTGTAATGTACTCAAAATATTAATAGTTATTGAATTTATCTTTTGTTTCTCAGTACTGTTTTATCTCAAATACTAATTGTTTTCATTTAAATGTTTTGTATTCATTTTATTTCATATTAATTTGAGCTCTTGTTACGTTAATCGTATTTCTAAAACATTTATGATTTTAATTCTACTTTACAAGAAACATTGGCTCTTATTTTTAAATAAAATAGAAATGTCTTTAACTGTCTTTGAGTTCATTGTATGATTAAGATATAAATAAGTTGTTTATCACCTTATTGTCGTAAATCATACTCGATCATTTTGGTCCATCTGTAGTTGTCCTCGTCTCGCATTCCAGCGTCGGCTGTCTCTCTTCTCCTCTTGTCCAGCGTCGTATCTCTCTCTGGAACTCTCCTCTTGTCCAGCGTCGTATCTCTCTCTGGAACTCTGCTCTTGTCTAATGTCGAATCACTCTCTGGAACTCTCCTCGTGCTGTTTCTGACGTCAATGGATCTTTTTATGTAATTCTTCTTATGTACTGCTGTTATTATTTAAAAATGATTGTCTTTACAACATAGTTACATAGTTGTATGTAACTGGAAAATTTAAACTATTAAAAAAAAAAATAAATACGCCGTGCGGACGGGCATAAGCTCCCGCTGCACCGTGGATGATTTAAGAAAGAGAACCACTGTAGCTTGCGTGTCCTATTTATACCCATGTCTTGGTCGACACCTGCAGTGGTACGAAATCGACATGTCAGAAACTGTCTCTGGATTCAGTTCCCCCACTCTTTGTCAATTTCGCTATTTCTTATATTTCTGCGAATTGCAGAGTCCTGTAAGTATAATCTTATACTTATCTTATAACTATTTTTACAACACATGTTCACTGTAATTTTGGACTTTGCAACTTAACCCTTTCGATTTGTACACAGTTATTTCACTATTACACTCGTACGGTGTGGCACTTTCGCGTGGTTTTCGTACACAGTATTTAGTAAATTTTATTACATTTTATTGTGGTTTTGGATTTTAATTCTTAATTATAGTTTATGAATAATTACGGAAAAACAGTAATTGTGCAATTATTCATCTTGGGGTGGTAAACTCGCCTGCATAGACCTGCGTTCACACACACTAGCAAAATACTGGTGTACACACTTTCAGTTACATTTGTGTGTGTGTGTGCACGTCGATTCAGGTCGAAACACCTGTTCATATTTTTGTCTGAGCCAAGCTTGCAATCCCTGACATGCTTATTTCTAATATATTATTAATTATTTACAGTTTATTAGGTAAATTTAAATTTTTATATTCAGTGCTCAGTACATCACTTATTTGTACTGTCGCATTATTCCTCTGCTTGGTAACAAAAAAAATTTAATAAATTTATTTATTATAATTTTTTTTTATTTATTATTATTACATTTGCAAAAAAAAATGTAACAAATAATAAAGAATAATATTCGTCATTTCACCCTTAATTGGAGTGTATACAAATATCTTACCTCCCCTCTTTGTACGCTCACTGCTCGTGACCTTGTAGTAGGGTGGCTTTAACAAACAGCTCTGATCTGACTGGTTTCATTGACCTCGTTGTTTTCATGTGTAAAACTTCCTAAATGACGTTGCGTGGAATTTACCAATTTCTTTCTTCTGTATCTCATCATATACGATGAAAGTGTGTTGTCCTACTCGCTGTCTTAACGTATACGGTCCATTATAAAGTCTGAAGAATTTCTTCGCCGTATTATCACTCCGTTTTCCCACTGGATTTGCTTTGAGTATCTTTAGAACAACTTTGGTTGTGGGTCGCATAATTGGGTACAGTCGGACTGCCTTGGAAAACACATCGATACATACCAATATGTGCTTCACACCTCGACTTGATCGTGGTAGTGGTCCCAGAAAATCCACTGCAATTAGCTCTCCTTTGCTCTCCTTCTGTATACTCTGCATTCCTACATATGTGTGTAAATTCGGTCCTTAATTTCACATTATCTTACTCATACATTCTTACCTTCGCTTCTAATCTTCCTTAACTCTTTTCTTAACATGACATTACTTTATCTAATACATTACTTATACAATACATTAACATTCATTACCTTTTATTACATTTCTTTAACATTACCTTTCTGATCGCTACTACTTTCCTGAAATACACTTCCGTAACAGAATACTCTTTTAGCTTTGTAGTGTGTCGCATGATCGGTTACAGAGGAACTGTCTTGGAAAACAACGATATTTTTCTCGACGTCCTTAATCCTAAGTAGTCTCTGCCCTTTTGACTTTTCACTCTCGCTTTCTTCTGTGTCCTTGTATCTTCATTAAGTGTTCGCTTGATCAGCCGTTCTAACAATTATGGCAATTATTTCCATTCCTAACCCTTTCTTCATATTAATAACAACAGTAACATCTTTTACCATTACTTTCTTAAATATTTCTCTACAATAGCATTCCTTACCATCAATAATACATTTCTTAATTAACCCTTTCAAATAATATTCTTTATTTCTTTTCACTAATATTTCTTTTTATTTGCTATCATATCCTTAATAAATAACATTTCTTAATTATACTCTCTTATATTATTACACATATTATTTCTTATTATTAATAATTAAGAGTTATATTATTTTATTTTAAAAATAATTATTCATTCCATTCGGGTATTGAGTTCTGAGTTCAGTGTGTAGTTCGATCTTACACCCCTCGTTATAACAATTGCATTGTCCATAGTCTACCGGACGTATATTGTTCCTTTGTAGCGTAGTCGCCGTGCTTACCATTGTTCTCACCCTCGTGTAAACAACGTCCGCGTTCCATTGTATTACTGCGATGTTTGTTTTTATCGTAGAAGTCACCTGTTCATAGGGTAACATTTTCGTTTTGCCTCTCTTTCTCTCGTAACAAATGCTTCGCTCTTTCTCAATTCTCTCGTCACTAGTTTGGTTGAGTGAACCTACCTGAACAGTTGTCGACGGTTTTTTCATACGTCGTTTATGATAACCTCTGTAGTTTTTATAATTACAGTTATAATTATCGATACTATAATTATCGTTCGCTTTATATTTCTCGTGCTTATACCTACCGTCATATTTACCACAATTTTGGGTAGTGTTTCGTATAGATAATTTACTACGTTTATTGTTAGGCCTACAGTGATATTTATCTCCGTAAGTGTGGTGCCTTAAGTGTGTCATCTTATGTGACTTACTATTGTGTGTGTGTCTCACACTTGGAATTTCACTATTAATAAGGTATGTTTTATTAACCTTTATTTGCTTCTCCTCCTTAATGTTAATTACTTTATTATAATTATCGTTAGTAATTACACACGTATTTTTAACTACTATGGTTTGTTCACCTTCTACTGACGCTATGTGCGTATTTGTGTCGCTAATTTTCTCTTTTGCTCCTTCTCTTAGTATTGTATTATATTCTTTTACCTTTTCACCTAATAGTGACTTATCAGTTTTAAATTCTTCTATTTGTCTATCTAATCTAGCACATACATTTTGTCTTATTCCATATTCGTCCATAAGGTTTCCCATCACCTTAATGATTGCCTCCATACTAATACTTCCTGATATTGCCATGTCGAAGTATTATTATTAAAATATTTATTTAGTAGTAATTCTTTAACACTTATTATTGATAACCGTTCCCTACTTATTTATTTATTTATTTATTTTTATTAATAGTTATTATTAATACTCATTACAGTTACACCTGTTACATAGACAAACAATATTATTCGTGGGCGCCAGCTGTGTGTTACACAACAATTAACATTACATTCAATTACTGTTTAATATAAATAATAATTACATATTATACATTTTTCATTTAACACATTCTTTATATTTTAGAGCAACCATTTAGCTACATAAAAAAAATTTAATAGTTAAATGATGGGGATCGGGCCATACGTTCATGGGCTACAATTTATGTAACAAAGTTTTGTACATAAATTTAGGCATGTCGTGCCCCACGTCCAGGGCGACAAATTATATGCAATGTATTTAATAAAGTTGTTGAATTTAATTTCAAATACAAATACACTTCTATTTGTGTTTGCGGAGCCCCACGATCTTGGAGCGCCAAATTTTATGCAACGTATTTATGTGTGTGAATTTTTATATGTACTTTAATTTGTATAGCCCCACGTTCTTTGGGAGCCAAATATGCAATAATACATATACATAAATACATAAATACATATACACAAATTTAGCGTGACCGGTCTCACGTTCAAGATTGACAAATTATGTAACAATATAACATTTAAATTGGGTTTCAGGTGTATCTGCAATAAGAACTCTATGTAACTTGTAACGGTATTTCAAATTTATTTGATATTATTAAAAATTGTGCACATGGCACTGACTTCGATTTAAAACATTCGTTATTAATTGTTATTATGCCGTAAGGCTTATGCTATATACATCCTTACTGACTAAATATTCTATTCTACTAATTACGGTATTAAAGAAAAATCTCATTTTCATACTACTCAGTCGATTAATGTGTTTCAAAATATCAATATTTAAATCTCTTTTTATATATTGTAATGTACTCAAAATATTAATAGTTATTGAATTTATCTTTTGTTTCTCAGTACTGTTTTATCTCAAATACTAATTGTTTTCATTTAAATGTTTTGTATTCATTTTATTTCATATTAATTTGAGCTCTTGTTACGTTAATCGTATTTCTAAAACATTTATGATTTTAATTCTACTTTACAAGAAACATTGGCTCTTATTTTTAAATAAAATAGAAATGTCTTTAACTGTCTTTGAGTTCATTGTATGATTAAGATATAAATAAGTTGTTTATCACCTTATTGTCGTAAATCATACTCGATCATTTTGGTCCATCTGTAGTTGTCCTCGTCTCGCATTCCAGCGTCGGCTGTCTCTCTTCTCCTCTTGTCCAGCGTCGTATCTCTCTCTGGAACTCTCCTCTTGTCCAGCGTCGTATCTCTCTCTGGAACTCTGCTCTTGTCTAGTGTCGAATCACTCTCTGGAACTCTCCTCGTGCTGTTTCTGACGTCAATGGATCTTTTTATGTAATTCTTCTTATGTACTGCTGTTATTATTTAAAAATGATTGTCTTTACAACTTAGTTACATAGTTGTATGTAACTGGAAAATTTAAACTATTAAAAAAATAAATAAATACGCCGTGCGGACGGGCATAAGCTCCCGCTGCACCGTGGATGATTTAAGAAAGAGAACCACTGTAGCTTGCGTGTCCTATTTATACCCATGTCTTGGTCGACACCTGCAGTGGTACGAAATCGACATGTCAGAAACTGTCTCTGGATTCAGTTCCCCCACTCTTTGTCAATTTCGCTATTTCTTATATTTCTGCGAATTGCAGAGTCCTGTAAGTATACTCTTATACTTATCTTATAACTATTTTTTTACAACACATGTTCACTGTAATTTTGGACATTGCAACTTAACCCTTTCGATTTGTACACAGTTATTTCACTATTACACTCGTACGGTGTGGCACTTTCGCGTGGTTTTCGTACACAGAATTTAGTAAATTTTATTACATTTTATTGTGGTTTTGGATTTTAATTCTTAATTATAGTTTATGAATAATTACGGAAAAACAGTAATTGTGCAATTATTCATCTTGGGGTGGTAAACTCGCCTGCATAGACCTGCGTTCACACACACTAGCAAAATACTGGTGTACACACTTTCAGTTACATTTGTGTGTGTGTGCACGTCGATTCAGGTCGAAACACCTGTTCATATTTTTGTCTGAGCCAAGCTTGCAATCCCTGACATGCTTATTTCTAATATATTATTAATTATTTACAGTTTATTAGGTAAATTTAAATTTTTATATTCAATACTCAGTACATCACTTATTTGTACTGTCGCAATATATATTAATGTTCATTCACCAATCAATGAATTCATTCTTCATTTACCAATGTACAGATTATAAGTTAAATGTAGTCGCATTCATAAGCGAAGTTTTATATGTGTACTACGTTATTGACAACAAGGAAGTAGTTTCAATGGAAACTCACCGGTTCCCATTTTCGATCACGCACCAGCGATCGGCCGCAAATGTGCGACACGTCCTTATAAACATTTTCAATGTTAAAAGTTATTACTCTTTAAATTTATGAGCCATATTCTGTTTTTACATTCGTTGATAAAATCTGTGTTGTCATGTACGAAAAAAGGAAAATAAACCAAAAATAAACAATTGTCCTTCCCTAATGCGTAATGTGTGCGTGCGTGAGTGCATTTCACATATTACCATATGTATAATCTTGGTTCACAAGGGTGACCTAGACAGAGCGAGGTAAGAATAAAAAGGAAAGTGCTTTATGGACCTAGTTTTTATTTATACGCCTATTAAATTTTATGTCAATAATTTTTTCTGTTAGCAAATAATTTGAAATAGAAATAAATTAACATAAAGGCATACAACAAATTGATAAATAACGCAATATTTTACTTTTTTTACCAGTAATGCCTGCATTGCTCCACACTGCGGTTACAAGTGATAGTGTCGTCAGTATTATCTAATAACAGAATCTAAGCTTGCGCTCAGGCAGTGTAGTCTCCGCGAATTTGTTTTACTTATAAACACGTCATATTTTTGTATTACAGCATGCTGGTTAGTTCGAGCAGGTGTTTGCTATTTACGACTGTTTAAGCGTTTTATCCAATATCAGATAAAACTACGGACTATGGAGCCATGGTCAATGTTGTGAAACTCCAGACGTTTCTACTCCATCCTCATTGTTCGAACAACAGTCCGATTCTGAAGACGTATTCCAATGAGGATGACTGTCTCGAAACGTCTGGAGTAACGGCTTGGTAGTACGGTAGGTTTATGCAATAATGAAGTCAGTTAATTACTAACATGTCGGTTAAACGTCGGACGGACATGGTCGTACTCGATACAAACAAGTAGCAGTCAAGAGTGTACAGACGTACAAGTGTTGCGCGAAATCCAAGTAACTTGAGTGCGCAGAAACATTCACAAGTAGGCCTATCAGTAATACCATTGTGGCTGCTACAAACAGCAATAAAAACATGCTTTTGAGAACTATCCGCGTTTTATTTTTAATTACCGTGATATCGGTTTCTTAATGTCAAAACAAAACGTCACCTGATTCGCAAACATTGGTAGGCCTATTGGCTATTGGACAGAGTGACGCAAGTGTGTGTGTTTACAAATTTACAAATAATGTCATTAGAATGTTTTCTTTACGAAACCGATTGGAATGTGAAGCAATAAAATCACAAAAGCCTTCTGTTTAATTACGTATAATGAAGCCGTTAAGGAAAACGAGTGAAACAGATGAACACACACGTGACATATGACCCATTCGCCATGCGATGTAAGAAGTGCGTACAAAATTAAAACACTGGATTGCGCAGGACCAGAAATTTTTGCATATTACTCAAAATCATTTAAACGGCTCTAGTTAGTTGATATTTAATCACAGTAAAAACATTATACAACAGTTGTTTGTACAGTGACATTGCGTATAATGTACAAAATTATTTTTCCTTATGTTTTTTGATAGTTTGCTCATGAACACCTTATGCAGATAATACATGAATGATGTAGTGTACCACCTAACTAATCCGCATGACATAAACGTGATAAATCCAATCAATTATTTACTATGTATATTGCTACTAGGGTCTTACTGATCGTCGTAAGGTACAGTGGAAAACAAAATACAAGACACCAATGAAGTCACTATTCACAAGCTTTAATTTATCACAAATACAGTTTATAATCAACTTGTACAATTATACGAACAAAATTTATCCACACGAAATAATAATGTCAACTAATAGAGTTCCGCGCAGTTATATAACTCTTCGCCACAATACTCCGAAACTCACTTGAATTAATCGTCACTTGAGACACACTGAGTAATCGCCCAAAGTAAACTGACTGTTCGTCGCTGGATGCTTATATTTATACCCCGCTGAAATGCCACAATAATCGGTCACTTTCTGGATGACGTGTCCAGCAAACTGGCGTTGTAGAATCCACTAGAAGCCGTGAAATTGTCTGGCCTTGAACGTAGTGCGCCGACCTGTACGGTCTGGAATAACCTCGTTTGTTGACGCATAAGTGCCACATAATTGTCTTTCACCTCACAGTAGCGGCAATATGTACGCGCACACAAGTAGTGGGTAAATGAGGATTCAAACTCACAAAGGAATGCCGCCTTCTTAAAAAACACTAAAAAACATGATCTAAGAGATGACGCCGCCACCGCTGGACCCGCAGCATCCCGATGGACCACAGCACCGTGAATTTCCGCGAATAAATTTTTTTATTTTTTTTATTTGGTTTTTTATTTTTTTAATTAAATTGATTTGCATATCAAGGGGGTGGGATGAGGTTCAATGGACCACCAGCATCCGTGAATATAATTTTTTATTTTTTAATAAAGCTGATTTGCATATCAGTGGGTGGTGTTGGGTGGGAGGTTTTTTTTTATTTCATATCAGTGGGTGGTGGTGGGTGGGGGAGGTTCCAACTCGATGCATTATAGTGTATATTAAAATATATGATCAGATGTACCAACCTTTGCATGAGTTCAAATTTCTCGTGTGTTATAATGTATATTAAATCTATATGATCAGGTGTACCAACCTCTGTATTATATGAGCAGGGTTGTCAACATTTTCTGCGGCGGGGGGAGGGAAATTCAAATATGTGTTATATAGTGTATATATTAAAATATATGATCAGGGTTACCAATCTTACATTATTGTGTGTGTATAGAGCAGATCTGCCAACATTTTTTTCTCTTCTGTGGTGGGAAATTCAAACTATATGATCTCTCTCTCTCTCTCACATTTGAATGTAAGTAAAACTATCTCTCTCTTGTTGTCAAACGTTATGTTCAAACCGTTTTCTCCTCTCCCTCTCTCTCTCTCTCTTTCTCTCTATCTCTCTCTTTCTCACTGTGTACATTGAGTAAATAATTTTAGCTCTCTCTCTCTCTCACTCACGCGTTGTGTATGTCTCTCTCTCTCTGTGGTCAGTACCGCGCGCATGTATATGAAATTAGAAAGTTTATATTTATTCGACAAATATTAACGCCCTCTCTCTCTCTCTCTCTCTCTCTCACTCTCACTTGTTTCAACTGTGTCAACAAATAGTAACGTCCTCTCTCTCTCTCTCTCTCTCTCTCTCTCTCTCACTCTCACACGTTTCAACTATGCAAGGTTTCATACCCTTTCTCCTGTCTCTCTCTCGTACATTGAGTAGTCGGTGTGATGAGTAAATAATTTTAGCTCGCTCTCTCGTTGTCAAACGTCGTCTTCATTTTTCATGTATCAAATAATTAATTAATAGTTTTATAATGCAGTCAGTGTGATTGATCCTTGTTAGAAATATATATATTTGGCAAATATTAACTATGTATGTGTGTTGTTGTCAATGAACTACTTACCTGTGTGCTGTTACAGATGACAAATCCATACGTTAACGGCTTAGCAATCTTCAATACGCTCTTCTTCATGTGGTACAATACTTCTGTTTAATGGGTACAGTTTACACACGCACATAGGTTCAGTGGTGTATAGCGAAATAAATTAAAATTATACACACACTTGAAAACGGTGGTTGAAATTCATACAAATCTTCTGATGTAACAGTTCCCACAAGTAATACAATTCACAAAAATAAATCAATTGTACACATGTTCAGAGGTGTAGAGTGAAATAAAATAAAGTCATAATTTGTTTAAATGATTAAATATATTTTAACATTCACAATATAAAATTCACAATTCATAATTAAATAAATACATTGTAAAATTGATATTTTTTCGAAAGTTTATATATAATTGTGTCGTACTTGTAGGAGAAGCAACCTGCAACATAACAATACAACAACATTAAAATCACGTTAAATATCACACACACACACACACACACACACACACACACACACACACACACACGACGTGCACACGCAACGCGCGCGCACACACACACAGACGCACACGCAACGTAATCACACACACACACACACACACACACAAGGTCCAATAAAACAGATAACAGATTTAAATATGCTATAGTCATTGTAAGACGTTACAATCCTTGAAGTGTTTAATAAGTAAATTGTATGTATATATCACTGAATAATAATAATATAATCGTTCTAGTGTTATCGTTTGCTGCAACAGGTAACGCAGTTTACAAATAATTACATATAGGTTCAGAGGCGTATAGTGAAATAAATTAAAAATAGAAATTAATTTCCTCATAAGTTAATGTCCTTTCATCAAAACTTTGTAAATTAGAATCTGCACTACATTCAAACACACGCACACACAGTAATAATACAAAATCACTGTTTTATTAATTTAAAATACTGTATGAAAGAGTGGTATGTAATTTTCATCCAAAATATGTAAAACAAAAATACAGATTATATGATAAGTAAATTGTATGTATATATCACTGAATAATAATATAATCGTTCTAGTGTTAACGTTTGCTGCAACAGGTAACGCAGTTTACAAATAATTACATATAGGTTCAGAGGTGTATAGTGAAATAAATTAAAAACAGAAATTAATTCCTCATAAGTTAATGTCCTTTCAAATAGTATTCATCAAAACTTTGTAAATTAGAATCTGCACTACAGTCAAACATACGCACACACAGTGATAAAAATTGTTTATTAAAAGTAGTTTGTTACCTTAACAAGTACTGTTATCCTACGCCGTTGGGGGTCCTCATGCCTCGAAACACGTGATGTAGGTCGCTGGGGTTTTATAAATTGTTTATCAAGTCTTTTAGAAATGGTCTTATTGTCGATCTTGGCCTGTTGACTATTGCTTTTAATTTCGTAATTTCTACAGGTGTTAACCGTTTCGGAGAAAAAAACCATTTATGGAGAAGGTCCTCGTCCTCCTGTTTTGATGTGGTGTTTAGTCTATGATCCATCCTTCTTGTTCCTATAATAATAATAACAGTACCTGCTTCATTATCATATACATTATGTGCTATATATAAATATATACATAAGGCTTTCAACACACACACACACACACACACACACACAGCACATACCATAAATCCAGAACAGGAAAGGTATTATAACAAACATTACGAAAACAAGTACGTATGGTCACGTACGTAGATCAACGTTTAAACAAACAGATTAATACCTGAATAAATTTTTTTTAAAACAGGACAGCGTATTATCTATATAACGTTCTGTTTCATATAAGAATAGTTTGAATATAAAATGAAAGGGTACGTTGTATTTTGTTATGAGAAAATGCATTTCTAAATTTCGTTACATTTGTCAAAAGATCTTATTGATCAGACGTATGAGTAATTATATTAATCCTTATGTAGCAAATACGCACGGATTCGTAAAATACAGCACTCAGGTGTAGGGCAATTAATCCTTTTTGTATTGAACGTATTTAAGTAGGCCTACTCGTGATATCAGTAAATTCTATCTAAACGTCATCTCAACGGAATCATTAAGTTTTACAAAAGATCTTATTGATCAGACGTATGAGTATAAAATTGGAAATCTACAAACACATCAAAAATATCTGTCAAACCCCTATCAAACAAAAACCCCGTTCTTATCGAGAGACAACAGTAACTGACCTAAGCACATGTGCTTCATTAGGCATCAGACCAAAAAATCAAATAGACGACTATAAGCTCAATTTAAATAAAATCGGAATATTCAATAAAATTATGTTTACTTAGTAACATATGCAAATCTTTTACTTACCTCTTAAATGTTGTTGTTATACACGCAATAGTCGATTGTACGATGAGTGTCTCATACAAATGAGAAATAGTGACATGTCGTCTTGTGTGTGTATATATATATCATACGGCGGTAGCGTACACGTTTGAAAGTTGATGCACATTAAATTGTCTCTCTCTCTCTCTCTCTCTCTCTCTCTCTCTCTCTCTCTCTCTCTCTCTCACACACACATTTCTGATTACTATAAAAATAATTGCATGTATGTTCAGAGGTTTGGTGTCTAAATCGATACATTTTACTTTCACCTTCTAATTTGACACATGGCTTACTTTCATACAGAAATAGCTATCGCCCATGTCCGTCTACGAGTGTTGCTAAATGAAATTAAAAATGCTGTAATACATAACGTCCTGTGAAATAGATATGGTATGTTTTTAGGACAGCCAATGTCATTAAGATGGATTATTTTCGAGAGCAGAGTCGCTACCACTCTTTCATACAGTATTTTAAATTAATAAAACAGTGATTTTGTATTATTACTGTGTGTGCGTGTGTTTGAATGTAGTGCAGATTCTAATTTACAAAGTTTTGATGAAAGGACATTAACTTATGAGGAAATTAATTTCTATTTTTAATTTATTTCACTATACGCCTCTGAACCTATATGTAATTATTTGTAAACTGCGTTACCTGTTGCAGCAAACGATAACACTAGAACGATTATATTATTATTATTCAGTGATATATACATACAATTTACTTATTAAACACTTCAAGGATTGTAACGTCTTACAATGACTATAGCATATTTAAATCTGTTATCTGTTTTATTGGACCTTGTGTGTGTGTGTGTGTGTGTGTGTGTGTGATTACGTTGCGTGTGCACGTCGTATGTATGTGTGTGATTACGTTGCGTGTGCGTCTGTGTGTGTGTGTGTGTGTGTGTGTGTGTGTGTGTGTGTGTGTGTGTGTGTGTGTGTGTGTGTGTGTGTGTGTGTGTGTGTGTGTGTGTGTGTGTGTGTGTGTGTGTGTGTGTGTGTGTGTGTGTGTGTGTGTGTGTGATATTTAACGTGATTTTAATGTTGTTGTATTGTTATGTTGCAGGTTGCTTCTCCTACAAGTACGACACAATTATATATAAACTTTCGAAAAAATATCAATTTTACAATGTATTTATTTGATTATGAATTGTGAATTTTATATTGTGAATGTTAAAATATATTTAATCATTTAAACAAATTATGACTTTATTTTATTTCACTCTACACCTCTGAACATGTGTACAATTGATTTATTTTTGTGAATTGTATTACTTGTGGGAACTGTTACATCAGAAGATTTGTATGAATTTCAACCACCGTTTTCATGTGTGTGTATAATTTTAATTTATTTCGCTATACACCACTGAACCTATGTGCGTGTGTAAACTGTACCCATTAAACAGAAGTATTGTACCACATGAAGAAGAGCGTATTGAAGATTGCTAAGCCGTTAACGTATGGATTTGTCATCTGTAACAGCACACAGGTAAGTAGTTCATTGACAACAACACACATACATAGTTAATATTTGCCAAATATATATATTTCTAACAAGGATCAATCACACTGACTGCATTATAAAACTATTAATTAATTATTTGATACATGAAAAATGAAGACGACGTTTGACAACGAGAGAGCGAGCTAAAATTATTTACTCATCACACCGACTACTCAATGTACGAGAGAGAGACAGGAGAAAGGGTATGAAACCTTGCATAGTTGAAACGTGTGAGAGTGAGAGAGAGAGAGGACGTTACTATTTGTTGACACAGTTGAAACAAGTGAGAGTGAGAGAGAGAGAGAGAGAGAGAGAGAGAGAGAGAGAGAGAGGGCGTTAATATTTGTCGAATAAATATAAACTTTCTAATTTCATATACATGCGCGCGGTACTGACCACAGAGAGAGAGAGACATACACAACGCGTGAGTGAGAGAGAGAGAGAGAGCTAAAATTATTTACTCAATGTACACAGTGAGAAAGAGAGAGATAGAGAGAAAGAGAGAGAGAGAGAGGGAGAGGAGAAAACGGTTTGAACATAACGTTTGACAACAAGAGAGAGATAGTTTTACTTACATTCAAATGTGAGAGAGAGAGAGATCATATAGTTTGAATTTCCCACCACAGAAGAGAAAAAAATGTTGGCAGATCTGCTCTATACACACACAATAATGTAAGATTGGTAACCCTGATCATATATTTTAATATATACACTATATAACACATATTTGAATTTCCCTCCCCCCGCCGCAGAAAATGTTGACAACCCTGCTCATATAATGCAGAGGTTGGTACACCTGATCATATAGATTTAATATACATTATAACACACGACAAATTTGAACTCATGCAAAGGTTGGTACATCTGATCATATATTTTAATATACACTATAATGCATCGAGTTGGAACGTCCCCCACCCACCACCACCACCCACTGATATGAAATAAAAAAAACCTCCCACCCAACACCACCCACTGATATGCAAATCAGCTTTATTAAAAAATAAAAAATTATATTCACGGATGCTGGTGGTCCATTGAACCTCATCCCACCCCCCTTGATATGCAAATCAATTTAATTAAAAAAATAAAAAACCAAATAAAAAAAATAAAAAAATTTATTCGCGGAAATTCACGGTGCTGTGGTCCATCGGGATGCTGCGGGTCCAGCGGTGGCGGCGTCATCTCTTAGATCATGTTTTTTAGTGTTTTTTATTGTTTTTTAAGAAGGCGGCATTCCTTTGTGAGTTTGAATCCTCATTTACCCACTACTACTCACACACATTACAGCAGGGCTTTGCTGGGACAGCCGAGATACTTGTAGAACGTTCCTTATTACGTAGCAATATTTATTTACGTGCCAGTTTACAGCCACCTCACAATTATACCTACATGGAACGATTAGAAAATATGCTGCTGAAGCAGATTTTCTGAATAAAGAATTCATTACACATGATACTCTTGCAGTATCTCTGGTGGTAGCGTGCTCAGATCGCCCGTGCTCTGAGCGCCTACGATGAAATCGTGCTCTGAGCGCCGATACTGATAAACCCGTGTTCTGTGCGCCAAGTTTATCTATGCATCATTAGACACCGGGCTTCATATCTGTGTGTACGCTGTTCGCCAACTTCTTAGCCAGCACTAGCGGTCCAATAAAAATTTGTACAAGCCATTACTAAAACCATTATCACAGTACTAGTAAGGTCCCAGAACAAAATACATTTATTATTAAGTCAGTTAAATTCCAATATTGGACAATTTTTCATATTATCTGAAAAATTACGAAAACTCAACTATTCTACCATTTTATTAGTAATATAACTGTAGAGCAGACAATCATAAAATAAATACTAAAATTTTTGGACTACTGCGTTAGTTTTTTAGTTAAATATGTGACCATAATACCTGAATGACAAATAATTTAGTCATAGCTTTCCAGTGTAAGTATGTTTCCATCGATCTCTGTATCTAACATTATTCGCAAATATACATAAATGATAACAAAATATAAAGCTTTTTTGAAACACAGTTTACAAACTATTTGAAAGCGATCCAAAATTTGCAATGAGTGTTGAAGCACATTATTTCTGTCAAATTACAAAATACAGAGATTTCAGATACAGATTTTCAATAAAATTCCTCATAATTTTACCCAAAAGTAAACTATAACAATTTTATAAACATTTTTACTTTAAGCCTTTGGAGCTTGCAGATTTAGCTCTTTGTTTTGATGTACCTTTGACTGATGTTTTTCCTTCATACATACCCAGAACGTAATACATTCATTTGAGCGTTTCATCCTGTACTGATATCACTCGTGAAGAAATAGAGGATCATTTTTACTTTCTTGGAAGTAATGACTCCATTTAGATCAAAATTTACGACTTTAATACTACTGTGTCACAACGATTGTCAAACCACAAATAAGGAAAGGTCGGAGTAACAAGCTCATTTACGAGTCATATGGTCAGCAAATTTAAGCTATGCAGCTATCTAGTATAGACTAGCAAGTTTTGCCTTTTTATCAACCCGCTTACATTGTACATCCGTGTTTACGCATATATAGAGCTCAGGTCTCCGTCTCATAATCGTATTCTCCTTTATTATTTACAGTTGTATTTAATGAAGAAATTTGTGTTAGTGGTTGAAGTGCAATATTGATCATTCTGAGTTGTATTTAACTTAATTCTTCTCAAATGTGTTTGTCGCAACCAAGTGAGAAATCTGAGATAATAAAGAGGATTATTCACTAAAGATGCGTGTGCAAAAGCACTATTACAGGCATAATACAAAATTTCAAAATGAAATTTTGCAGCCTTCTGAAAAAGGTAAAGGAATAAGATAATAATATTCATCCGTTCCCTTTAAACAGCAGTAGACCTTAAGTATTCAACCGTTACCGTCGATATCTTCAAGAAAGCCTCATGGCTGTGACGTCACTTCAAGACGGTTGTGGATCGGCCCGTTACCGTCGAGATCTTCAACGGGGTAGTAATGATTCAACTCCTTATAAGACTTCCGCGGAAATAATTTATTTTAATTCTCTTTGACTGGCGCGCGCGCGCACGCACACACACAAACGCATGTGTATATAGAGTCGGTTCTAGTATGTGTAGATGCGTGAAGTAGATATATTCGTATAGGCCTACCTGGCTGCTAAAACGTAAAGAACCCTACATGAATATTATCTGTACCTACGATATATGGAATACGTGCAATTGTGATTTGAGTGTGTTGGAGGGGAGGAATATTTTGTGTTTTTGATAGGGAGAGAGAGAGAGAGAGAGAGAGAGAGAGAGAGAGAGAGAGAGAGAGAGAGAGAGAGAGAGAGAGAGAGAGAGAGAGAGAGAGAGTATGCGAGTGAGAGGGAGGAAGAGCGTGAATGTCGATGGCTGCATAATTTAACGATAGACTATATTACTCTGTATAGACGATGTACTCGGTAGATATTATTTTACAACAATATAAATAATAAGTACTAACCATTGTCACATGATTGATTTGTTTACCATAATTTTGTGTTTGTAATATCAGTAGTTCTGTTATTTTATACCTAATTCTCAAATTTATGGATAATTGTGTTCAGTGGTAGTAGTAATAATAAGTTTTAATAATATACATTATTGAACATCGTACAATCTGCATTCAGCTATAGGCCTAACATATTTTTAGACATGTAATGCTATTTGTACCAATTCCAATAAACATTCAATGATTACTGGAGCTATAATTATTTACAAACGTAATTAAGGGATTATTATATTATCAGTAATTTAAATTGTAATACTGTATTAATTAGGTTTTGGAATATTCCAATTATGTCTATCTATTTAAGTAAAATAATGTGTAATAAATGCTATCATTTTGCCAACGTAAAACAAAACTGTCTCACCTCCCTCCACACACACACACACACACACACACACACACACACACACACACACACACACACACACACACACAGATATATACTTATAAACTCTGTACGTAAGCGTAAAATATGAAGACGCGGATTGACAACTGCACCGAGCTTAAAACAAATTGAATATGTGTTATTATTAATTACTCATACCTACTTTGAAACTAACTGATTCTAGATAATATTATGACTGTCTACAACTGTAAGGTCCCTACAATACACACCCTATTTATAAACATAAACCAGAAGACATTTGTACAGCGTCCTTTTGACCTGTAAAGGTAATTAAAAAAAAGAGATGTTTAGAAGCCAGTAGGGTGTTGTAGTTGGTAGTTGTGTGTTTGATTTTTCTCTATTGTCCGTACACAGGTCCTGATGATGACAATAAGTATTGTCGAAACGTCGATACAAACAATTTAAAATTTGTGTTATATTTATTGACCGACCCTCACATTCCATCGTTAAAATTTATTGATCGATGGTCACTACTAAAATTAAGAATTTTATTATTATTTTTATTTCCTATTTTTAATATTATGTCATAGATCCATACGGTGTTTAATATGCGCTTGTTATCGCTTGCCTATATCATACTCTTTATGGAATTATGTAAATTTTTTGCATTTGAAAGGTAAGTAAATAGTTTAGTAATGAGACACTCTGTTCATTACTGAATATAATATATTTTGTGCTCTTTGCCCATAATAATACTACTAAGTATTATTTTTAACCTTGACAATGTATTCCGCTTTTGAAACCGTTTTGCCTACATTAAACCGTAAAAACAACTCTCCACAATTTTCGAGGGTGGTGAATTCTTTTGTGAAGAATAGAGTCCAGAAGAAGCTGTATGCTCTTAATGAATCAGTTTCAAAGAGGAAATATGTCGTCATTAATAACGTGATTCTTCACGTATTCATGAACATTTTATTAGAAGAGATTGGTATAACAGCGCATGACATAAAATAAATTATTAGAAAGTACGCTAAAATACTGTATAAATACTATAGGTTTGCCAGCAGGCTTAACAATAAAAATGCGAAATCAGAATATAACTGCGGGAAAGATCGGAGGAAAGGCCTACCATCTGTGATCAGGTAATTTTTGAGTGTTCAAAACATCAAACAAAATTTTGGTTCGTTGCTTAATGAAAATGAAGAACGCAGTTGAAATACAGATGAGAATTAATGAAGGAGAAAAGTGTATCTGTGTTTTAAACTTACTCGTGTGGTGTAAGAAAAGAACGTATAAATCGTTATAAATCTGTAACTGTATAATCTTTATGAACGGATCAATCTGATATAATCGATCCAGAAAAGTATGAACTATTCGTTTGTACTTGAAGCTGGGTGATCTGTTATTTAAATTTTCCTTAGGTACGTTTTAAAAGAGGAAACTATTGGTTGGGTGAAAAAAATCTAACTTAGGTAAATACGTAAATAGGTGTTTATTGACATTTGCACCCAAGTTTTTTGTTGACCTCCAATTAACCTACCGGAGTCGCTACATTAACACATTTGCACGGACTAGTGAACATTCGAGCACACCTGTGTCACACAATATATTTTGCTACATAACACGGAGATTCACGGACAGTCGTGTCAACACGGAGATTGTACTTACGCGAAGAAATGAAAAGTCGAGACATGCACTCAGTCCGTGGAATATTCTGATAACCAAGTTACGGCAGTATTAGGTACTCTTCTTTAGTAAACACGAATAGAAAACTGATAACCCAATTTCGTTTAAGTTTTTAATAGACCATGTAAACCTACAATTTTGCATTTTTAGTCAAATTTATATTTTATAAGGCGTAAAAATAGTCACAAAAAGGCTTTGTTAGGGCTCTGAAATTTTGAAATAAATTTACTTTATATACAGGTGTGTGTGGGTGCGCGCGCGCGCGTGTTAGTGTGGCTGTCTGTCTGTACTATGTGACGTACATTTAAATTTATATAAACCTTAAAGAGTGAAGGTGTGGTGGTTTTTAAAAACATTATATTTTAAAATAAAGTTGTGAATATCATTTATCAACCGTTCATAAGTTCCGCTAGGAATTCTCAAATACAGAAGTGCGCAGAAATTTTTTACTGGTTTATGGGGTTTGGAGGTATAGAATACACTCGTCGTAGGGAGGGGTTCTAGGGCTTTCCCCCAGATTTTATTTATTTATTTTTAAATAAGTTTAAGGCTTAGGAGTGCTGTGTTTGGTTCAAAAAGTCGTAGCAGGTATAGATTGAAAATTGAATTGCTTCAATTAATTCCTTAGTTTGAGAGTTAAAAAACTGAGTTTGTACTTGTTTTTAATTTTATATCACGCAAGAAATTTTATTTTCATATTCTAAACGTTCAGTGTCTTCTATTTTCGTTATTGATAACAACCCGTGGGATTTTTCTGAAATAAAAACGTAAAGCGTTTATATGAATTTATATTTTTGTAATGTATTTGTTTAAACAAGACATTATATGAGGTTACGAGAATATATTTGTTTTCAAACTGTGATAATAATAGTTACTCTTAAAGTGAATTAAAAATTCTTTATAGTTTACAGATTCAAAGTTAGGTTATGTATTAACAAATGGTTAAAAACTTTTGGAATCTTAGCCCCCTTCTATGATCTGCTTACGGTTCTTATACAGACTGATCAGAACTACACATGGACTGGATGGGTTGATGTCAAAACAGTGTCTTGCACGTAAGTTTCGCATTTCGATCGTTACACACGGTCGTGCGTTTGGATGAGCACTGCCGAATTGTGCCGAGACCAACGTTTCATTATATACACGGCGCTGACGTTATCTTGCCGCGGTGCGTCTGGGATTGTTTCTGTTGTAACGTTGGCAACCCTACAGAACGAATAATACAGGACCTGGTCTCCGCGCCGGTAGTTGTATTTCGGAAGGCGATGTTGAGTGTTTACTATAAAAAAACAAACTAGAATTGTTTAACACGTGGTTATTTCTATTCATCTGTTTGAGAATTGTAAACATTCAACCACAAAATATAAAAAATAATTTTTTAACATAAAATTAGTTACTTCGTGTAGAAGAGAGTGCATAGTTAGAATTATTATATTTTGCTAGCTCTAACAAAGTGCATTATATAAAGTGCTCATACGTGCGTGTTACGGTTATATTTTTTATTATCTTTAGATCGAATTTGACGTTCCTGACCCACGTGTCATTATGAGTGTAGGCACGAAGCAACCGTTCGCCAACAGAAAATTTTATTCGCTACCGGAAGACTATAGTAAGAAAAGTGGTCGGCTCAGGCTGGCAAACGCGTTGAAGACGGAAGATGCGGCTCGGCTGGTGCGATACATTGAGGATAGCGTGATAGGAAAGAATGCAACGTATGCCGCCCCTTACGGAAGGCGAAGAGGTAAGCAGATACGCCTTTGAAACCCGAGCTGTCAGACAACACTTTGTTTATTTTCGTACGGGACTGATGTTTTGTGACCGTATACGTAAAGATTGTTTAACGATTTTCCCGAGTCTATGAAAGAAAATGGCGTAAAAAAGGTTTCTTATAAAACTTTTTCTGTGGTTTTTAAACGTAGTTTCACTTAATGAAAAGTATGTATACGTTTAAAATATACGGGCTAAACAAGTGTAAATGTATGTATGTATGTATATTAGCATAAACATTTTTCACTCAAGAGTAAAGTAAGTTTTTAAAAAGTTCAGTGTACTTTACATGTACATGTTTAGTATGAAGACAATTGAACTTCTCTATTAACGAATACTATAAGAAATGAGACGAACGGATCTAAGGTCAAACGAATTACCTATTCTAAAATTTCCCCCTGCCCCTAAAAATGGCGACAAATTTTATCCGAATGATTAATTTTATAAAATTAGTTTAGAATTAGTATCTATATATAATGAGACAGTGTGCACTAAATTGAAGAGTATATAACTTTAGATATGTATTAGGCCTAATATCCATGTAACGAGATTCAAAATTGCCACTCCGACAACCTTTGGATGAGCATATAGAATTTTATGGATTAAAATCTTTGTAACTTCTGATGAAACAAAGTTCAGAATTTGTCGCTAGGTGTCTAGGATTAAATAGTGGATATTATATACCATTAATTATGATATCGTTTGTGGGTAACTTCCATTAATTGTGTTACATTTGTGGGGACTTTCACAAAAATTTGCGAATGAACAAAACCGTCTAAATTTTTTCGTACGTTTCTGCTCCTTGAAGTTTCTTCTCACCTGTTTATTTAAAACTTTAAAAATTGATGTTTAAAATAAGAATTTTCGTAATTATTATATCAGGAAAGCCACTGTTGAGTGAGTGTATGTGTATGTAAAATTTCATAAATTGAAGATTTTACGTAAAAAATTGGAATATTTTGTTAAAAATCTAAACAACCAAAGGTTTGTATTTTCAGTCGATGAATATTTATGATTTTCTAGAAATTTTCAGCAGCATTGTAATTTTTGCAACTAATATTTTAATAACAAATTGGTGTTGTCACTTTTTACCATCTACGTACATTATCTAATTTTTCTAAACCTCCGATAGCTAAAATAATAAGAAAATTCAAACAGGGCAAACGTCCAATTTAGACAGTTTTGATCCCTTGAAGAGGGAAGTTTATCTGTAGACTCCTTTATTTGCTTCCGTTTTAACTATGATGAGTCATTTCAGTAAAACCCGTTTTATAAAAACGTTTTCTTTAATGTATGATATTTGGGCTTAATACAGTTGTACTACAGGTCGGTAAGGTAAGTTAGATCGCTTGGTTTTAACAATACTGACCCAGGCGCCTAGATTTAAAAATACCTTGTGACCGCTCTGTAAGCGTTAACATCGTGTACCTTCACCAATTGGACATCGATTATGATGTCTTTTCATTCGTATTCGGTCTAAAAATATTATTAGGACTCGATTTCGAATTAAATCAAGTTGTAAACATGTAATTTTAATTGTAATTTTGTCTAGTTAATTTTGAAAGTAATATTCCATTTCAAAAATTTTGGAAATTATTCACGGGCATTGTCACATAGAATCGACGGAGCGCGGTATTTTGATATACAACCTGTGAAATGTTGTGGTTAACCACTATTGCTTGAAAATAGTACCACATGGATTCTCACAAACAATCTAATAACAATAATGAACTCTCAAAAACAGCACCCACTAATATTCGGGAACAAACGCGAGCAACTGTCGCGCAATTGATATTTGTTTTTGTCTTCGTTTCTTCTTCGCCATTCACTAGTTGCAGTTCGAAATTTGCAAATTTTTACTAAAGTCAAAGAAAACTATATTATCCCGTAAACCTAAAGTTTTACTAAAAAGGAGGCAAGATCGTTTCAGTAGTTGGTAAAAAAATTATGTGTGTTGAGGACTCATGCCAGGAATGAGGGCTTCGGTGCCGAGCGGTGAGTGAACTGATTTCAACTGTAAAAGCTTGCTCGTATGAATTTGAAGTAAGAGAGATTTTCCTATAAAGAATTAAGATTCAGATAAGAATGAACGGATAATTACATGAGAGAGGGCATAGTAGTGTTATATGTATTTTATTATAAGAAATCGATACTTACAATGAACTAAATGAACCATATCATACGTCGTTTTATTTTCAGTAGGCCTATACCTACATATACAAAAACAAATTATAACCGATAATATTTTCCAATTTGACATTATGATTTATGCAATATTTAGTTGAAAAGCAGAATGTAATAGTTATTATATATTTATATTACAATTACATATAATATTATTATATATTATATTATATAATTAGAAAATTTATATTAAATATTTTATTATAATTAGTATACGCAGTGTCGTCGAATACCAGTGTGCGATAAATTCTTCATAATGATTTAAACATGCAGCCGTACAAAATTCAAATATTGTAAACCTTAAGTGACAGTGATAAATTAAACCGTGTGACTTTTTGCCGCCAGTTCTTGTATGTCATAAATAACAACGTAGACGTTATTCACAATACGCTAATGAGTAATAGAACGCATATCCATCTGAGCGGATATGTAAATAAACAAACCTTTCGGTATTGAGAACCAAATAACCGTCGAGAACCGTTGCACACTGCTAAACTTACTGTATGGTGGGCAATACCTTCCTTTGGAATTAACTCCTCACTTCTTTGACGATGAGAATGGGAATTCCATTACTGTCACATCAGAGCAATATGTCCAAATGATTAACGAATTCTTGTCTCCCCAAGTTGCAGGAAAGTCTGAAATCACACCAAACAGTATGGGGAGCAACCAGCCATAGGGCTAGGCGATCAATGGATGGAGTTTAACGAGTTACCTCCGGGAGTGGCAACATTCCGTGGCCCGCGAGATTGCCAGCGTGCCATTTGTACTACTAGCGATATTTTGAGAGTAAGGTGTACACTGATTCACCTCCGTGAAACATCGAAACACTCAAAGTTGGTGTAATTTCTGTTCACATCTTACACCGTGTAATAGTAAATGTAAAACCTTAACTTCAAAAGTGTGTGAGTTGAGTTGAAATTGTCGCTACATTCGGGGCGTAGTGTTAAAAAACTTGTAGTTTCTGCGTCTAGTTAAATTCTATTATGTATGCTTTCAATTTAATGTAAATGTTAATTTTACAATCCATAAATAAAAAAAAAATTAATTTTTACAGTCGCCCGTTTCATTGACTGATCCTGTATTTTAAGAATTATTTTTTCAAATATTTAAAGGAATTACATCATAGTGGACATCGTAGTATGTATATTTCCTAAAAACCCATATTACAGCACTTAATTCTCACTGTTTGTATAATAGTAAAGCATTTATAAAAGAATAAATTAAAATTTTTTCATTCTTGTAATTGTTAATAACAATACGATGTTCATTTCTAAGCAAATGATATAAATTAAATTAAATTATTTAGTTTAATTCAAACCAGCAACGATAACAGATGTGTCCTATCGGCGGTGTCTCTGCAGATAAATTCAGCTTGTGGCTCCTTTACCCACTGTGAAATACTTCAGGTAATGGAATTTTTGCTTCTCTGACTGTCACGATAAGGATACAAGCATCACACTCACACACACCCGTTTGGCGGACGCATGTCCTGCGTTGCAGTCTGCGTGTTGGGAGTCAGTGCAAGCGCGCGCCTTGCATTGACTTCAACAAGCACTCTGGTAAGCGCAGGCATGTGTTGCCCGCGCGTACAGACTCACACCACATCGCTGAGCCGACACATGTCCTGCGATGCAGTCTCCGTGTTGGGGGTCAGTGCAAGCGCGCGCGCCTTGCATTGACTCCAGCACGCACTCTGGTACGTCGCACGCATGTGCGCTCGCGGTGTACACACATGCTTCGTTGTTTTAATCGTGGCAATCATAGTAAAATTTTGCAACTGGATTATGTTCGTAATGGGCAAATTCAGCCAGGGTTGAATTTATTGTAGAGGCAACATACAAAACACGTTACGTGGTCTGTACTATGATTTGACAAAATAAATATGTACATTTCTGGTGGATGAGCCACCACCATGTTGGACTTGTAATAAATATATTAACAAACTACAAATTTGAGTTTTCTTGTCACTTAATTTAATGTATTTCCGTAATTAGGCCTAATAGTTTCCATATTTTTTAATAAAGTTGTAAAAAAATCGTTAATATATTTGTTTAATTTTCTGTTGTTGGTGTTGCTCCTGTCGTAGATGGTGGTATCGTACAATGTAGGTTGTACGTTGTAAAAGGCTTAACTTTAACACTTGAAAGTTAATTTTACGTTTAAGTTAAATTACACATTTTTAGTTTTCTTCTTCATCTTCTCAACCTCACATGAATGCATAGAAGTCTCCTTTCTGTACTTATTTTAATACTATGTTTCCACTTCAACCTGGGTCTGCCTCTTCTCCTTTTACCTTCTGATTTTGCTTCCCACTTTTTCTAGGGTATCTTCGATTTTCTATTCTACAGACGAGGCTAAACCGTCTCAACTGTGAGCTTTGTATCATGTCAAGTAGAGGGATCATCTCGAAGTTCCTACGGTAATGAGGCTTCGTATTATATCTGTTACTATTTTAACAAAACATTTAATTTCTGTCGCATACTTATACCGACTGTCACTTGATGGAACCTTATTAACAATTTTTTCCACATTTATTCTGAAGAAACCTTTATGCTTTCCAGAATGAGTTCGTCAAACGTGCTATCCACCGCGACTGAATTTTCAGTAAACAACTCCAAATCTTATCAGAAGGCGTACGTCAAACAACTACTATCCTTAGAACTTATCACACAACATTTCGATTACTAAACAATCTGTAATTGTCTTCAAGTGTAAGGTAAACTAGTACATTAAATACAAACTTAAGCCTGTTCGAGATTCGTTCACTAAGAAGTGTGGACCGCAAAAAAAACAACCATCTTCTACAAAGTTAAATACAACTACAGAAAAACTAAAAAGAACCGTTACTTGCCCTCTAAGTCCGCTGGACAGAACCAGGAAGCACCACCACACTGACGCAAGTTTACACAACGAACAACCTGCATCAATGGTGGTGCTTCTTGGTTTTGTACCATCGGTAAATTCTAACGATGGTACTTCTCCGACCTAACCCTGAGAAAGTTCACGGGCCACCGAAAGTTAGGTTCAAAGATTGAACTCCAAATCTTTAAGTTTCCAATTTGAGAGTTATACTCTAGCTATTCTACACCCATTTTTTCCCATTCTAATGTCTGGTAACCTCCTGAAATATTGGAAATATATTAGATCGTTTCCTGTCTTACCCCCTTCTATATTTGATTATATCTAAACTTTGATTTTACGTGTTGTTGTTTTATTGTTTATGAAATAAAATAAACTTATTTATGTAATGAAGGGCAATTTAGCATACATGTTTTCAGTGGTATCCATTTCACTTGTATGAGTAGATAAACTAACCTTTCCAATCCGCCTTGTGACTTACAATTGATGACGCACCTCAAAGCATATGCTTCATCGTCAGATATTTAACTAGTAGCGTGCTCACAGCGTCTAATCCTGAAGTAGGCCTACTTCTGCTTAGCTCAAAAATTTAAGTGTAGGCTATATTACATGTTCCACTATTTTACAATAATCTTTGTGTGTTCGTACATCAGACTCTTTTTAAATATATTTGTCACATTATGACTGACTAGTAGGCCTATGCTCCCTGAGCTGCAGAACTCGCTCACCATTTTAAACGCAGTACATTTATTATTACATAAATTTCGTTATTAGACAATTTTCCAATTGTGGGAAAAATTACATACATCACGATTACTCTAATATTTCTTTAGTAGCATAACAACTGTAGAGCACACAATAATACAATAAACGCAAACACTTAGGAACTTTCGGATTTGGGTTACAATTCCTTTTATTATGACACCCAGTTGGATTTTAACTTAAAAAATAATTGTGATCTCTTTACTTGTTCTTAGAGTCCAAATATTTTGAAATTTTAAAACCTAACATTACATTCAGATTTTAGTCAAAGTTGCTTTAACTTATCAAAATTGCTTGTGATTTTATCAAAAATTTCTCCAACGTTTTAGGCTGACGTCCAAGAACTTTGAAAATTTCAAAAATGAATAATATATTCAGATTGTGGTTTAAATTCGCTTTAATTTGATACTTCACATGGGATTTTGCGATTTTTTCAGAATTTTGACTAATCTTCCAATTTTTGGGGTGATCAATCTCAAAAACAATAAGGTTCTGTAGGGTAAAGTTTTATGAAAATCGGTTGATGCGTTCAAACGTTATCGTGAAATATACCCCAATTAGTTAGACAGATAGACAGACAGACAGATAAATGCCAAACGGTCGAGTTAAAGCCTAAGAACTCGCAACAAGAGGCATATGTTACAGGGTGACTATCAGATGTAATTTTCATTATCTGTGCTAATCAAAAAGACCAAAGAAGAACTAGTGACCGCTACTAGTATTTGTCGATAGGTGTTCTGAGTATGTGTGCTCTGAGCACAGAGCTACGAAAACTTACGTTCTTTACTCTACAACCAAGACATGACAGGTGCAGAATTTTACGTTTGTGTCTATAATATATATTTGACAAGAAGCTGAGCTAGGATATGGCGACAAAACATCAAATAAGCGGATGCTTGAGTTCTGAAGAAATGACGTATCTGCTAAAATAGTACCCCAATGTCAGGTGGGTGAAGACTATCCCCAACCGTGATGAGGAAGGACTGTACTTTTGGATAAAATGTTTGTAGGTCGAACAAAGAGCTGGCCAAAGGGATCTAATTCCTGTAATGGATTTGGACTCTCGCTGCGCGTTATCGGCCGAGGGTGAATTATGTCTCTAGTGTTGTCAAAGTCTTTCCTGTTAATACCATACTAGTCTTTTTTTTTTTAATCGAGTCTTTCTTTCCATTCGTCTTCTGATTTCCTGAGCGGCGATTCTGTTCATCCGTATAATTATGAATTTCTCAGAAAAACATTTGTTCCTTAATACGTTTTTGTCTTCTGTTCGTTTAACTCCCACTTAAGATTATACTCTTGTAGTAACAGTATCCACCGGGTCAACCTTCCGTGACTGAGTTTGCATCTCCTCAAGAACGATATGGACTTTTGGTCGGTCCGGACGGTAACGGGGTAACCAAGGATGTAGGTGCGGAATTTGCCACACGCGAACACTACACTTAACAGCTCTTTCTCAGTGACGTGGTAGTTCTTTTCGCACTGGTTTAACGCTCTACTTGCGAAGCAAATCACGAGATGTTCGCCCTCCTCATCCTCTTGATACAATGTTGTGCCGAGGCTAATGTCGCTGGCATCGCAGTTCAGGAAGAACGGTTTACTGAAATCCGGATGGCGAAGTATTATTGGTTCAAGGAATTTTTCTTTAATCAGCTTTAAGGTCTCATTCTGCTCTATACCCCATATCCATTTATTCTTGGATGACAGTTGCGGTTGAAATCTGGCGGTCAATTCAGAATACTTTTCCTGGAACTTGCGATAGTAATTACAGAGTCCCAGGAACGACTGTAATTGCCTGCGATTCTTTGGTGTTGGAAATTTATGAATCGCTTCTACTTTTTCAGCCGACGGTGAGATTGCTTGGTCGTTCAATATAAAGCCCAAGAACTGAATTTCCTTGGCTATGAACTGAGATTTTTCTAGCTTTAGCGTAATGTTATTCGCAGCTAATTTCTTCAGCACATGTTCCACACGGTAGCAGTGTTCCTCCCAAGTTTCTGAGGACACTAGCAAATCATCTACGTACACGGTGGTGAATTGTAGTGCTTCCTGGCCAAGTATCTGGTCCATGCAGTGTACAAAGACTGCGACCGAATTCACGAGTCCGAAGGGCAATCTCTTAAACTGGTAGTTCCGCCCTTCGAATATGAAGGCCAGATACTGGCGACTCTGTGGGTGCAATTCCACCTGCCAGTAGCCGCACACCGTGTCCCAGGTACTAAAGTACTTGGTACCGTGGAACCGTTTTAAAATCTCTTCAATCTCACCGGGCGAAGTCCTGTCATTAATAATCATTTTATTAATCTCCCGCGCATCTAGGCATAAACGGACTTGTCCGTTTTTCTTAGGAATAGCCACGATAGGACTGGTGTATGGGGATTGGCTACTCTCTATTATGTCACGGTTAATCATCTTAGTTATTTCAGCTCTTACTGCTTCCTTTCGTGATTGCGCGATGGGGTATGACTTCCGGTTAAAGTCCACTGTGTCTCGAAATTGTAGAGTACACTGGAAGTCCTTTACTTTACTGGGCTCGTCAGAAAATACTGATCTGTACTGTTCGTAAATATTTATTAATTTGTCAGCTTGGTGTTTTTGCAATCTTTCCCCTGTTATACCGCTTCGGAAATCCCTGATTTCCTGGATCTTTTGGGACCATAAGTCCTCATTAGCGTTATCGTCCATCATGCGTTCAATCATAGGAGTTTGATTTATATAAGTGATTTTACGAATCTGTTGGTGGATATTGTTGGGAATTACTGTGTCGCTACCAACCAAGTCAGCCGTCCAAGTTTGTCCGTTCGTAAATAGTGACAATTTCTCCGTTCGTAAATCAATTATGGCGGAGTTCCGCCTGAGCACATCGCACCCTACCAATATGTTAAGTGGCAGCCCGCTTGCCACTAAGAATTCCATTTCAATAGCTATACCACAGCTCATCACATTGGCGGAGACTTGTCTTCTTATTGTCTTATTTTGGCGGCCGGTTGCATTTAATAAAATAATATTATTCAACAGCAAGGTCGGTAATATTCGTCCGCATTCTCTTCGTATTCTCTCCAACTCTGTAGTACTAATTATGGAGACGTTGGAACCAGTATCGATCATTAAATTGGCGGGGATTCCTTCTACCTCCGCATTTATATGTATTATTTCGTGATTTATGTTATTGTTGGGACTAGTATCGTCCTCCTCCAATAATTCGTGTCGGAGGTTCTTTAGATAATTACAACCAATTATTATGATACGATTTGTTTTAATTGCTCTTGGCAGTTCATTTATATACCCAGGATTTAGGAGCAGCAACGGGTCTCGGTGATTTATTACTGCCTCCTCCCGTTTAAATGTTCGACATCATTGTTATTATGTGTCGCACTGGTTGATGCATCATTCGGGAGACCTTGAGTGGGTCCCTGCCGCTCTGTTCGATGATCTAACGGTTGTTCGCGGTTTGTCAGCCGTTCTGTGTTATCTAGACAGGTACTCCGTCTAGCAGGATTGTACCTTGGTTCGTCACGTTCACGGCTCCTTCGCCGATCTTCATATTCGTGATAGCTGTTGCGTCTCTGGTGGTAGTACCTACGTTGGCGACCGTCTTCCGCTCGTATGAAATTCACTCTCGGTCGAGAAAACCTATTATTATTAGTGTTACTATTTTTTGGATTGCTACGGTTATTATTATAATAACGATCGTTGTTATTATAATTGGGGTTTCTCTGACTATTAGGGTTTGGGTAATATGGGTTTCTGTTACCCTGATAACCATTATTTGTTCGATTATTATTTGGATTATTTTGAACCTGGTTATTGTTATTATTATTATTACTGTTGTTATTGTTGTTACTCTGTGGATTGTCTCGGTTTCCCTGGTATCCAGTGTTGTTGTTGTTGTTGTTTGTACCGTTGTTGGTATTTGGATAGTTTCTAGGTTCTGGCCGATCATTCCTTCTCCGGCTTTGTCGGTAGTACTCCTCATTTTCATAGTTTTCGAGGAGTTCTGTCATGGCCTGTATGGTCTTAATTTGGCTGCCTCTCCTCGCTCGAATCACCTCCTCATCATAATGATATGACAGCTTGTTTATGAGGCATTCTTCAGGTATGGCTGGTTCCAAATGCTTGGCCATACATACTTTGCCGAGGAAGTACGCCGTCATTGAGCTACCCACTTGTGGTTTATAATGGCCGTGACAGATGTCACGGATTAAATTTTGGGTAGTCTCAGACCAATATTTCCCCTTGAATAGGCTTTTAAACTGCTGGTAATCTTCTATTTCACTGCGGTTGGCCATCCACCAATGATCGTTCATTTCTCGAAACGACTCCCGATTATTGACCCACCTGTTGCCCCTATGTTTGGCCATGTATTCCTCGATTCGGGCCAAGAACTCCATGGGCTTTCGTTTATATTGGCGGAAGTTCAACCATTCTCTATGTTCGTTCATGGGGAAATTAGTGAAGCTAGTCAGCCGGTTTCGGATTACCTCCATCTCTTCCTGGCTCTGCCGCACTTGTCCGGTGATATTGGTCATTACCGCTTCCATCCCGTCGCACCTTTCTGTGACTTGGGTTCGCACCTTATTTATTTCCTCCTGTGTTTCTTTTCGGTTTTCTTCCCACTTAGTCTTCTGGTGTTCTTTGATCTGGGTAAATTCATTATTTATTTCTTCCCTGACTTCCTGTACTTCACATTCAGTCTGGCGGCATCTTTCGTCAACTTCCCTGATCTGTTGGTTTACTATTATTACCTCTTGTTCCAATTTTTTATTCATAGATTTCTTAGTGTCGTTTATTTTTCTATTCAACTCTTCTTTCGCCAACTCTATTCTCTCGTCTACCTTGTTCATGTTCTCCTGGTTGACTTCCCTTAATTCTTCTCTTAACCGTTGGTTATTCTCATCCAGTTTCTCCTCCATCTTCTGATTGTTTTCCTCCAATTTTTCCTTCAGTTGTTGATTGTCGTTTTCCATCTTCCTACTATTCTCCCTTAACTCTTCCCTTAATTGTTGGTTGTCATCTTCCATCTTCTTACTGGTTTCCTCCATCTTCTCTTCCATCTTCTTACTTGTTTCCTCAATCCTCTTATTGGTATTTTCAATCTTACGGCCCAATTCTTCCTTTGTGGATTGGTTGTCTTCCTTCAATTCTAATTTCTTACCGTTCTCCTCCATCTTGGATTCTATGTTTTTATTTACTCCTTCCATTTTCTTATTCGACTCTTCGATTGTAGAATCCATTTTCTTATGCAAGTCTTCCTTCGTGGATTTGATTTCTTCCTGTGTGGAATCCATTTTCTTACTCAACTGGAGGAACATTTCCATTATCTTATCCATCTTGCTATCTTCCATTGTTTTGGATTTCTCCTTCTCCTTCTCTGGGACATTGACGTCCCCTGTTTGCGTTGGTACTTCCGTTTGTTCCTCTGGTGGTGTATTCTGTTTCGGTTCCACTGGGGGTAATAACACTTCTAGATCTTCCACGGGTGTTGCCTCCTTGTCCCCCATATCGACTTCCTTTTCGGCCTCTGCCGCCCTTTTCTTCGAAGTCGCACGCCGTTGCATTTTGCCTCCTTCTTGACGGTATAACCGCTGCCAAGCTTAATTAGTAATTGGGCAATTTACTGTCTTCCAATCGCTAATTGAAGCCCTCTAGTTGGACGCCAATTTGTAACCTTACGCGTTTTAGACGCTGTTACAAATAAATAATTCTTTGTGTTGTACAAAAAAAAATTTAATAATTTTTTTTTTATAGTTTTAATAATTTATAAATAATTCTTGTTCTGTGGTTTCGTTAAAATTTTAAAATTCGATGAGTTGATTTGGTTAATATATGCACTTCTGGTTGATCTTAGATGAATCTGGAGTTAATCAGATTGTCTTCCTACAATAATCGATTTGCGATTTTCTGCTCTGCTCCAATATATCACTTTCCTTTAATATTTGTCATCTCCCAGTAAGTCCTGTAGTTAACTCGAATGTTTAAATGAAGCAAAAGAATTACATTCACCAAAACAAATGCGAAATTTATTTGGTTACATTTGTGCATTAAATGTGCCAGCCAATGCATTGGCGTTATGGAATGAATTTAAAGTATATCTTAGTGAAGATTTTTTGAGAGATTACAACGAAGAAGTATCCTTTAACACAGCTCTATTAGAAATTGAAGATATTTTGAATGTTCATAATTTGTCATGTGAAGAAATTGGTTTACCAGTTCCCACGTATTCGCAGAGAACAGACGAAGCAAATGCTATTGATCCAATAGAACAAGAGTTTCTGTTTTGTGAGCATTATGAAACTGCAAATATTGAACAGCGTAATCTAATTGATCGTGTGATTCGTGAAGTTTTGCACCATGATACTGGATCTAATGTTTTTTGTTTAACCGCTCATGCAGGTTGTGGAAAAACATTCACACAAACAGCAATCATTCACAAATTAAATTCGCTTAATCTTAGTTGCATTGCAACAGCGTTCAGTGCCATAGCTTCAACTCTATTACTTGGAGGTAGAACTTTACACAATGTGTTTAAATTGCCTATACCCATTTTGGAAAATTCTGTAGCGAATATTACCGCAAATAGTAGCTATGGACGTTACATAAATTCATCATCATTGATAATTATTGTAACCTTACGCGTTTTAGACGCTGTTACAAATAAATAATTCTTTGTACATTTTTTTTTCTAATAATTTATAAATAATTCTTGTTCTGTGGTTTCGTTAAAATTGTAAAATTTGATGAGTTGATTTGGTTAATATATGCACTTCTGGTTGACCTTAAATGAATCTGGAGTTAATCAGATTGTCTTCCTACAATAATCGATTTGCGATTTTCTGCTCTGCTCCAATATATCACTTTCCTTTAATATTTGTCGTCTCCCAGTAAGTCCTGTAGTTAACTCAAACTCTTATTTTAATATGTGAAATAATTTCAAATCCAGATACTTGAATTAATTTAATTTATTAACAGTATTTCTGAAAAATCGATTTAAAATCGATATTGTTTAAATGTTCGACTCTTTCACAGGGCTTGGTCAATTTTAGAATTACAGGTTATATTATATAAATGTTAGAATGGTTCTTTTAGCGGGTATAATTATATAGTCAGAGAAGGGGACAAGCATAGAAAGGATAACATGTACAAATAATTCTTAATAATTAATAAATGACAAATGGATAATAATTTATAATGTTTATAATAGTTAATGATTCAGACCAATCCAGTTGGCGACGACTCTCGGCTGACGTACACTTTGCATGACGGGAGCTCAAAATGGCGGCACGTCTCGTAGTTGAAGAAAATTCAGAAACGATGGTTATAAATTCTGTTAATAAAAACGCCTTCACTACCGTTTTATTGTCTCCGTAATATGGTATATTGTCTGTGGTGTTGTTAAAGGTGTCCTGAAGAAGTGTTCCGTGTTCACTGGCGTTAATTGTCTCGTGTTAGGTGTGTTCAGTTGTATAGCGTATATGTTGAAAAATGTTAAAGTTCGTTGTAGAGTGAATTATCAATGTGGTATAGTTTTATTGGTTGAATTCACTTATATTTTGATAGGTATTGTTTGTTTTCACTTTTTGTGTTGGTGTAGTACACTGATTTTGTGTTTAAAGTAAATAATTCGGTAACTCTCGTTTTCAATTCATAACCTTATACGCCATTACTCGGTACGTTATACGAATTCTTAACGCGATCGAATATCAACCGTTCGCGTTGAATGTTAATAAAGAACTCTTTTACTTCCTTTGTCTTAGGAAATATCTTGCCAAGTTAATATGAAAAAAATATTGTTTAAATATATTTCACTTCCTATTCATGTGAATATAAAATACATTATATACAGAATATTTTTAGTTTATAGATTGCTTTAGTGAACTATTAACAACATATTTGGTTTATTTACCTCATTCTGTTTAATTTGATATGTCATAGTCCACATTTGTAAAGATTTTTGTTAAAATTGCCATATTTCTGTCTTTTTGGAAATATAGGCCCAAAAATCTGCTTCCTGTTCTTGTCCAAAATAATAGCCATGTTTGGTGTTATAAATATGATTATAATAACTTCTAGATTGTATAAATCCCTACCTTTCCTTAATTTCTTATAAAATTGTCAATTTATCTGGCTTTTAGTTATAATTCATGAATTTACTATTCCTCCTCTGAAATAGTTAGTTATTACATTTTGAAAATTTTTAATAATTTAATACATTTTTTTATATTACTCTTTTAAAGTATAGGATCAGTTATAATAGTTGGTAATCGATCCACCTTACATAAATCTTATTAGTTTACATGGTTCATCAGACTTATTTACTCAATTATATTATTTTTTGGGAATTCATTATTTGGCCTAGATCTTAGTATCTTACTTATATTGTTTTTTCAAATAAAGTTATTTCTTCACCTCCTCTGACTTTTTAAAGTTAACATAACATTAAATAAAATTGCTTACATAACTATTGATACCTGTAGCATATTATTCATGCTACTAATGCAAAATATAATATTTAACATTAACTAGCAGTCTCCAAAGTTAGACATGTTAGTTTGAACTATTTTTAACATACATAATAAACATTTTATCAACTGGTACAGCATCCATACATAAACATTTTAAGCAGTATGCACACTGTTATGTAACTAAACATTCTTACACTAAATATAAATCTTATTCTATTAGAACTCTTTGCAAAGTGGAGTTCATAGGCTCTAAACATAATTAGCCATTTAAAATTTATTAATTTTTATTAAACTTAAGTCAATCACAGTCTTTTCTGTTTATATTGTATTTTAAATTAATCCCCTGTTTGTGTAATTATTCCCCCACATACTCTCTTTATCCTTTGCATTTCTATGAATGTTTTTAGATAAAAAGTGACCTCTTTTATGAAACATTAGAAATATTTTTCACTTCAATATTTCATCACTTGTTAATTCTGTAATTATATAAAATATAAAAGTTATTTAATAGCACCTTGTTTAAGTAATAGTTACACATTAACTTGAAGTTTATTATATTTAAAATCACTTACACTGGTACACATACACTGTTGGTTCTGACTTATATTTGAGTTTTACTATATTCTCAGACCAAACCTTTAGTCATAATGGACAGTGAAGATTTGTTTATTTTTACTATATAATAACTTTAGTTGGTGCACTTCTTATCACACTACTAAATACTTTTGTCTATAATTAATTAACAATTTTATGAGGTTTTGGGGTGTTATACTTTCTTTGGTGGTATTCACATTTGGTTTGGGGTTCATTGTTGTTCATAATAATAGGTTTATTAATGGGTATTTCTTGTAGTTCTTCCATCCTATATCTTCTTTTCTTCTCTTCTTCCTTCTTGGGTTTTCCAAGGTACTTGGTTTTATTTTGTCCGTTGGTTGGTTCGGGGTATCTTCTTTATTATCTGCTCCTAAACTTCCTCTTCCTTCTTGATTTCGGGGTATCTTTATCACCTGCTCCTAAACTTCCTGGGTAATCTCCTGATTTATATATGAGTTTCTTTAGATTTAAATTTTCTTGCGTTTTAGTGTTGCACTTTTATTAATTAATTACTTTTTTCCTTTTATTGTGGTGTTTTTCTTTGAAGTTTAAATTAATTTCATTTGAAATTCTTTGAGTTATTTGTAATTTAAATGTTTTTATGATCTTAATGGAATTAATTTTTAGTGGATTATCTGTCATGCTACATTATTGATGAAATTTCTATGTACCCACTGCAAGTGTTGAAAATCATAGATAGATTATTGCAGGATCTATGCGATGAAAATGATAAACATAAACCATTTGGAGTGAAAACGTTACTTCTGTGCGGTGATTTTCGGCAAATCTTACCAGTTGTCCCACATGGATCACGTGCAACTTTAATTGAAAATTGTGTCACGAGTTGGCATAAATTTGTTTATTTTCATAAAGTAACGTTTACTCAAAATAGGAGAGCCTTACCAAGTGAAATAGAATTTGTCGAATTCTTGAAAAAAATTGGTAATGATGAAGCCACACAATTCCCTCAGTTTGGTGAAAATATTATTGAAATACCTCAGCAATTAATAGGAGATGAAAATAATATTATTAATGAGGTGTATGGAAATATTTCCGAAAACATACTCTCAGATAACATATTGAAGTCAGTTATTTTAGCACCTAAAAATGATGATTGTACTTTTATTAATACTGATATACTTAATCGAATACCAGGTGAACAGAAAACATATCATAGCTACGATAAAATAATTTGTGATGATGACAATGAAATCAATAACTATCCAGTAGAGTTTTTGAATTCTTTGACTATTAGTGGTTTGCCACCACATAAGTTAGTATTGAAAGTTAATTGCATCGTTTTACTGATCAGAAACTTAAATAAAAAGGAAGCATTAGTCAATGGAACAAGAATGCGCATCAAGTGTATGCATCGTAATGCTATTGATTGGGAAGTTTTATCTGGAACCGCACGCCAATAAGAGAATTTTGACGTATAAATTTAACATATTCCGGTACTGTTTTACCATTTAACTTTCAAAGAACTCAATTTCCAATTATACCTGCATTTGCGATGACAATAAATAAGTCTCAAGGACAAACATTCGAAAAAATTGGAATTTTATTGAGGCAGCCAGTTTTTACACATGGTCAATTGTACGTCGCAGCAAGTATAGTTCGATCATTCGATGGTTTGAGATTTTATATTTCCGAATATAATGGCCAAGGGCATTTAGCAAATGATGAAAGAGTTTTTACAAAAAAATCGTTTACACAGAAGTTCTGAATCATTAAATTCACTTTCAAACTATTTTAAGTTCAATGGACAACATTTATTTTTTTAACCACCCGGGTTTTTTGATTTAATGAAAAATATATGAAAAAATACGAGGCACGTATTTTTTATTTCATTTTTTATTTTGTATTAATTTTTTATTTAAAGTTTATATAATTCGAAAAAGATAGGCAAAATAACTGTGTAACCTTGGCGAAACCTGGTCAGTATGGCAATTAAAAAAACCCAAGGAAATGTCAAAAAACGCGTTATTGCTTTTTAAATATGGCTTAGCCAAGCTAAACCTCATTTTTCCTATCTTTCATATTTTTCAAACAACTCGAAAATTAATGCATAGAAAAAAAATTAAAAAATTATATAAGCTTTGTAGCAGATAATCTTCAAACTGTTTTCGAATTTTGTACCTTACCAAAAATGAAATGTAATCCACTGGAATTGAAAACAATGTATCTTATACTTCTATGAATGTCAAGTCTCATTTTTATTAGCGTTTATTTGATTCAATAATAACATGAAAAAATTAAAACTGACAATGAATTATATCAAAAAATAAATACGAATACAAGCTGTAATTGTGTTTTTTTTTCAACTGTTACTAACATTAAATTTTAAATTTCATAGGTATTGCAGGGAATTAAGGCAAACAACACACGCTAATGACGTATTTGTACACGCTCGCAGCTGACGTAATAGAACAAAATCCAAAAAAATTATATGCAATGATTATAGAGGTATACTCTTTGACAAAAGAACCTCAATAACGTTCAAACCTAAAAATTTAATGAATTACGGTCGAATTTCGACCACTGGGCGACCACTAGTATACATAATTAAATGATCACAGTAATTTTACAGTAATTTTGTAATCACGTAGACAGTTTCACGTGGACAGGAAATTGTAATCGGACTCGAACATCAGACAGGTTAGGTGTACAGTGAACCGGAGTTAAATTATAATCGAGTGATAAAACTACAGGCCTATAGTGAATTGTTAAAATAATAATAAATGCATTATATAGTGAAAACAACCAAAAAGGAATATAAAAGTGTGAATATAAAAAGGAAAGTATTGTGATATTAATCAAATTTTAAAAAATGTTAACGGTTATTATAAACCAACCTTTGACACTACATACACTAGTGAACTATTTTTTCACAAACACTGAACTATCACACAATAACACTCTTGTAATTTTTGTTGTTAGTTGTTAATCATTATTTTTGTGTGTTTAATTTTAAGAAGTGTAGTATTAATTAACCTAAAAAAGACCGTATCTGAGATCGAAAACTTTCATGCCATATACCAAGCCAGGGTAATTCATATTAAGAATTATTTAGTTATTTTAATTTTAAAAGAGAAAAATTCAAAGTGAAACGTTTTGTACAAAGTAAAATTACTTACCGTTATTTGTAATCACGTAGACAGTATTAACATTGAAAATCTTTATAAGGACGTGTCACACATTTGCGCGTGATCGAAAATGGGAACCGGTGAGTTTCCATAGGTACTACTTTTTTGTTGTCAATAACGTAGTACACATATAAAACTTCGCTTATGAATGCGACTACATTTAACTTATAATCTGTACATTGGTAAATGAAGAATAAATTCATTGTAATGTAATTGCGATGTAATTCAGCTACCCGCATCAGCTGTTGGGTTAAAGCTTCACAATCCGTAACAAGTTTCTTTTTTTGTGGCATGGTTCGTTAGAAGCCTACAAGCTGCCTCATTTCGTCTTTAGCCTTCCGACTGGGCGTTTCGTAGTCTGAGGGCGTGGCAAACTATTTGTTCAACTTACTATGAGTTCATAAATTTATAAAGTGCCTCAGGTGAGAATCATTACATTATTCGCTGTTAATTTAAAAATGGGTTGTGTGTGTTAATTTAATAATGAGAATGCGTGTTAATTTGTGTATGTGTGTGACTCACACGTTACTTCCGGTATATGGGAGCACGTGGCGACTTTGCACTTAACTGCTTGAGAAATTTAAAAGTAAAGTGCAGGTAGAAGTAAAAGTAAATGTAAAGGTAATTTAATGTAAATGTTTTGAATTTTGTAAATGTTAATGAAAATGTAAATGTGAATTTTCAAGCTTGCTTATTACACAGAACAGTATTGCTAATAACAGAATAATAGTGTGGATATAAATTGTGACTGTGTGTGTGTGGTGTCTGTGTTCCGAGGCGAGAGAGAGTTGGGGGTAGTTGTATTTCCTGACGGCCCACTACAAATAAAAAATGTTACAGGGTCCCCGCACAGTCGGGAGAAGGGAAAATGCGGAGATGATGACACCAACATCCGTCACCATCGGCAGACCTGTGCACTAGAACGCTCCCCATCACCGTCAGACTTAGAAATACTCCAGAACACCAAATAGACAGCTGCCCAGTAGGAGACAACCAGGAGTTCGGAACTCACCAGCACCATTACCACACTCATCATCACAGGCTCTAACTGGTATCATCAGTTCTCCAAAAGCACAGGTGGGAGGATTCCATTTATTAAACCTCGACGACAACACTCCACCGGTTTTCAAAGCATAAAAGAAAGCATACATATAAACAGTATTTTCATATTTATAATGATTAAAATTTTGTTAGAACAAGTCCTGTCGATATAGATTTGTGAATTATATTATTAACTGTGCTAAAAAGGATCCACTTGTTATACTGTTTGATTAATTTTTATTGTTACTAGTATTGATAATTGTGATTAATACAGATTGAGTATATTGTAATTGTTTAGAATTGGGTGTTTTAATAACGTGTTTTAGCGAACGTAATTAGTGTTCGTTCGGAAGCGTCTGGTAGCCTGTGTGCCTTACCTGTCCCTTCTCACTCTTTTGTAATTCCCGATAGGCGCCAAATTGTTTTACGAGAAAACAATTAAAAGTTTTTACCTGTATGGTTTGACAGTGCACTAGGGTAAATTCGAATCGTTCGCCGACTGGCATGAAGTCGTATCTCGTTTGAGTGGGGGAACGTGTTACCAACTTGAAATAATGTTGGTTATGTTGACTCACTGCTATTATACAAAACATACATAATATTCTCTATAAATAAATACAGGACAGTTGTTCTCGGTACACACTTTTTTATTAGGCTCTGAACTGTTAATTCTTGTTAACGCTTTATACAAAATAATAATTGATATAATAATTTTAGCCTCGGCAATATAGTCGTTCACTCAACGGATTGCTGGGTTGGCAGTACAATGTTTCTATTAGATGCAAGACAGCGTTGGTTATTATTTACAAAATAAATCTGCCTATAGAGTCCTTTTAAGTACGACAAAGAAGTTTTTATAACAAGATAACAAATTATAATATATCACTTAATGTTCGTGATTATTAAAATCAAACAAGGTTTATTGTAAATTAGATGTTGTTGTGTTAACGTGTGTGACAGTGTCGTTGGTGTAGTACATAGGTTATCATTAATTCAGTGTTTACAAGTTACTTTTTTATTTATCAATCCTTGAAAATAATACCTTCAGTGATAGTGAGAGTTTTACGGTTTAGTTATAATTTGGAAAGAGAATTTGTTTTTAGAAATCAATGAATTCAGCAATACTTAACGTTAGTAGATAGGAGGTGTATTGTCAGTAGTCAACGTAGGTTAATTGGTTGATGTCGAGTCTTCTTTCTTCAATCTTGGGCTTCATGGATGTCCGGCGTCTTCTTCTTGTTAAATTCCATATATTGCAGTCATCTGGGTTAATTTTGAGCTGGTCCTTGGTTTAGGTTGGTAATGGTCCTCTCATCCTGTCCTCTCATCAGTTGTAATGGTCCTTCTTCATAAAATTATGGGCACTTATACTGTTTTAAGTCAAAAATTTGGGCCCTTCACGGCGTGGCGTCTCTCCAGTTAAGCGTCACTACAGATATATCGTTCCTAACTGAAATTAGTCAATATTCGGTTGTTGTCATGGTAACTCAAAATTTCTGATTGGCTAAAATTGGCTTAAGACCATTGTTAGGATATTTGAATTTTTATTTAAAATGGTTACAGATCTTTTGAATGTAATTAATCTTCAGTATTCCCTTTTTAGTATTAAATATCATTACCACTGTTCATATTTTGGCTCAAGGATTAATTTGACATCCAATACTATTGTTTTTACTTAGGTATTAACATTTTGACAGTTTTGTTGATTTTGTTTAATTACATTGTTTTCTTAATTTACATGATTACTATCATATTTCTGTCTTAACATGATTGTCTAATTATATTTTATTGTTTATATGGCTTAGTCTTACTAATGTTATTATTTAATTCTCAAAATTGAAGTTTTTTTGTAGTTTGACAGTTGGGAATTTGCCTAGGCTTATACAGAAATTGGCTATTTTTCTTTAATTACTGAGATTACATTTTATTTTCTATTAAGAAAATGAGATTACATTTCTATTAAGGGGGTTTATTTTCACTTTGGGGATATTAATAATAACACCTTGCACTCAATCTGGTTTAAGTGTTACTGGTGGGTAAAAATTATTGTATTGCTTACTAAGAATTCTCTTTCTCATTTTTATTTTAAAAATGTTCATCATCTTACTATCTCTCACTCTATCATGTTTGATTGTACAATTAATTAATTTGTGTCGTGCTAGTGTGATTTGTCCTAGTTTACTCTATTTGTTTGGGTTAGTGTACCCTTTTACAACTTAAGTCATTAACATTTTAATACTTCTATTTTTAGACTGCTTGTCTGCTTTTATAATCATTGTTATCATACATAATTTATCATTGATTAGTCTTTTTTATTGGTTTATTACTGGTTTTGTACTCTTTCACTTTGTTTACTTCATTTTGCCATTTTTTATATATCACTTCCTTGGTGTTGTGGCTGATTATATCTTCACACTCCCATGCTAATTCTTTATACCTCATTATTCTTATTATTTATACACTATTATGCTAGTGTGGTGGCTAGTTCTAGTTATCACTTACAATTGACATAATTTATTTTATATTCTTGGTTTCTGGGGCTGGTTCTGCTCTCTCACTTATCATCTATTGGGCTATTGTGGTTAAATCGCCATGTATTATTGTATTTAACATTTTGGTTCGTTGTTTCTTACTTTTTTATTATTAGAGGTTACTTTTCTGATTACCTTCATACGTTTGATCGTGTTATTATTTATGAATCACCCATTCTTTAATCTCTAATGCAGCCCTTTTTATTCTAGTGTTAATTATTTAAATAACTTATCTTGTCATGTTTCTTCATTATTGTTAGGTGACGATACGTACCATTAATATATATATATATATATATATATATATATATATATATTGTAATAAAACTCTATTCTGGTGTTTAATAATTGGTGTGGCTCTCGAGTCTTCCTGGTCTGAAACACTTCCTTTAGTTTCCCAGTTGATCGAGTCCCAAATGTAGCAAAACCTGTCAAATAGTGTTAAGCTGTTGAAGATATTTATGTGTAGTATCACAGAATGTTAAAAAAAAAAAAATATTGCTTGTTGAAGAAATAAAAAAAAAATTGTGTTTTTTAAAAAAAAATTTTATAATATAAAAAAAAATTTCTTTTTATCAATTAATTAATGGTGTTTTGTGAAGTTTTAAAACGTGTATCACTTCTCTATGAAATTTTATTGATGTTCTTGTATTTTCCAATAAACTACAACCACTCATAAGATTGTCTCCAGGACAATCGATATTTGTTTATTTTTTTGTTTTGGAGGTTATCTTCCTTTGTATGTAGTAAAATTCTGGTAGATTGTTATTAAAATTATGTTAATTGTAATTTATTATATTAATGAAAGAAAGAACTATTTTGAGGTGAAAAGTATAAATGTTTTATTAAATAATTGAATAATGGACTCTTTTCGATTATAAAATCGACTCTCAGGGTATCGAACAGTTACAAGGTTTGATATATAAAATTCAATAGGGTTCTTTAAACAGCTAGTTATGGTTAAAGTCAGAGAAATCGGGCCAATATTAAAAAAGTATAACGTTACAAACAGTAATTACTAATACTAAGTACATACATTGAATATAAAGTGAAATAAAATAATTTGTTGTCACCATACAGCTGACGGAAACAGGAGGCGTTGCTAACGACAATTGCAAATGGCTGCCGTCAAGTTGGTAAAAATGTCCTTCGGAAATTCGACGTTCCAAATAAGATATTTTCTGGTAGTATTCTCGTCCTGGTGTCAGCAAATCTTCCTTCTGATGTTGTGTAGTGTCTTGAGTGAAGTTTCTGTGTTGTATTTTGTATATCTGTGTATGTATAAGTTAGTTCACTTTTCTGTCATTCGGCACTAATTAACGGTTATGTTGTATACTGTTTTCTAGTGTTTAATAGTGTTATTCGGTGTAGTTAGGTGCTGTTCAGTGTTATGTAGTCTTTATCAATTGTTTTTGTCACTATGTAGACGTTCCAAAATTGTTTTACTCGCCACTCGCGATTTTCAAAAATGTGTCGTTCACTGACTCGCCATTACCGTACTCTTAGTTAGGTTAGCTTGGTTATATTCCGCTCGTCAAGTTCACCGTACAAATACCAATAATCAACTCTCTATTTCCTTCAGTTTCGACTAAAATCTTAGCCAATACAATATTATTCTTTACATTGTTCAAATATAATTTTTCATCCTGTGCATATTTTCAAATACATTATATAACTGCCTAAACTTTGGTTATTAATCAATTTTATTTGCTAGATGTAATTTAAATTAATCCTTCAGTTCATTCGGCGTATTTTAATATTGGATAATGCCGTTTTATTATGTTTTTTTGTCTAAAATTAGTAATTTTACTTTCATTTTGTATTTAGTAAATTTCCAAAATTAACTTCCTGTCATGATGCAAATTCAGCCATTTTTCAGTTATATTTATTATTAATAATCTCATATTGTATTAAAAGGTTTATATTCCCTTATTTTCTTGTAATTATTTGAATTGGTTAATTTCTAAAATATTATTTTGTAATATATGACTCCCCTCTCCAAATTTCTGAGTTTTGTCATTTTCATTTTTATTTATAATTCTGAATATAATTTTATAAAATCTTTCTAAGTGGTATGTGTAATTATATGGCTTCATCTCAGGTTTATTTTATCTAAATCCCTTTTGTTTAATTGCATTTAAATGAGTAATTTCTCTGTTTTGATGAAGTTTGGTTTTCATTCTTTTGCCTAGATTTTTTAACAAGTTTTTTCTTACAAATTTTTTGTACAAACAATAAATACTGTGTTATACCCTCTCTGACTTTTAAATATGGTATTATAAACTAAACATTTTTTCAAATAACACAACAATAATTAGTATTGGTTTCAATACAATGAACAGTTAAACAAATAAGGAATATTTTTAAAGATGGTTGTCTTCAACGTTCAGACATTTTTTACAATCAATACTTATTACTAACATATAAATATTGTTCACAAAAGAGGTTTTTTACCAACTAACATCTTAATTACTTATTACTATTAATACAAGTAATAAATATATTTACAGGTGTGATGTTAGTTGTTGCAAATTTAAATAAATGTCCTTATATCCTATACATTTTTAAAATCCTTATCCTATATTTACACAAACCTTATATCTATATTCTTATTTAATGCTTGATGCCTTTACTTGGTGAAAATCCATTGTAAATTATAGTAAAAAATAACCATATACCGTATAACCGTATATAGTAATTATAGTCAGCTTATACCATCTGATGAAGGCACTGTGTTGCCGAAACAGCTGTCATAGTTTTATAATTTTAATAAATTGACGAGTGGAAATCACAAAAACTATTTTATGGTTTTATTTTTTACTATAATTTATATTCTTATTTGCTAACTATTATACTAAGTTGGATTATGCAGTTTTATAAACTGTCTTTCAAATATTGTATTTGGTAATTGTACCCTGTCACCGTATATTAAATCTGTTTTTACTCATTCTATATAAAACAAAATGTCACTTCAAACAGATTTATATCTTGTTATTATTAACTGTAACATATTCACATAGTACAAATTTTAAGTCACTGAAAGTTGCATGTTTCATTGTATTCAATGTTTGTGATTGCCAAGAATGAAACACAAGGTTTATTTTTTATAATACCCAAAACTAGCACTGGTTCACTTTACACTTTTATTTTGTTATTTCTAAATGGTTGTGTAGTCTTATTAACATCAATAAATTGGTTAGTGTGTTACAATGGAGATTTGTTCCTTGGGTACTATATTATTGTTTCATCTTGGTTCACTGGCAACTCTTACTCTACACACTTTTCTCTCTTAATTTTATTGTACATGTTGTTACTGTCCAAAACTATTTCGTTATACTTTTATTTGTATTTTATTATTTATTTTGGGATATGGGGATATGGGTGTCTTTTATAAGAGCATAACATCTTCCTCAGGATGCTGCCTTCTTCTTCTTTCTTCTGTCTTCTTGGACTGGTATCTTCTCCATCTTCTTCTTGATGCCATCGGGTTTCTTGGGATTTCTTCATCTTCTTCGGGTTTCGTGGGATTTCTTCATCTTCTTCGGAATTTTAGAAATACATCACCTTTATCGGTGGATCTTGCCTTATTCAGGGTTTCTTTTCCATTTATATATCCTCGTTGTGGGTTTAGTCATATATTGTTGCTTCTTTATTTACTTCTTACTTTCCTGGGTTATAATTTGAAAACCTTGGGTTATTAGACTGGTTTTTGATGACTCATCACTAGTAACTTATTTTATTTGAACTTAATTTGTTTTTTTTAAATAATAATGATTGCTTTGCACAATTGCTATGAATTAATTCTTGATTAAACTTAATGCTTTCTTCCAGATTTAAATGTTATAATCTTATTATTCTAATGATCAGATGCCATTCATTATTATGCATTTATCTGTCACGTTACAATATATATATAAAATAACGATTCATATTAGCGTCCTATCTGAGCGTTATATGAAAGTGTTAGACTGTACGAGTATAGCAGCGTAAGCAAGAGAGAGAGCGTACAATCGCAGCCATCTCACTCTAACCTCGTCACAGCGACGTCCGCTACTGGTACGAACATGAAATTTTACTCAATTCAAATTATCAGTTCAACCTGCAATAACTTCCAAACTAATAAATATAGGGCAATTCTGAAAACAGCATTGTGTTCAGCAAGTAAAGCTTTATAAGTAGCCGCAATCTCAGTTATATTCTGTGGTCAGATCTTTGAAAACACATTTGCAAATACCTGAAATCAATCAATTTGCAAAGACAGGAAGTACGATTTTGACTAGAAATTCTCTGCCGTTTCAAACCTGTCATGGGGTGTTTGCTCAACCTGTTAGAGATTATCGAGACTGGAAAAACGTATGATTTATTTGAACAAACAATCAGAAGCCCGTATTTAAAACAGACGCCAACTCAAACCGAGGGGTAGCGTTACTCTTCGATCGAATCTTCAATGCGCTAGTCATGTATAAATTACGTGCAGAAATTTTACAATCACGCAAAGCGGTATTTAAGTGCGAAATTCGAGAAGTAGTCCGCAGTGAAGATGAACTAGTACCGTTCAACAACTCTCGCTGTATATCACAACATTAATTAATTAAATTATTAATTAATTAATTTAATAATCAGCCGTGAAGTGACCTGAGCAACAGAGTGCTACAGCATCTGTAATTGCCAGAGCATCTTTCTACCAGATTGACCAACATCTTTTCTTCTGAGCTAAACCATCGAAAGGAGGACCTCTACGGATTCCTATCTTCGGTCGACGCATCAAACAGTAAGAAATAGATTCATTGATCAATGAAATAAGCACTAAACAAATAATAAAAAGCAATAAACAATTTTTAAAAGACACTAAGAATCACACACTTTGTATTTAATGTGTAAGATAGTCATAATATAGAATAGGAGTGTAGAATGGAAAGTGAAGTGTAGTATTGGACGTACAAATTATTGTAGACCTGTTCTTTATCACTGGTTTGGGAGATATCAATCTCTTAATTAAACCAGATAAGAGCATAGGTCGTTTGAACGTCTTAATCTTTACTTTTCACACACACTCGTTAATTATAAGTGTTAGGGTAGAAATAAGTCCTACAATTAACATTTTCAAGAAGTTTAAAAATAATTAAAACGTTAATTAAACATAATAAAGCCAATTTTAAAGTGTTATTTGTAACGATTCTACTTGAATCCACAATCACTGAACGAATACTGAGACATTTGTGTCTCTATGCTCTGAGCTAAAGTGGAACCGTGTCATTAGTATCTGGGATTTGTTCTGGCGCCCAGGTAAAGTAATCTCACGGGTAAGTAACGTTTTATCTATCATTCAAAATATTAGATAAGAGTGTTAGATAAAAAGTAGCGTTGTAATATATATATATATATATATATATATATATATATATATATATATTTGTTGATAAAATGAAAACTAAGAACTGCTATGAATTACACAAGAATTCAATCGTTTAAACACTGTATGATATTTCAATCTAGCAAAATATGTTATGATAATGAAATGAGGAAACACTAATAAAAAGTTGTTACGGTTTAAGTGAGTGTTTTATTGCAAGTCCTGTCACTCTGGGCTTCAGCACATTTTCGCTCCATCTAAGCCAAACGTCTAGTTTTTAAATTTTACGTAACGGCCGTAACTGGGCCGTTACAGATCGCTAATGCAAAAATTAAATTTCTTGAGCTACGCGTTTCGAAACTTCATATTTACCTTCATGCGACCATCTTTATTTATTTGTTAGGTGCTTACAATTTACTGCCAAGCATCAATAACCAAATAAGTGTACAGTATATATGAACGGAGAAGCCATCCATTGATGGGACTGCCTTAGTTAGTAACAACGGTGTAGGAAAAGAAATAAATAAACACTAGGCAATTAGCTCTGAAGATCACTTCTTCCTCAGTCTTCTTGGAGCTTCGGGTGGATCGTAGACTGTTGAATGTATCGTTCCGGTGTAAGCGAAGCTTCACTCCCTCATCAACAAATGATATCAGCGCGCCGTGTGTTCATGTTATTGACATACCACGAGGCGTCCAGAAGACTTCATAGGCTATTCGATTCGACTCTCCGGATAATCTTGGTATTGAATGGATGGGCGCAACCCCCCAGATGGAATGCGTATGACCAAATAGGTTTGATGACGGTTTTTATATAAAAGTAGTTTGTTCTCAACAGACAATTTTAATTTTCTTCCAAGAAGTCAGTAAAGTTGCTGGCGTTAACGGTAGATCCGGGACTGTTTAGTTTGTAAAGTGCGGTTCCCACGTACTTTGTTTTATATAGTATTAGACCCAGATACTTTATCTCAAGCTTGACCATCACACCCATCGAAAGCTTTTTGCTTTTTCCCACCTTTCCTTGGGTCAACCAACCCTTCTCTTGTTGTGCTTCCGTGTTCTTGCAGATTTCCACTGTTCTGTCCCCTGTTCCAACAACATGGTCATTCCATTCTTCTCTCCTCCGAAGGCGTACTCTTCAGTTTCCAGTGTTGTCCACTTTGCATCTTTCTCCAATATCCCTATTTGTTTTCCGACCTTGTATGTTCTGTCCGCATATCTGTCTTAATACCGTCGTTTCTTGTACCTCTGTTGTTTGTTCTATTTTCACGTACTCGCTTTTCATCTCTTTAGCATACGGTATTATCGGTCTTATTACTGACTTTTAGTATCCTGTCTTAAGCGTGTGTTATGGCCAATCGACTGTGTAAGGCATCTGTCTAATCTGTCCGCTCTGGTCGTTTGGTCTTTAATCTCTTTATTCGTTACCCCGAAACTTCTAGGAATATATTATTTTCATGAGTCGGTGTATCGTTTTATTTTTTACCGTTAATTCACATTGTTTGAGAAGTAAAGAGATCGGCACGTCTGTAGATTTCGCAGAGTGTATGTGACGACTGAACCTTTCGCATGTTCTTCTGTTAAACTGACGTAGGATTGCCTGCAGGTTTTTTCATTACAGATAATAAGACTCCATCATATGAGTTACAAACTATATTGATATTATGGTCTCCCATCTGACATATTTTGTTATCTAGGCTAAATCTGTAATTGTACTGTCCATATTAACACTGAACATTAGAGGACTGAGGGTTGGAAACATGTAATTTTTTTAAAAATTTCTCGTCTTTGGAAGTAATATGGTCTGACGTTTCAGCTGACAACTTTTGGCAATGAGTCTCCTTTCTTTCTTACCATTACCCAAATATTTTGTTTCATCACACTTGTCAGACCCTTACGTTCAACTTTTATCTCGTCAGCTGGTGCAGTCGTAATAGGCGTATATATTATATTTGGTATTTCGTAATTATTTTCAGACGAATCTTTAAACTTTCCTAGTTCAGTTTATTCTTCATTTTCTTTGTCTCGATTACGTTTTTATAAAATAACACTTCATCGCCAGCAAGTCTGATATATGGAAGATACATTCCGTTCAGTTTGTCAGTCTTTGTTTAGTTTCTTCCAAAATATAGCGTAAAGAAAATTCTTAATTAATTATAAGAACTGATTAAAGAGTTAAATTTCATTCTTTAAATTTGTGAGAAGTAATCTGTTTTTACAGTCGTTTATAAAGTTTTTATGTGTGTTGTACGAAAAAAAGGGAATATAAACCAAAAATAAACAGTTGCTCTTCCCTAATTCTTAGTGTGTGTGTGTGTGTGTGTGTGTGTGTGTGTGTGTGTGTGTGTGTCGATGTCACTGTATCACGTATCACCATATGGATAATCTTGGTCAGATCGTCGTACAAGTCTGGGAAGTTAAAACTTTGTGTTTTAATTAAAATGGTGAATTTGTTGAAGTGTTTGTTTTAGAAAACTGAGTGTTATCTGTTGACTTTTCATAATAAGATTCAAAAGCTTTTCCAAATTTGGAATTTTGGACTCGAGTGTATAATTATAATTTTCAGTGATGAATCAGTTTACAATTGCTTAACAGAAATGAATTGTGACGGTTTAAAAATTATTTGTTACTTGAATCCCCCTACAGCTGACAAATTAAGTTAATTTTCGATTTCCCTGCTGCGGTTAAAAAAATTATAACATTCGAAATGTTAAAAATCAGTCTAGGACGTAAGAAAAGCAGTGAGAGGCAAAAAAACCGTGCCCTCGTCAACCCTTGCGAACGTGTGGAATGGTATTAATTTAAGTGAAGTCACAATACAGACTTTTTGTTAGCTTAATGAGTAACAACTTTCTGTGAAGGGGTAGGCGCTAGTCAGCTACTAGCTGGGGTCAATGACATTCCACCCCTTCGCATCTCTGCCTTCACCAGAGAATGTGAGAGAGGGGGCTGAGGAGCGCAGAGACATATATTTCATGCATTCGCTTAAAGGCCGGGATTAAAATTACATGGCGTCTCATAAAGTGCGGCACTCTAGCTGTTTTCCGACTTCAACTCCATTTGTAATTACACTGTGCAATATATCTAATGACTGCACTGTGCAGTATATCTAATGACTACGGTCGTATATGTGAAACGTGAACATAATAATCATAGCTAGGTGTATGTGAATAGCCTATGTCGTTTGGAATAACATGCCGTTTCGACATCTTCACACAGGTCGTTTCCGTTTTCCGTCGTCAGTTTATTTTTCAGTAGAACCTCACCAATTGGTCACCTACGGGACAGAAGGGGTGACGAATTAGTGAGGGAGGAGGAAAAACACCCATTAAGACAATATAAAATGTTTTATTACGAAACTAGCAATCCACAGTATGGATGTTATGCTCGAACATATTTATTGCTGGAAATTTTCAAACTCAAACAAGTTAAGCACTGTAATCGAAAAAAAATGTGTATTGATTATGAAAAAATCTGTAATTTTCTGTCTACAGTACTTTTCAAAAGCCAAATTATGTATTTGGCGTAGTGAAATTATTTTAGGCAGTTCGGCTTCATCTTGGCCTTCGTACCACTGGATTGTTGTAGTCAGTGATTGAATCTCCTTATGAGAGATTGCAGGTTTTATTGCCTGGTCATCTTCTTCCATATGTTACTCGCTTTTTAATAAAGAAAAAGAAAACAAAACTTGAGTGGGTGACGGATTACAGAGGGAGTGAGGAATTAGTGAGGAACCAGTGTATTTATTTTTCAGACTCCTGACACCCTGTACTTGCTGCTTGTGATTCATTGCCGGAGTTTTTCCGGTTGGTTTCCAGATGAAGGGTGATTGTTAGGATGAAAATCCGTGAGAAAATCTAACCGAAATTACCGACTATACATATATCTCGCATTTATTTCCATTCAAAAGCCAGCTGAACACGTCCCGTGCATTTGGTTATTTATGTCCGTACAAGTAGTAAAACGTATTCTTTCTTCTACACTGACGGTCGTGTGACTGTCACGATGTCATGACAAGTTTCAGTGTTCCTTCCCAAATTGAAAGAACACTCGTACCGAATCCCACTTACAACGATAAACAAATAGAAGAGTGTTTTAAACATGTGTTCGCAATAACAGCAGTAGCAGGGTAATCCTGGTATTCAGTAAGCATGAGATTATTAAATATACTTCGTGTAGACATATTTTTAAATATTTCAAAGCCAGATGAGATATGAATTCCACTTGTTGATGTCAAACTCCTGTTTACTTTTGTGAGGGGAGTCTGATGTTTAGAGGTAGGTCGGTAGTTATCTCTCTTCTGGATTTGCTGAACAGACGTTAGAATGTCTAGGAATTGTGTTTTAATGAACAGCAGGTCTATTATACCTTTTGGAGCGTATTCTAATGCATGTATACCATAAAGCTGTTCTTTGCTAATAATAATATGTCCAAAAAGGACACATAATATGCTAATGTCAGGTACTATGATGTCATTAATATATTATCACTATTAAAAATTTATTACTTAGGCCTCACGTTGTTGCGCCAGGTATGTAAATAAAATTATCAGTGTAATATTTTAGATATTCGTATTGATGTATATAAATTCTTCTTTAACGCCTCACGTTGTAAGCGCCAAAATATGTAAATATATATTTTATCATAAAATTTTATTCTTTTGTATTGGTTGCCCCACGTTGTGTGAGCCAAATATGTAAAAAATATTTGAGTTATTGTTATATTGGAGTGTTAGTGGCCTCAAATATTTCTACTAGTAATTTTATACAAACCACTATGTTGTCTTTGGTATTGACGAGCGCTTTCGGCAGTCAAGCCATCTTCAGGTCATTTACCAAATTTGATAAATTGGTAAATGACCTGAAGATGGCTTGACTGCCGAAAGCGCTCGTCAATACCAAAGACAACATAGTGGTTTGTATAAAATTAATAGTAGAAATATTTGAGTGTTTCATAATTTATTTATAATTATTTTATTTAAATTTGATTTGTTGTGATTAACTGTGTTCTTATTAACACCTCTCGTTGGGGCGCCAAGTTTTGAATGCAATGATTTTTAATTGATGTAACTGGTGTAGAGATAATTACGTATTTTATATTAAATATAAAAATAATTAGTTAGATATTTGGTTCTGGAATATATAATTAATTCAAAAGTTGATTGAAGTTAACAATAATTTAAAATCGGAATATTATCGTGGCTCGCCTTGATTCCCAAAGCTAGTACCAGATTTCGCCTTAATTTTCGTCAGCGTAAGCACTCGTATTTTCGATAATTTACTATTTATTCTAAATAATTACACCAGCCCTTATACAGTTTTCTTCAATATTATTTTATTGGTTTCTTAAACCTTTCCTTTAATATAAAACAAATAAATACTTTCTAGTCATTAGTTACCCTAGCTAATCAGTTAATTGCTCAGAGGTTGGCACTATTGAAAAATCTCAGGGTAGGCCTATATGTTGTTACATACAGGTTAATTCGACTTAAATATTCAAATGTGTGTTCTTTTGACTACAATAAGTTTTTTCGAAAATGTTCTCAGTGAAGTACAAAACATCACAATTCTTCGAGATATTCTATAAAATAAATAATTGCTTACAGCTAAGGAACGAAAGTTTTCGCGAGTGTCTAACAGCATCAGTTACTTTCAACTCCATTTGTAATTACACTGTGCAATATATCTAATGACTGCACTGTGCAGTATATCTAATGACTACGGTCGTATATGTGAAACGTGAACATAATAATCATAGCTAGGTGTATGTGAATAGCCTATGTCGTTTGGAATAACATGCCGTTTCGACATCTTCACACAGGTCGTTTCCGTTTTCCGTCGTCAGTTTATTTTTCAGTAGAACCTCACCAATTGGTCACCTACGGGACAGAAGGGGTGACGAATTAGTGAGGGAGGAGGAAAAACACCCATTAAGACAATATAAAATGTTTTATTACGAAACTAGCAATCCACAGTATGGATGTTATGCTCGAACATATTTATTGCTGGAAATTTTCAAACTCAAACAAGTTAAGCACTGTAATCGAAAAAAAATGTGTATTGATTATGAAAAAATCTGTAATTTTCTGTCTACAGTACTTTTCAAAAGCCAAATTATGTATTTGGCGTAGTGAAATTATTTTAGGCAGTTCGGCTTCATCTTGGCCTTCGTACCACTGGATTGTTGTAGTCAGTGATTGAATCTCCTTATGAGAGATTGCAGGTTTTATTGCCTGGTCATCTTCTTCCATATGTTACTCGCTTTTTAATAAAGAAAAAGAAAACAAAACTTGAGTGGGTGACGGATTACAGAGGGAGTGAGGAATTAGTGAGGAACCAGTGTATTTATTTTTCAGACTCCTGACACCCTGTACTTGCTGCTTGTGATTCATTGCCGGAGTTTTTCCGGTTGGTTTCCAGATGAAGGGTGATTGTTAGGATGAAAATCCGTGAGAAAATCTAACCGAAATTACCGACTATACATATATCTCGCATTTATTTCCATTCAAAAGCCAGCTGAACACGTCCCGTGCATTTGGTTATTTATGTCCGTACAAGTAGTAAAACGTATTCTTTCTTCTACACTGACGGTCGTGTGACTGTCACGATGTCATGACAAGTTTCAGTGTTCCTTCCCAAATTGAAAGAACACTCGTACCGAATCCCACTTACAACGATAAACAAATAGAAGAGTGTTTTAAACATGTGTTCGCAATAACAGCAGTAGCAGGGTAATCCTGGTATTCAGTAAGCATGAGATTATTAAATATACTTCGTGTAGACATATTTTTAAATATTTCAAAGCCAGATGAGATATGAATTCCACTTGTTGATGTCAAACTCCTGTTTACTTTTGTGAGGGGAGTCTGATGTTTAGAGGTAGGTCGGTAGTTATCTCTCTTCTGGATTTGCTGAACAGACGTTAGAATGTCTAGGAATTGTGTTTTAATGAACAGCAGGTCTATTATACCTTTTGGAGCGTATTCTAATGCATGTATACCATAAAGCTGTTCTTTGCTAATAATAATATGTCCAAAAAGGACACATAATATGCTAATGTCAGGTACTATGATGTCATTAATATATTATCACTATTAAAAATTTATTACTTAGGCCTCACGTTGTTGCGCCAGGTATGTAAATAAAATTATCAGTGTAATATTTTAGATATTCGTATTGATGTATATAAATTCTTCTTTAACGCCTCACGTTGTAAGCGCCAAAATATGTAAATATATATTTTATCATAAAATTTTATTCTTTTGTATTGGTTGCCCCACGTTGTGTGAGCCAAATATGTAAAAAATATTTGAGTTATTGTTATATTGGAGTGTTAGTGGCCTCAAATATTTCTACTAGTAATTTTATACAAACCACTATGTTGTCTTTGGTATTGACGAGCGCTTTCGGCAGTCAAGCCATCTTCAGGTCATTTACCAAATTTGATAAATTGGTAAATGACCTGAAGATGGCTTGACTGCCGAAAGCGCTCGTCAATACCAAAGACAACATAGTGGTTTGTATAAAATTAATAGTAGAAATATTTGAGTGTTTCATAATTTATTTATAATTATTTTATTTAAATTTGATTTGTTGTGATTAACTGTGTTCTTATTAACACCTCTCGTTGGGGCGCCAAGTTTTGAATGCAATGATTTTTAATTGATGTAACTGGTGTAGAGATAATTACGTATTTTATATTAAATATAAAAATAATTAGTTAGATATTTGGTTCTGGAATATATAATTAATTCAAAAGTTGATTGAAGTTAACAATAATTTAAAATCGGAATATTATCGTGGCTCGCCTTGATTCCCAAAGCTAGTACCAGATTTCGCCTTAATTTTCGTCAGCGTAAGCACTCGTATTTTCGATAATTTACTATTTATTCTAAATAATTACACCAGCCCTTATACAGTTTTCTTCAATATTATTTTATTGGTTTCTTAAACCTTTCCTTTAATATAAAACAAATAAATACTTTCTAGTCATTAGTTACCCTAGCTAATCAGTTAATTGCTCAGAGGTTGGCACTATTGAAAAATCTCAGGGTAGGCCTATATGTTGTTACATACAGGTTAATTCGACTTAAATATTCAAATGTGTGTTCTTTTGACTACAATAAGTTTTTTCGAAAATGTTCTCAGTGAAGTACAAAACATCACAATTCTTCGAGATATTCTATAAAATAAATAATTGCTTACAGCTAAGGAACGAAAGTTTTCGCGAGTGTCTAACAGCATCAGTTACTTTCAACTCCATTTGTAATTACACTGTGCAATATATCTAATGACTGCACTGTGCAGTATATCTAATGACTACGGTCGTATATGTGAAACGTGAACATAATAATCATAGCTAGGTGTATGTGAATAGCCTATGTCGTTTGGAATAACATGCCGTTTCGACATCTTCACACAGGTCGTTTCCGTTTTCCGTCGTCAGTTTATTTTTCAGTAGAACCTCACCAATTGGTCACCTACGGGACAGAAGGGGTGACGAATTAGTGAGGGAGGAGGAAAAACACCCATTAAGACAATATAAAATGTTTTATTACGAAACTAGCAATCCACAGTATGGATGTTATGCTCGAACATATTTATTGCTGGAAATTTTCAAACTCAAACAAGTTAAGCACTGTAATCGAAAAAAAATGTGTATTGATTATGAAAAAATCTGTAATTTTCTGTCTACAGTACTTTTCAAAAGCCAAATTATGTATTTGGCGTAGTGAAATTATTTTAGGCAGTTCGGCTTCATCTTGGCCTTCGTACCACTGGATTGTTGTAGTCAGTGATTGAATCTCCTTATGAGAGATTGCAGGTTTTATTGCCTGGTCATCTTCTTCCATATGTTACTCGCTTTTTAATAAAGAAAAAGAAAACAAAACTTGAGTGGGTGACGGATTACAGAGGGAGTGAGGAATTAGTGAGGAACCAGTGTATTTATTTTTCAGACTCCTGACACCCTGTACTTGCTGCTTGTGATTCATTGCCGGAGTTTTTCCGGTTGGTTTCCAGATGAAGGGTGATTGTTAGGATGAAAATCCGTGAGAAAATCTAACCGAAATTACCGACTATACATATATCTCGCATTTATTTCCATTCAAAAGCCAGCTGAACACGTCCCGTGCATTTGGTTATTTATGTCCGTACAAGTAGTAAAACGTATTCTTTCTTCTACACTGACGGTCGTGTGACTGTCACGATGTCATGACAAGTTTCAGTGTTCCTTCCCAAATTGAAAGAACACTCGTACCGAATCCCACTTACAACGATAAACAAATAGAAGAGTGTTTTAAACATGTGTTCGCAATAACAGCAGTAGCAGGGTAATCCTGGTATTCAGTAAGCATGAGATTATTAAATATACTTCGTGTAGACATATTTTTAAATATTTCAAAGCCAGATGAGATATGAATTCCACTTGTTGATGTCAAACTCCTGTTTACTTTTGTGAGGGGAGTCTGATGTTTAGAGGTAGGTCGGTAGTTATCTCTCTTCTGGATTTGCTGAACAGACGTTAGAATGTCTAGGAATTGTGTTTTAATGAACAGCAGGTCTATTATACCTTTTGGAGCGTATTCTAATGCATGTATACCATAAAGCTGTTCTTTGCTAATAATAATATGTCCAAAAAGGACACATAATATGCTAATGTCAGGTACTATGATGTCATTAATATATTATCACTATTAAAAATTTATTACTTAGGCCTCACGTTGTTGCGCCAGGTATGTAAATAAAATTATCAGTGTAATATTTTAGATATTCGTATTGATGTATATAAATTCTTCTTTAACGCCTCACGTTGTAAGCGCCAAAATATGTAAATATATATTTTATCATAAAATTTTATTCTTTTGTATTGGTTGCCCCACGTTGTGTGAGCCAAATATGTAAAAAATATTTGAGTTATTGTTATATTGGAGTGTTAGTGGCCTCAAATATTTCTACTAGTAATTTTATACAAACCACTATGTTGTCTTTGGTATTGACGAGCGCTTTCGGCAGTCAAGCCATCTTCAGGTCATTTACCAAATTTGATAAATTGGTAAATGACCTGAAGATGGCTTGACTGCCGAAAGCGCTCGTCAATACCAAAGACAACATAGTGGTTTGTATAAAATTAATAGTAGAAATATTTGAGTGTTTCATAATTTATTTATAATTATTTTATTTAAATTTGATTTGTTGTGATTAACTGTGTTCTTATTAACACCTCTCGTTGGGGCGCCAAGTTTTGAATGCAATGATTTTTAATTGATGTAACTGGTGTAGAGATAATTACGTATTTTATATTAAATATAAAAATAATTAGTTAGATATTTGGTTCTGGAATATATAATTAATTCAAAAGTTGATTGAAGTTAACAATAATTTAAAATCGGAATATTATCGTGGCTCGCCTTGATTCCCAAAGCTAGTACCAGATTTCGCCTTAATTTTCGTCAGCGTAAGCACTCGTATTTTCGATAATTTACTATTTATTCTAAATAATTACACCAGCCCTTATACAGTTTTCTTCAATATTATTTTATTGGTTTCTTAAACCTTTCCTTTAATATAAAACAAATAAATACTTTCTAGTCATTAGTTACCCTAGCTAATCAGTTAATTGCTCAGAGGTTGGCACTATTGAAAAATCTCAGGGTAGGCCTATATGTTGTTACATACAGGTTAATTCGACTTAAATATTCAAATGTGTGTTCTTTTGACTACAATAAGTTTTTTCGAAAATGTTCTCAGTGAAGTACAAAACATCACAATTCTTCGAGATATTCTATAAAATAAATAATTGCTTACAGCTAAGGAACGAAAGTTTTCGCGAGTGTCTAACAGCATCAGTTACTTTCAACTCCATTTGTAATTACACTGTGCAATATATCTAATGACTGCACTGTGCAGTATATCTAATGACTACGGTCGTATATGTGAAACGTGAACATAATAATCATAGCTAGGTGTATGTGAATAGCCTATGTCGTTTGGAATAACATGCCGTTTCGACATCTTCACACAGGTCGTTTCCGTTTTCCGTCGTCAGTTTATTTTTCAGTAGAACCTCACCAATTGGTCACCTACGGGACAGAAGGGGTGACGAATTAGTGAGGGAGGAGGAAAAACACCCATTAAGACAATATAAAATGTTTTATTACGAAACTAGCAATCCACAGTATGGATGTTATGCTCGAACATATTTATTGCTGGAAATTTTCAAACTCAAACAAGTTAAGCACTGTAATCGAAAAAAAATGTGTATTGATTATGAAAAAATCTGTAATTTTCTGTCTACAGTACTTTTCAAAAGCCAAATTATGTATTTGGCGTAGTGAAATTATTTTAGGCAGTTCGGCTTCATCTTGGCCTTCGTACCACTGGATTGTTGTAGTCAGTGATTGAATCTCCTTATGAGAGATTGCAGGTTTTATTGCCTGGTCATCTTCTTCCATATGTTACTCGCTTTTTAATAAAGAAAAAGAAAACAAAACTTGAGTGGGTGACGGATTACAGAGGGAGTGAGGAATTAGTGAGGAACCAGTGTATTTATTTTTCAGACTCCTGACACCCTGTACTTGCTGCTTGTGATTCATTGCCGGAGTTTTTCCGGTTGGTTTCCAGATGAAGGGTGATTGTTAGGATGAAAATCCGTGAGAAAATCTAACCGAAATTACCGACTATACATATATCTCGCATTTATTTCCATTCAAAAGCCAGCTGAACACGTCCCGTGCATTTGGTTATTTATGTCCGTACAAGTAGTAAAACGTATTCTTTCTTCTACACTGACGGTCGTGTGACTGTCACGATGTCATGACAAGTTTCAGTGTTCCTTCCCAAATTGAAAGAACACTCGTACCGAATCCCACTTACAACGATAAACAAATAGAAGAGTGTTTTAAACATGTGTTCGCAATAACAGCAGTAGCAGGGTAATCCTGGTATTCAGTAAGCATGAGATTATTAAATATACTTCGTGTAGACATATTTTTAAATATTTCAAAGCCAGATGAGATATGAATTCCACTTGTTGATGTCAAACTCCTGTTTACTTTTGTGAGGGGAGTCTGATGTTTAGAGGTAGGTCGGTAGTTATCTCTCTTCTGGATTTGCTGAACAGACGTTAGAATGTCTAGGAATTGTGTTTTAATGAACAGCAGGTCTATTATACCTTTTGGAGCGTATTCTAATGCATGTATACCATAAAGCTGTTCTTTGCTAATAATAATATGTCCAAAAAGGACACATAATATGCTAATGTCAGGTACTATGATGTCATTAATATATTATCACTATTAAAAATTTATTACTTAGGCCTCACGTTGTTGCGCCAGGTATGTAAATAAAATTATCAGTGTAATATTTTAGATATTCGTATTGATGTATATAAATTCTTCTTTAACGCCTCACGTTGTAAGCGCCAAAATATGTAAATATATATTTTATCATAAAATTTTATTCTTTTGTATTGGTTGCCCCACGTTGTGTGAGCCAAATATGTAAAAAATATTTGAGTTATTGTTATATTGGAGTGTTAGTGGCCTCAAATATTTCTACTAGTAATTTTATACAAACCACTATGTTGTCTTTGGTATTGACGAGCGCTTTCGGCAGTCAAGCCATCTTCAGGTCATTTACCAAATTTGATAAATTGGTAAATGACCTGAAGATGGCTTGACTGCCGAAAGCGCTCGTCAATACCAAAGACAACATAGTGGTTTGTATAAAATTAATAGTAGAAATATTTGAGTGTTTCATAATTTATTTATAATTATTTTATTTAAATTTGATTTGTTGTGATTAACTGTGTTCTTATTAACACCTCTCGTTGGGGCGCCAAGTTTTGAATGCAATGATTTTTAATTGATGTAACTGGTGTAGAGATAATTACGTATTTTATATTAAATATAAAAATAATTAGTTAGATATTTGGTTCTGGAATATATAATTAATTCAAAAGTTGATTGAAGTTAACAATAATTTAAAATCGGAATATTATCGTGGCTCGCCTTGATTCCCAAAGCTAGTACCAGATTTCGCCTTAATTTTCGTCAGCGTAAGCACTCGTATTTTCGATAATTTACTATTTATTCTAAATAATTACACCAGCCCTTATACAGTTTTCTTCAATATTATTTTATTGGTTTCTTAAACCTTTCCTTTAATATAAAACAAATAAATACTTTCTAGTCATTAGTTACCCTAGCTAATCAGTTAATTGCTCAGAGGTTGGCACTATTGAAAAATCTCAGGGTAGGCCTATATGTTGTTACATACAGGTTAATTCGACTTAAATATTCAAATGTGTGTTCTTTTGACTACAATAAGTTTTTTCGAAAATGTTCTCAGTGAAGTACAAAACATCACAATTCTTCGAGATATTCTATAAAATAAATAATTGCTTACAGCTAAGGAACGAAAGTTTTCGCGAGTGTCTAACAGCATCAGTTACTTTCAACTCCATTTGTAATTACACTGTGCAATATATCTAATGACTGCACTGTGCAGTATATCTAATGACTACGGTCGTATATGTGAAACGTGAACATAATAATCATAGCTAGGTGTATGTGAATAGCCTATGTCGTTTGGAATAACATGCCGTTTCGACATCTTCACACAGGTCGTTTCCGTTTTCCGTCGTCAGTTTATTTTTCAGTAGAACCTCACCAATTGGTCACCTACGGGACAGAAGGGGTGACGAATTAGTGAGGGAGGAGGAAAAACACCCATTAAGACAATATAAAATGTTTTATTACGAAACTAGCAATCCACAGTATGGATGTTATGCTCGAACATATTTATTGCTGGAAATTTTCAAACTCAAACAAGTTAAGCACTGTAATCGAAAAAAAATGTGTATTGATTATGAAAAAATCTGTAATTTTCTGTCTACAGTACTTTTCAAAAGCCAAATTATGTATTTGGCGTAGTGAAATTATTTTAGGCAGTTCGGCTTCATCTTGGCCTTCGTACCACTGGATTGTTGTAGTCAGTGATTGAATCTCCTTATGAGAGATTGCAGGTTTTATTGCCTGGTCATCTTCTTCCATATGTTACTCGCTTTTTAATAAAGAAAAAGAAAACAAAACTTGAGTGGGTGACGGATTACAGAGGGAGTGAGGAATTAGTGAGGAACCAGTGTATTTATTTTTCAGACTCCTGACACCCTGTACTTGCTGCTTGTGATTCATTGCCGGAGTTTTTCCGGTTGGTTTCCAGATGAAGGGTGATTGTTAGGATGAAAATCCGTGAGAAAATCTAACCGAAATTACCGACTATACATATATCTCGCATTTATTTCCATTCAAAAGCCAGCTGAACACGTCCCGTGCATTTGGTTATTTATGTCCGTACAAGTAGTAAAACGTATTCTTTCTTCTACACTGACGGTCGTGTGACTGTCACGATGTCATGACAAGTTTCAGTGTTCCTTCCCAAATTGAAAGAACACTCGTACCGAATCCCACTTACAACGATAAACAAATAGAAGAGTGTTTTAAACATGTGTTCGCAATAACAGCAGTAGCAGGGTAATCCTGGTATTCAGTAAGCATGAGATTATTAAATATACTTCGTGTAGACATATTTTTAAATATTTCAAAGCCAGATGAGATATGAATTCCACTTGTTGATGTCAAACTCCTGTTTACTTTTGTGAGGGGAGTCTGATGTTTAGAGGTAGGTCGGTAGTTATCTCTCTTCTGGATTTGCTGAACAGACGTTAGAATGTCTAGGAATTGTGTTTTAATGAACAGCAGGTCTATTATACCTTTTGGAGCGTATTCTAATGCATGTATACCATAAAGCTGTTCTTTGCTAATAATAATATGTCCAAAAAGGACACATAATATGCTAATGTCAGGTACTATGATGTCATTAATATATTATCACTATTAAAAATTTATTACTTAGGCCTCACGTTGTTGCGCCAGGTATGTAAATAAAATTATCAGTGTAATATTTTAGATATTCGTATTGATGTATATAAATTCTTCTTTAACGCCTCACGTTGTAAGCGCCAAAATATGTAAATATATATTTTATCATAAAATTTTATTCTTTTGTATTGGTTGCCCCACGTTGTGTGAGCCAAATATGTAAAAAATATTTGAGTTATTGTTATATTGGAGTGTTAGTGGCCTCAAATATTTCTACTAGTAATTTTATACAAACCACTATGTTGTCTTTGGTATTGACGAGCGCTTTCGGCAGTCAAGCCATCTTCAGGTCATTTACCAAATTTGATAAATTGGTAAATGACCTGAAGATGGCTTGACTGCCGAAAGCGCTCGTCAATACCAAAGACAACATAGTGGTTTGTATAAAATTAATAGTAGAAATATTTGAGTGTTTCATAATTTATTTATAATTATTTTATTTAAATTTGATTTGTTGTGATTAACTGTGTTCTTATTAACACCTCTCGTTGGGGCGCCAAGTTTTGAATGCAATGATTTTTAATTGATGTAACTGGTGTAGAGATAATTACGTATTTTATATTAAATATAAAAATAATTAGTTAGATATTTGGTTCTGGAATATATAATTAATTCAAAAGTTGATTGAAGTTAACAATAATTTAAAATCGGAATATTATCGTGGCTCGCCTTGATTCCCAAAGCTAGTACCAGATTTCGCCTTAATTTTCGTCAGCGTAAGCACTCGTATTTTCGATAATTTACTATTTATTCTAAATAATTACACCAGCCCTTATACAGTTTTCTTCAATATTATTTTATTGGTTTCTTAAACCTTTCCTTTAATATAAAACAAATAAATACTTTCTAGTCATTAGTTACCCTAGCTAATCAGTTAATTGCTCAGAGGTTGGCACTATTGAAAAATCTCAGGGTAGGCCTATATGTTGTTACATACAGGTTAATTCGACTTAAATATTCAAATGTGTGTTCTTTTGACTACAATAAGTTTTTTCGAAAATGTTCTCAGTGAAGTACAAAACATCACAATTCTTCGAGATATTCTATAAAATAAATAATTGCTTACAGCTAAGGAACGAAAGTTTTCGCGAGTGTCTAACAGCATCAGTTACTTTCTTGGTTAACAACAAATTCACTTCTTAATTCTACGTACAAATAAATAATTACGGTATATTACAACTAATAAATCACAACAATGTTAGTGTTTAGTGATTTCAGTGTTTGTTTAAATAATTAAATAGTGTATATATACAGTGTCACAGTTGGGTTATGTTGATATAGTAATTTGGATTAATCTCACCGATTTTTCTATACACTTTCCTATTTCTTGTATGATATTTTCACAATTTAATATTTATACGTCACTATTCACAGTTCACTTGGTTGATTATTCACTGGATCAAAAATCACTATTAGATATTATATAGTAACACACCTGTCGTGCGTTCGAGACTTACTAATAACTTACGGCCCACAAGTATTACAGGGATCTCGTTCTTAACTCTTCCAGGTTCAACAATCAACTAACTCTCGTGTGTTAGTCGTGTGTACTAATTCCAAAACTCCCATCCTATGCTAGATACAATTTTAATGATATTGTCATCAATGAAATCCCCTTTTTTCACTGATCATTTTGATACCTCACAAGATAGGTTTTTGTTCAGTATCTTTATATGTTACATTTTTGATTTTTGACCTAAATTTATGTGTTATGTTTAAAAGTTACCCCTTCTGTACCCTTAATGTTATAAAACAATTTCTATTTACTTTAAATATAATATTAGTAGTTAAATAAATTGATGTAAGTACTGGCCATGAAAAATGTTAACATCATTGTCTTATAAAACCTACTGACTGTGGTACAGACATAATATTGTCTTATGTACACTTTAACATCATTAATTTGTAACCTCTCTATGCTTTTAGTATTTATTTTATTTCTTTTTAAATTTCTATCTCCTTGCTTGCTTGGTTTTCAAAGAGAGGTTACAAGTTATTTAGAACTAGGCGGGAGCCTAGAGAAGCAAAAATTATGCTGGGTCCAGTATGACGGGACTTGCAATAAAACTCAGCTGTAACAGAACGATAACAATTTATTTTCCTTCCTGCGCTGCTTTAACATCATTAAATCAGAATAACATATGTGCCCAATCACAAGTATGAATACAAGTAAAAAATAACAAGTGTGTATAACTCTTAAGAATAACAAGTGTGTATAAATCTTAAGAATAACAAGTGTGTATAAATATTAAGAATGACAAGTGTGTATAAATATAAAACATCATAAATGTGTATACATCAGTGGACACATGCATATATAATTATAGAATTCTCTTCCATCTCGTGGCTAGCTAGACACATAACAACACACACAGAACATAAGGTACACGAACTCACAATTACATTAATCTTAACACACATGCCCCTGGAATGCACCCACCTACCAGGTAGAGTAACTACAATCTTATAACCTCGCGGTGATAAAATCTACGCCCTTCGGCAACCCGTTCCGTAGAATAACATAAGGCCAAAACCCCCAGGAAGAATGATAATAATTCATGAGGCACAAATAACCGGACCACCCCTTTATCTAGCATTCCATTGATCAATGACCCAAGATGAGTGTGTGAACCTTAAGTTCCTTTCACATCATTAATTGAAACTGACAAACTACGTCCTCTACTTTCAGAAGGTGTTTATAAAATTCTAAACAGTTATTTGACTTCAAAAAAAAATCCCAAAAAAAAGGAATCAATCTCTATGTACATTAGTAACCAAAATTAATTGTTTGAGGCATTACCATATCTGAAGATTTTGACAATACATAATTTACTCAAAAAGAAAATGATGAATACGTATTTTATAGTCAAAATAACACAGCAAAAGCTATAAATGGGAAGTCAACCCATATATGTTGGCCAGTTAAGAAAACCATCAGTTTAGCCCTTGTGCAAGGGGCAAAATCAGCTAAAATCTTTCCATTACATTAGTAATTATTTCTATTAGCCTCACATGACCATATAAACAATTAAAAGAAGAGAATACAATAAGGTGGTTGTGCTCTGGCATCTGTGGGAGCGCGCCTACATGTAGTTGACAAAAGTTGACAGGCATTCAACCTGTCTGAAGTTGTACCAGCGTGTCAGAAAAACTAAGTCCCATTTTGTAATCCCAGAAAAGTCCCAAAGAAAAACCTCCGGAAAGTCCCCAGCCCTTAAATGTGAAACCCATAGTCAAATTAATTTTGTACACAGCTGTTCCAGCCGGAACAGAACTACTGAGCAATAATTAAATTTTGTAAGGGGGTAAAATGAAAATGAGATGCAACAGTAAAATGGAACAAGATTAAAATCTCTCTGGCACGCTCCCGCAGTGCACCGCGCACTTACAGGCATTGCATTTAGTGTTATATAAAAGAGTTATAAAAAAAAGGTTTATAAATTTAAGTTATAGTGTTCAGAGTCATGATCACAGCTCAACTTCCCGGTAAACAGTCTGGACACGTGGTCCCATGGCTTCTAGGCTATTTGCAGTAAACGGGCACACTGCCGGATCGGCCCCCAAAAAAAAAGAAAAAGCATAAATATCACCTCATAAGTGCTGGCGAGTGCAACATAGAAATTCCGTCTCCATCTCCCTCCTCGTAGACGATCTTGACATGGTTCACCGCTTGGGCAGATGTTCAGCCATGAGCAGACCAGGAAACCGGCTTAGTGCGAGAACCCTAAGAATTCAAGCAAATTAGAGGACAGTCTATTAAAAATGTACACCCGAGTTAAGGTAATTAACCTCTTAACGGGCCGCCAGCTAACTCTCACCAAAAGCACAATATTCATTATTAAAGTTTTTACAACCTGCTTAAATAGTCTAAAATCAGCCAAGGAATAAGTAAATTTGAGTCATGAACAGACCTAATTAAATTGTGGCTTAATACAAAGTGAACTGCACTCAGTCAACATGCTTCGACAAAAATTTGCAGATTAAAGCGGCCACGTGCAGAGCAGTAATCATTATTTGACCAAAAAAAATTTAACAGCAAGTCACTCACAGCATTGAGAAAGTTTTACAATCAATTAAATTTCATACCTAGAAGCTCTCACACTTCATTCTCTACTTGGGAAGTTAATTAACAAAGACTGCGACACTTTACCACATGCACAGACACAGTTCACTACTTGACTGTGCACCAAGTTTTTTAGTGATTAATTTTTAATGTAGTGCACTTTTACTATGAGAATGACTCTTGAAAACTTCTCGCATTATTACAGAAAATAATAAGGCATGGCTATATAAAGGGCGTTACGTACAACAGTAAAGAATGAGTTTCTCTTACATAACTTTGTCAGGTCGCACACACATAAATACGTACTTCACACGATAGCATATATCTTGTTATTAAATATCCAAACAAATAATGCAAAATAATTAAATTCTTACCGGGAGTCGTTTATTCTTTAGCCCATCATGTAGAGAGATACAAACTGCGTAGAACAATACCAAGGCGGAGACGGAGACGATTCTCTGAGCAAGGCCAAGCGTGGATTGCACACGCCGGCACACAATCGTCATGGCACATAGCCGAGTTGCGCGCGCAACCGCCACACTGCCGCTCCCCTCACACCGTCGAACAAGGTTCGCCCCGCTGCCTCGGCTCACGTTACGTTACAATTACGAAAACTTTCTAGAATTTTGTAACCGCCGGCTTCGAACCGGCACACCCCCACCCCGAAAGGGCAACCCGGTTGCTCCACTCAAAAACTTGGGAAAGTACCCTGCAGTGTACACCCATCAAAAAAAAACTCCGGTGGACATCGTGGGTAAGGTGGCCAGGCAGTTGCTCCCAGGAGAACAGAGGCTCAGAAGGGAAAACGAAAGAGACGAAAGAAGAAGTGTAGAGTGTAAGTGTGCGGTTGCTGCACGTTGACCTGATCAGGGCCAGCCCACAGCAAAGAGGGACAGATAAGAAAGACAAAAGAAAAGTTCTGGAGCTCCCTGAGTTCCGCCCTCCTGAGGCTCGTCCACCCAAGCCAGAACACGATAGCCACCTAAACAGGGCCATCTGCCCCCATGTAATTACGGGATAATTCCCTAATACTATTCCCCATTTTACACACTACCATACTGCACGGGTCAAGGGGAAAGGGGGCGATGACAGTCCCCATGATGCGGTGGTCCCCACTGGGACCTAACGGAAAGCCATGTCAACTGTGACTATGGCACCTTTCCAATATATATATATGTGTTTTACAAGTGTGCTCCAAGGGCATGCCCAAAACATACAGAGTAGACGAAGTTCACAACCGACCTCGCCAACTCTACATGTTTCGCTCCTCTGTCGAACTCCTTTTTTTTTTTTTTTTTTTTTTTTTTTTCTCGGGGTAAGGTTAGGAAAATCGGAGGGTGGATGGTCAAGGATGATTAAACGGTCATGGGCTGGGACTGAAGGTAAGGACATGGCTCCCTCCGGACGTAAGGACAATTGGAGAAAACCAAGGCTCGCACAGGCAGGGGCGCATCCCTGAAGTAGACGAACCCCACTGGGGCTGTGGGAAACATCTACCCGCTACCATACTATTCTCAATCTCGCCCCCCGGAGCACACCCTCTCAAAACCGAAAACATCCCCACCCGCACAGGGACCGCCATCATTTACCCCCCCCTTTTTTTTTACAGCCCGTTTTACCCTTTTCGACATAATTTCAATTTAGAAATATGTGTGGTAATCTCTTTAGGATTACTACCCTGTTCTTCTAATCGCGCCGTCACCGGTGACGTAAACCCGAGGATACGGTACGGCCCCGACCAACGATAGCATAATTTGGCGGCTCTTTTATCGGCAGCCGAGCTGATCGGGTGGCTCTGGCAGTAGACCAAATCTCCTACCTTAAAGGGATTTGGAATACGCCCCTGATTATACCGAGCACGGACGCGCTCGTGCGCACGGAGCAAATTCTTCCGGGCCTCTTTCCACCTATCTGCCGTCCTAATGTCTGGGTTACTAGGCAGAAGATCGTCAATATTCCATAAGTTGGCCAAGGGAAGCGTAGGCGAGAAACCAAACATAACTTCAAAAGGAACGGCCTTATGACTGTCATGCAGGGCCGTATTGAAAGCTAGTTGTAACCACTTAAGGTTCTGGTCCCAAGTGGTCTGTTGTTCCGCATGATAGGCGATGAGTGCGGACCGGAGATTCCTGTTGAATCTCCCCGCGTGGGACGGCTGTGGGTAATAGGGGGAAGTGGTTACATGTTTGATGCCATTGGCGAAGCACATTCGCCGAAAGTCGCCAGAAATAAATTGTGGACCATTGTCCGAGACAATGATGGCCGGAAGACCGAAGTGCTGAAATACATGACTCTGGAGCGCGTTTATGGTCAAGCGAGCAGTTGCCTGCCGTAAGGGCAGTAGCCAGGCAAACTTCGAAAAAGCATCCACACAGACAAGTAGGTAAGCATTACCTGACTTGCTACGCGGGAAGGGTCCCACGTAGTCGATGAATAGCTTCTCCATCGGTCTGCTCGCCACATCAGATGACAACAGCCCCAACTTTGTGTTTTGGGCAGGCTTGCTTAAGCCACAGAGATGACATGCCTTCACCCGAGTTGCTATGTCCCTATCCATGCCCTTCCAGATGAAGTTTTTCCTAATACTGGAAATGGTCTTCGAAATTCCCTTATGTCCACCTACCGGGGAATTGTGATAGTAGCTGAAGACCATGGGCACAAGTTTGCTAGGCAGCACTATCTTCGGGGCCCGTCCTTTCTTCTCTCTGCAACATAGGACGCCCCTGGACAAGAAGTAGGGGACCTGCACGTTACCCTCTTTTAGATTTTGGATGATCGGACCCAACTCTTCATCATTTAACTGATGGGGCAACACATCAGTAAAAGCTAACGGAAAGTCCAGTAGAACAGAACAGGGTTGCTCCGGCTGGGCTTCGCTGGGCTGGGAGAACATACGGGACAAAGCATCTGCAACCACATTTTGAGTTCCCCGAATGTGTTGCACCTTAAATTTAAAGGATGAGATTTTAACCACCCATCGTCCAATCTTACCCAGCTGCCGGGGATGAGCGAGAAGCCAAGAGAGAGCCTGGTTGTCGGTCTCGAGCAGGAACTCAGCGTGTTCCAGAAAACGCCTGAACTTATCTAGAGCGTATACCACAGCCAAACACTCTAGCTCATACACTGAAGACTTCCGTTCTTGTTGGGTCAAAGTTCTAGAAATGAAGGCCACAGGCTGCCTAGCACCATCAACCACTTGGGACAGAACCGCCCCGAGCGCCACCGAACTCGCGTCCGTCTGTAAGATAAACTGTCTCGAGAAGTCTGGCATTCTCAGTACTGGAGGGGAAATAATGGCTTCCTTCAGAGTCTCGAAAGCCTTCTGTTGAAAAGTTCATTCAGAGGTGCCGCAATCTCCGCCGCGTTTGGGATGAAACGCCGATAGAAATTGACCATCCCCACAAATCTCGCGATGCCTTTGGCATCCTTTGGTGGGGGAAAGTCCCTGATCCCCTGTGTTCGCTCAGGATCCACAGTGACACCTCTATGGGAAATCAGGTGGCCCAGAAAAGAAATTTGTGTCTGGGCAAACTTCACCTTTTCAGGATTGACAGTGAGGCCGGCACCCCTCAACCTGCACATCACCTCCTCAAGATGACTCAAATGTTCCTCATACCCCTTGCTGTACACCAGCAAGTCATCAAGATAATTAAAAACGTACTTGAACTTGACATCGTGAAAAACGGTGTCAAGCAAACGGGTGAGTGTTTGGGCCCCTACCGCTAGACCCATAGGAACCCTAGTATACTGATAGAGGTTCCACGGAACACAGAATGCCGTGTAGGGCCTACTTTCTTTCGTCAAGGGAATCTGGTGATATGCAGAGTTGAGGTCAATGATGGTAAAATACCTCGCCTCACTGAACCAATCGAACGCGGAATGAAGGTCAGGAAGTGGGACCGAATCTACCTCGATGTTAGCGTTCAGCTTGCGGTAGTCGATGACCATCCTGTGCTTACCTCCAGGCTTGGGCACTAGGAACGCTGGACTGGCATAACTGGATTGAGAAGGTTCAATCACCCCTTGATCTAATAATTCTTGAACCTTCTCCCTCAAGATGTTCATCTTCGGAGGGGCAACTTATAAGGGTGGGAGCGCACCACCTTGGAGTCCGTTAGGCGGGTCTTATACTCCAAGAGATGTGTGAGCCCAAGGGCCGGAGTTAATACAGTGGGGAAACGCTCACACAACTGATCTAAAGCGGACCGCTGGGACTGGGAGAGGTGGTCTCTAGATGTGTCGGGGCACTTAACCTCTTGGATATCTTGCCTGGTCCCCTGATATCCAAGGAACGGGATTACAACTCCCCGATTGAATTTAAAATAACATTGGTGCTCTTGGATGTCAATAACGAGACCACTTTTGCAGATGAAATCGGCACCAATAATGCATTCAACTCCCAGAGCCGGAGAAACCAGAAAGCTCCACACCCAAGAAAATCCCTCGATTTTAAACTTGAATGAAACTACCCGGGAAGTGGGCAGAATTTCCTGGGATGCCGTCCAGCACACTACGGAAGACTTTTCTGACCGTTTAATTAAACCCTGTCGCTCAAGGTCCTCGCATACTTTAGATGAAATGATGGATCTTGCTGATCCGGAGTCAACTAATGCTCTGAGTTGACTCTTTTTCAACTCCAACAGCAAGAAGGGGCATACGGAAGTGGGTCTAGAGATGGTTTGGAGGACCTTGCTACCCAAAGACTTGGGACCTACAACTGGCCTGGAGGCGCGTACCTTAGAAGACCCGCGACAGGTAGGGGAAGACCTCCGACATATCTTCCCCTCATTGAGCCTTTTCTGAATGACCTTGGGCGCCCTGGGGAGGGACGTTGGACTCGACCCTACCCCGGTACAAAATCGTCTGACGTGGCCCAACCTACCACACTTAAAACAAGTCACATTAGGCGAACGACGGCGCCTCTCGCTACAAGAGTTTGTAATACTATTTTCATTACCACATGAGGATGGAACAATTCGCCCCCCATGCCTCTCGTGTCTTAACTTATCATGGGTCACGTGCTCACGGGACTCGTCAATCACCTGGATCGTTTTAGAAAACACACATAGCCGTTCGAGGTCCGCAAAACAACGTGGACGGTCCGCGAACACCAAACGGGATCTCTCTTGGGGCGTCACCCCTTCTAAAATTCTTCCAACGACATCCTTCTCGGGCAACCCTAACCTCAAAACCCGAGCACATTTACGGATATCCTGCACAAAATCCCCCAACGCCTCTCCGTTGGCCTGTGCACGATAGAACCGGCTAAGTTCCAAACGCCAACGTCGCCGACGGGGTATGAAAGAGTCCAACACCTCCCCATGGAGAGAGTCGATACTGCCACCACGACGCAGAGTGCGGGTGACCAGCTCAGCCAATAAACCCCGGCAGTACGGATATATAACGGACAAGAGGACCTCATCGGACAGCCCCGGAAAATCCGCCAACTCCAGGACGATGTCCAGAAAAACCAACAATTTGCCCTCATCTTCTCCATCCACTACCGGAAGTCTCTGGAGGATGCCGGAAATAGGATTGGGTAGTCCTTGATACCCTACCCCCGCCAGAATCACACAATACACTGAACACAAAACATAACCCACAAAAGCATATTTACAAGAAAAGGAAAAACTCAAGTACTGTCCTTCCTTTGAGTAGACCCCCGGGTTCTCTAGCGCTGCGGAAACCTGGCCTATTCTGAACCATGCAAACCCCGACGAAAGGAGACAAGAGACAAACAACAAAACTACACACATATAACAGCCAACAGCAACTCGACACACACGTCGTACCAACACATAATTGACAACAACCAACTAACCATCAACTACAAGTCCTAATTCGGGAATTAAAAAAATACTTTGACATCAACCGGACACAAGTCGGTTCCGGTACCGATTCCCGATCGGGCCATACCGCATCCCGTCCATGTACCACGTTAAACACCGACCCTAATGAACATTCCATATTCCAGGCCACGCTTGCGACTCCCCGGCTGTACAAGCTATCAAAATTTTTTTAAACACCATTAACCGCCTCAGTGGTGCGACCCGACTCACAAATTAAACAACTTATAACTAGCCTACACGGGCCTATATCAACTATGTTACAATAATTGCATTAATATTTCCGAGTCTGCAAGCCCCGTCACACACCAGGACCCAAGGGTTCAAGCCCAGAATTAACCACGCTCTGATCTACCATTTGTAACCTCTCTATGTTTTTAGTATTTATTTTATTTCTTTTTAAATTTCTATCTCCTTGCTTGCTTGGTTTTCAAAGAGAGGTTACAAGTTATTTAGAACTAGGCGGGAGCCTAGAGAAGCAAAAATTATGCTGGGTCCAGTATGACGGGACTTGCAATAAAACTCAGCTGTAACAGAACGATAACAATTTATTTTCCTTCCTGCGCTGCTTTAACATCATTAAATCAGAATAACATATGTGCCCAATCACAAGTATGAATACAAGTAAAAAATAACAAGTGTGTATAACTCTTAAGAATAACAAGTGTGTATAAATCTTAAGAATAACAAGTGTGTATAAATATTAAGAATGACAAGTGTGTATAAATATAAAACATCATAAATGTGTATACATCAGTGGACACATGCATATATAATTATAGAATTCTCTTCCATCTCGTGGCTAGCTAGACACATAACAACACACACAGAACATAAGGTACACGAACTCACAATTACATTAATCTTAACACACATGCCCCTGGAATGCACCCACCTACCAGGTAGAGTAACTACAATCTTATAACCTCGCGGTGATAAAATCTACGCCCTTCGGCAACCCGTTCCGTAGAATAACATAAGGCCAAAACCCCCAGGAAGAATGATAATAATTCATGAGGCACAAATAACCGGACCACCCCTTTATCTAGCATTCCATTGATCAATGACCCAAGATGAGTGTGTGAACCTTAAGTTCCTTTCACATCATTAATTGAAACTGACAAACTACGTCCTCTACTTTCAGAAGGTGTTTATAAAATTCTAAACAGTTATTTGACTTCAAAAAAAAAATCCCAAAAAAAAGGAATCAATCTCTATGTACATTAGTAACCAAAATTAATTGTTTGAGGCATTACCATATCTGAAGATTTTGACAATACATAATTTACTCAAAAAGAAAATGATGAATACGTGTTTTATAGTCAAAATAACACAGCAAAAGCTATAAATGGGAAGTCAACCCATATATGTTGGCCAGTTAAGAAAACCATCAGTTTAGCCCTTGTGCAAGGGGCAAAATCAGCTAAAATCTTTCCATTACATTAGTAATTATTTCTATTAGCCTCACATGACCATATAAACAATTAAAAGAAGAGAATACAATAAGGTGGTTGTGCTCTGGCATCTGTGGGAGCGCGCCTACATGTAGTTGACAAAAGTTGACAGGCATTCAACCTGTCTGAAGTTGTACCAGCGTGTCAGAAAAACTAAGTCCCATTTTGTAATCCCAGAAAAGTCCCAAAGAAAAACCTCCGGAAAGTCCCCAGCCCTTAAATGTGAAACCCATAGTCAAATTAATTTTGTACACAGCTGTTCCAGCCGGAACAGAACTACTGAGCAATAATTAAATTTTGTAAGGGGGTAAAATGAAAATGAGATGCAACAGTAAAATGGAACAAGATTAAAATCTCTCTGGCACGCTCCCGCAGTGCACCGCGCACTTACAGGCATTGCATTTAGTGTTATATAAAAGAGTTATAAAAAATAGGTTTATAAATTTAAGTTATAGTGTTCAGAGTCATGATCACAGCTCAACTTCCCGGTAAAACAGTCTGGACACGTGGTCCCATGGCTTCTAGGCTATTTGCAGTAAACGGGCACACTGCCGGATCGGCCCCAAAAAAAAAAGAAAAAGCATAAATATCACCTCATAAGTGCTGGCGAGTCCAACATAGAAATTCCGTCTCCATCTCCCTCCTCGTAGACGATCTTGACATGGTTCACCGCTTGGGCAGATGTTCAGCCATGAGCAGACCAGGAAACCGGCTTAGTGCGAGAACCCTAAGAATTCAAGCAAATTAGAGGACAGTCTATTAAAAATGAACACCCGAGTTAATTAAGGTAATTAACCTCTTAACGGGCTGCCAGCTAACTCTCACCAAAAGCACAATATTCATTATTAAAGTTTTTACAACCTGCTTAAATAGTCTAAAATCAGCCAAGGAATAAGTAAATTTGAGTCATGAACAGACCTAATTAAATTGTGGCTTAATACAAAGTGAACTGCACTCAGTCAACATGCTTCGACAAAAATTTGCAGGTTAAAGCGGCCACGTGCAGAGCAGTAATCATTATTTGACCAAAAAAAATTTAACAGCAAGTCACTCACAGCATTGAGAAAGTTTTACAATCAATTAAATTTCATACCTAGAAGCTCTCACACTTCATTCTCTACTTGGGAAGTTAATTAACAAAGACTGCGACACTTTACCACATGCACAGACACAGTTCACTACTTGACTGTGCACCAAGTTTTTTAGTGATTAATTTTTAATGTAGTGCACTTTTACTATGAGAATGACTCTTGAAAACTTCTCGCATTATTACAGAAAATAATAAGGCATGGCTATATAAAGGGCGTTACGTACAACAGTAAAGAATGAGTTTCTCTTACATAACTTTGTCAGGTCGCACACACATAAATACGTACTTCACACGATAGCATATATCTTGTTATTAAATATCCAAACAAATAATGCAAAATAATTAAATTCTTACCGGGAGTCGTTTATTCTTTAGCCCATCATGTAGAGAGATACAAACTGCGTAGAACAATACCAAGGCGGAGACGGAGACGATTCTCTGAGCAAGGCCAAGCGTGGATTGCGCACGCCGGCACACAATCGTCATGGCACATAGCCGAGTTGCGCGCGCAACCGCCACACTGCCGCTCCCCTCACACCGTCGAACAAGGTTCGCCTCGCTGCCTCGGCTCACGTTACGTTACAATTACGAAAACTTTCTAGAATTTTGTAACCGCCGGCTTCGAACCGGCACAAATTCTTAATACACATTGCTTATTTATAAAATATAATCATACTAACGATCTACCTTATTAAATTTTTTGAGACTAGCCCCACGTATTGGTGCGCCAAATATTACTTTTGGGGATCTCTAACTTGTTTATTAAGCCACACGTTGGTTGCGTCAAATATAAATTTTTTGGGGAACTTACTTCACGTATTTGTCGACAAATATAAAATTTTTGTTTCTGGGCGCCAGAAATAATTAGGAATCTCAGAGGGTTGTTAATAACAACACTTATGTTCAGATCCTAATTAATAGATATTATATTTGCCCTTTTAATACATTTAAATAGATATAACATATGATACTATCCACATTTCAATTTGACAGGTTAATTACTTCTCAATTACTACTAACTTCTTATCCTTAGTTAATCATTACAAGAAATTCATGAATACAGTTAATATCATTTAATGTTTATGACCACTTAATTAGTCCATTGACTATGCTTTCAGATTTATGATCTTAATTACACATTACATATTATTAATCATCAATAAAAGATTAATGAATACATAAACATTATTTATCATCAACAAAAGATTAATAAACAAATGTGAAATATTATTTATCATTAACAAGATATTAATGAAAATAGAAAATCTCCTTCTTTCTCAACATAAATATACATTAATCAATAACATGACTTAATATCTAACATTTCAGAAATATAAAACTATCATTCAAAATTTATATTAAATATTTATGCTTCGTATTCCTATTCTAGGTCGTAAGATATAAAACTCTACAGCATCTGAACAATTCGTCGGTTCTTTTAGAATGAAACGGGTTAACTGAGTAGACAAATATATTACATGCAATTATTGGATTATAACGTTTAATGTGATACAGTTACTTGAAATCGCTTAGCCATTCCTCCTTCTCGCTCGTTCCACACTTTACACATCACAACACAATTTGTATTACTCTGCTTTTTATCGTATCCACCACACTCGCGATAATCATTCGTCTCCACGTCCTACGAAACTCTGACTTTTCATACGGTCGCGCACATAATAAATAAAACTTCGCACTTGATGCCGCACACAGAATAAATAATACTACTTGGCTGTTGATTGACGATTGGCTAATTTACTGTATGACTGAGTAATTAACTAACTAACTGATTGATTTCACGGATTGACTGACTGTGAAGGTCTCTCTTGCTTTCACTGACTGTCTTGATTTCCAGACTGACTCCCTTGATTTCACTGACTGACTCCCTTGCGTTCCTACATCAGTTACTTTTATAGTTTCACCGAAACTTCCCTTATTGCCGCTGCTCTTAAAATTACCATCATTGGCTGAGATTCGAACTTGTTGCCGGTAAGTTTGAAATTGACCAGTAACCACTCGAAATGACTTCGCGCGCAGAGGTGACGCTTTTTGTAATTGGTGAATTCTTATAGACGCGAACTTTTTGCCGCGAGACCGTTTTCTCGTTAAAAACGGAAACCTGCTTTCTCCACCACCCTCGTTTATGGCGTTTCACTCATTGTATTTTGAAGGCCGAAAACACTTTAAATCTAACGGTACTGTCTATTTTTTGCTGTTTTTTTTAGCAAACAAAGCGTTTTACATCTTTACGACATAGAAAGTTGTACTTGCAATACAATTTTACTTTGGGTCGGCGTCAATGTGTCGCCTCGCCCATACACACCTCTCACTTATATAACGACTATGCAGTATAATTCTTATCTGTATGTTTATTTATTAACGATACTAAAATTGATATTAACAGTTTACATCGAAATATGTAATTGATCTAAGTGTGTTTTACTATACAACTAACTGTAACCGATAGTGTTATGTTACAACCTTAATAAAGTTATTTTAAAACTTACCCTAATACAAATACAAGTTCTATAGACTAACATTTAACTAAACAATTTCTTAATTTATCTAACATAATAATCATCATGACATACTCCCTAATCATCTGGTTAGTTCATTATTTATACTGCTATTAACAGAAATATTCTGTAACATGATATAAGTAACCATCTTGGTAATTCCTCAAACATAACGATTGTCATCCTGACAAACTCTATAATACAATAGTTAGTTCAGGATTCTTACTAATAATCACACAAGTTTTATGTAACAAAATTTACTTAAAAGATTTTGGTATTAGTCTTCTTTCCACTTTAACTGTCATTATGTTCTTTTAGAATGTGTAGACACAAATACCTAGTCAAGTCATAATTTCTAGTTACAGTTTTATACCTACTGATACACAATTATTGTTTCATATAACTGATTCGTGAATTAACACATTTTCCCTTCACAATAAAAGTTATACCTAATGTGATATGCCTCTTACCTATTTTTAATACAATATGATATAAAGTATTTAATTGAAATAAGTATCACAATGTTTTGATCTGACATGTATTCTTTCCTTGATTATTATATATCAGTTTTATAATCTTAACCAAACATATTAAGACATATGACTTACAAAATAAACTTAGTATTTTACCATTATTTTGTACTTCAACTAGCTTTAGTAACTTGGTTAGGTTATGCACTTTGGCATATGTCTATTCTTCAACATGAAATCGAGTTACAAGTCGATGAGAAGGATGGAGTATACAGGAAAGATAAGAATAAAAGGGGAAGTGCTTTATGTACCTAGTTTGTAGATATATTAAATTTTTTGTCAGCAATTTTTTACTTTTTTTGTGCCATGCCTGCATGGCTCCAAATTGCTGTTACAGTTGGCAGTATCGTCAGTATTTTCGTATTTTTTTGTAATCTCCTTGTAAGTTTGCGCTCAGGCAGTGTAGTCTTCGCGAACTTGTACTTATAACTAAGCCATATCTTCGTATTACAACGTACTGGTTAGTTGTAGTAGATGATTGCTATTTATGACCGTATTTAGCGTTTTTTGCCAAAACTGCCGGACTCTGGAGCCATGGTCCATGTTGTGAAACTCCAGACGTTTCTACTCAACCTGAGTGAGCCATCCTCAGTGTCTGGTGTCTGGTTTGAACAAAAGTCCGACGAAGACGTGAAGACGACTGCTAGTTTTATGCAATAATGACTCCGGTCGTAAGAGATTGACCATTTTCCCCAATACTTGGAAAACCGCGACAGTATATGAAAACGAATATTTTCTGGAATTACTTCGTTTACTTCTAGAAAAAAAAACTGGGACTGCACTAGAAAGACTGTCGCAGGTCAAAACAACATGTCGGTTAAACGTCGGACGGACATAGTAGGACTAGATGCAAGCAAGTAGCAGACAAATGTAAACAGATGTACAACTGTTATGCGAAATACAAGTGCGCAGAAAACAATTTCCTTCAAAAGTAGGCTTATCAGTAATACTATTGTGGCTGCTACAAACAGCAATAAAAACACGCTTTTGAGAACTATCCACGTTTTATTTTTAATTACCGTGATATCGGTTTCTTGATGTCAAAACAAAACGTCACCTGATTCGCAAACATTGGTAGGCCTATTGGCTGTTGGACAGAGTGACGCAAGTGTGTGTGTATTTACAAATATGTCATTAGAATGTTTTTTTTACGAAACCGATTGGAATGTGAAGCAATAAAATCACAGAAACCTTCTGTTTAATTACTTATAATGAAGCCGTTAAGGAAAACGAGTGAAACAGATGAACACACACGTGACATATGACGCATTAGCCATGCGATGTAAGAAGTGCGTACAAAATTAAAACACTTGATTGCGTTCAGCAGGACCAGAAATTTTGGCATATTACTCAAAATCATTTAAACAGCTCTATTTAATAAATTATATAGATTGGTAATTACCTTTATCTAATTCCTTCCTTGCAACCTAATTATTTGCGTAACAACGCGTTTCAGGATCACAGTCCCATCATCAGGTTATAAAATTAAATCATGCACTAGTCACTCACTAGTCAATTATAATTTTATAACCTGATGATGGGACTGTGATCCTGAAACGCGTTGTTACGCAAATAATTAAGTTGCGAGGAAGGAATTAGATAAAGGTAACCAATCTATATAATTTATTAAATTACGCAACTTGGAGACCGTACCAAAAATGAGCTGTATTTAGTTGATATTATACATTACAGTAAAAACATTATACAAAAGTTGTTTACAGTGATATTGCGTATAATGTACAAAATTATTTTTCCGTATGTTTTTTGATAATTTACACATAAATACCTTATGCAGGTAATACATAAGATCTATAAAGCTAATAAATGATCTATAAGCTAAGCTAAGTAACCCGCATGAATAAACGTGATAAAGCCAATCAGTTATTTACTGTATATATTTATTTACTTGCTAGTTTACAGCCACCTCACAATTATACGTACATGGAACAATAAGAAAATATGCTGCTGAAGGGGATGTAATGAATGAGGAAGGAGATGCTTACTTATGAGTAATGAATTCACTAATTCAGTACAGATGATACTGTTGCAGTATCTCTGGTCGGTGAGAAGTCTTTTATTCGCCTTGTTCTTCAGTCAGTGGACAGTTAGACGGGATATGTCTCTTCACTTCTCATGTTAGATTTGACGGAGTGTTCGCTCATTTCTGTAAATCTGTTTTCATATCTTAGTATGTGTGGAGTGTTATGTCGGAGACATGTCAGGGGTAACTGGTTATTCATCACTAGGGTTTCGATCGGAATCTTTACACAATTTTGTCGTAGATGGTTTAGTAAAAACCCCACGGCTATATGTCATAGATCAATACGGAGTTTAATTTGCATATGACGGTTTTGTGGTAATTTTGATATTCGACTAGGACAGCCAGATCATTTCTTAATGGTTTAGGTTTATTTGCAGAAACTTTGTTTTAACATACTTCGGTCATGTTAATTTCTGCATGATGTGAAAACTAACATTATCTTACATCCTGAGTATAAATCAAAAATTATTTTAACTGTAATTTCCAACTGTTAATGCTAACTTGAATTAATTCTATTATGAAATTTACAAATTAACGGAACCGAATTTAATTTTTAATAGAACTTTCAGCAATACACGTATAAAAATGATTGTTGCTTTTTCTAAAATTGTTGTATGAAATAGTATAAGATTATCTAAGAAAAGTATAAATCATCAGATTTATAACGATCAGTTGATATAATGATTAGTTCATTTGAAACTGCAATATTACACATTAAATGAAAACTTAACTGTACGATACTAGACATATGTGTATTGTGTTTTACCTTAGTATTATATCATACTCATTATGGTATTATATAAATTGTTACATTTAAAACGTAAGTAAATAGTAGTAATGAGACTCAGTTCATTACTGAATATATTTTGTGTTCTCTTGCCTATAATAATACTAATAAGTATTATTTTCAATCTTAACGACGTGTTCCGCTTTTGAAACCGTTCCGCTTTTGAAAAACGCGCTCTTGAACGTTTTCAAGGGTGAAGAATTCTTCTGTGAAGAACAGAGAGTAGAAGAAGCAGTGTGTTCTGAATGAATCCGTTTCAAAGCGGAAGTATGTCGTCATGAATAACGTGGTGTTGACGATGACGTGGATCGACACGTAATGGCATGACGGCGCAAGAAATAAAGTAAGTTATTAGAAAGTACTCTAAAATACTGTATAAAATAAAGTAGTCAAATATTATAGGCTTGCCGGCAGGCTTAACAATAAAGTAGTCAAATATTATAGGCTTGCCGGCAGGCTTAACAATAAAGTAGTCAAATATTATAGGCTTGCCGGCAGGCTTGCCAATAAAGATGCGAAATCAGAATACAACTGCAGGAATGATCGGAGAAAAGACCTTCGTCTGCGATCAGGTGATTTTTAAATGCTCATGACATCAAACAAAATGTCGGTGCGTTGCGTAATGAAAGCGAAGAAAGCAGTTGAAATACAGACGACAATTAATGAAGGAGAAAAGTGGGTGTGTCTTTTAAACTTACTCGTGTGATATAAGATAAGAACGTATAAATCGATATAAGTCTGTATAACTGTATAATCTTTATGAACGTATCAATGTGGTATAATCGATCAAGAAAACGTGTATTTGACGCTGGGTTATCTCTTATTTTAAATTTTCCTTACATACGTTTTACAAGAGGAGACTGTTGGTTGGGTGAAAAAATAACGAACTTAGGTAATTACGTAAATAGATGTTTATTGACATTTGCACCCAAGTTTTTTTTTTTTGACCTCCAATTAACCTACCGAAGTCGCTCCATTAACACATTTGCACGAACTAGTGCAACATTCAAACACACCTGTGTCACACAATATATTTTGCTACATCACACGGACAGTCGTACACGCCCTATCGTGTCAACACGGAGATTGCACGAGCGAAGAAATGCAAAGCCGAGACTATACACTGACTCTGGGGAATATTCAGATAACCAAGTTATAGCAGTATTAGGTACTATTCTTTAGTAAACATGAATATAAATCTGAGAACCCAATTTCGATTAAATTTGTAATAGACCATGTAAGCCAACAATGTTGTACTTTCAGTCGAAGTCGATATTTTGTAATGTTTAAAAATAAATACAAATTGGCAGTTGTCAGGGCTTTGAAACTTAGAAGTTAATTTACTTTATATATAGGTGTCTGTGTGTGTGCACGCGCATGCGTGCGTGTCGTACATATAAGTTTATATAAACCTTGAAGACTGAAGGTATGCTGGTTTTGAAGATATTATATTTTGAAATAAAATTGTGAATATCATTTATTAACATTTCAGAAGTAAGTTCCGCAAGCAATTCTCAACAAAACGTTCACAGAAATGCGAAGAAATAACAGTTCTTTTCGGGGTTTGAAGGTACAGACTATCCTCGTTGCGAGGGGGTCTAGGGCTCTCTTCCAGATTTTATTTTATTTATTTTTAAATACGTTTAAGGTGTAGGGGCGCTGTTTGTGGTTCAAAACGGCCGTGGCAGATATAGGTTGACAATTAAATTGCCTTAATTAATCCCATAATTTGAGGAGTTAAAAAATTGAGTTTGTGTATACAATAGAAAACGTTTAACGCAAAATGACGGAGACCAGCTGTTTTTCGTGTTAAGTTAAACGGGAAGAAAGTGAAACAAAATGAGATAAATGAACAAATACTGTGTAGATTACTTACTGTATTGTGTAGTAAAATAAAGCAATAAAGACTATTCAGAAGGTACTTACATATAAACGTTGTATTTATCCTCCTGAATAATTTCTGGTTAATGTTGGGGGAAAAATAAGGCTAATTTTTCTTAAAATTTAGTATACACGCACTGTAGCTGTTTTCACTTACGATTTAGGTTTTCTTGTGCAGTAATGTAAATGTCGATGTCTTTTAACGTTCCTATGTCTAGTGACAACGTTCTATTCTTTTTAAAATAGTGTTATTTTCTTTTGCACACACTACTGAACTGCTTTATTTTTAACAAATTGTTATAATTTATCAATCTGAGCAAACATTTCACCTTCCGAGGTGGCTTCTGAATATCGACAAACACGGCTCAGTAACGAAAACATATCGGTAGCGGTAAGAACTCGTAAATTTTCACTGTCGTTTTCCGTGTCAAGTTTGTCGGCACCCTCATCACATTCACAGTTTTTAACTAGCACTGTTTGGGTTGTGCATGTATGGATTTATTTATTATGCAGCTATTTAAATCCAAAAATTATATAAAATAACAAAATTATTTTAGAAAAAACAAATAATATTGTTAATTCTACAATTATTGTAACAAAATTTTTAGAATTAACCGATATTTTGTAAGTAAAACTTTTGTGTTAACCGAACAAACTTTAATTGTAAAATAGAACCAACGATCGGGACCTGAGCCATATTTTGTGTTGACAGTTTTCATGTTAAACGTTTTTCACTGTAATTGTTTTTAATTTCGTACCACGCAAAGAATCTTATTTTTATACACTTTCAGTCATTTTCGTCATTGATAAACAACCCTTGGGAATTATCCGAAAAAAAGCATAATGCGTTTCAATGGTTTTAAATTTTTTAAATAAGACATTATATAAGGTTATGAGAATATATTTGTTTTCAGATTATGAAAACAATAGTTACTCTTAAAGTAACTCTTTATTCCTTACAGATTCAATGTTAGGATATGTGTTAACGATTGGTTAAAAACGTTTGATAGCTTAACCCCCTCCCATGATCTGCCTACGGTTCTGATATTGACTGATCGGAGCTATACGTGGACTGGACGGGTTGATGTAATCAACAATAGAGCCAGGGGGTTGTACGTCAGTTTCGCATGTTGATCATTACACACGGTGGATGTGCATTGCCAAATCGTGCCGTGAACGACGCTGTATCATATACACGGCGCTGACGTTAACTTGCGCGTTGCGTCGGGGATTGTTTCTATTGTAACGTTGGCAGCCCTGCAAAACGCATAATACAGAACTGGTCTCCGCGCACAGCTGGCAGTTGTAGTTCGGAAGGCGTTGTTGAGTGTTTATTTGAAAACAAACAAGAATTGTTTAACACGTGGTTATTTCTATTCATCTGTTTGAGAATTATAAACATTCAACCACAAAATATAAAAAATAATTTTTTAACATAAAATTAGTTACTTCGTGTAGAAGAGAGTGCATAGTTAGAATTATTATATTTTGGTAGCTCTAACAAAGTGCATTATATAAAGTGCTCATACGTGCGTGTTACGGTTATGTTCGTCTAATTGTTAGCTCGTATTTGACGTTCCTGACCCACGCGTCATTATGAGTGTAGGTATGAAGAAACCGTTCGCCAACAGAAGATTTTATTCGCTACCGGAAGACTTTAGTATGAAAAGTGGTCGGCTCAGGCTGGCAAACGTGGTGAAGAAGGAAGATGTGGCCCGGCTGGTGCGTTACGTTGACGATAACCTGATAGGAAAGAATATGACGTTTTCCGGTCCTTACGGCAGGCGAAAAGGTAAGCCTTTGAAACCCGAGCTGTCAGACAAGAGTTTGTTTATTTTCGTACAGCACTGATGTTTTGTGACCCTATACGTAAAGATTTGTTAACGATTTTCCGAGTCTATGAAAGAAAATGGCTTAAAAAATATTTCTTATAAAACTTTTTTCTAGGGTTTTTAAACGTAGTTTCACTTAATGAAAAGTATGTGTACGTTTAAAATATACAGGCTAACAAGTATGTATATTAGCATAAACATTTTTCAATCAAAAGTAATGTAAGTTTTTGCAAAGTCCAATGCACTTTTCATACATGTTTAGTATGAAGGCAATTCAGACCAATGAGCCTTAAGCTTGTTTTCGGCTGTGCAAATGACCAAACGAAATTATTTTTGTTCTTAGGGTACAAGCATCGTCCTGCAACAAACACCGTCCGTCATCTTATTAGGATATTAACAGTCAGAAAGATTAGTAATAACAGTAATAATAGGTATAATAATAATCATCATAATAATAATGGTTATGATCAGGGGCAAACCTAGGATTTCATTTCGGGGGGGGGGGATTTTTTCAATCACGTATGGTTTTCTTAAAGTATTGTTTTTCTCATGTTATAATTAAAATCGTACCAACAGTTAAAACTAATAGGCAGATAATAGCTGTAATTCACTAATTTCATTAAAATAAATTTAAAACACATCAGATAGGCTTCCAGTTTGTCTTGCGAGCCTAATAATATCTTTCTGTGCTATATAAATACTGTAAAGAGAACGTTAAAATTAAGAAATGAGGGTTACCAGCATGTATATAATTGCTGTGGATTTAAAAATGTATCCAACAGGGTTGAGGATATAAATTTTACAGCATGTAAAATAATGTTAAATAATTTTGTTAAAATATATAATGAGTGTCAGTCTTTTTCAATTAATTACATTAAAAAAACACGCAACCAGTTTAAATTTTTTGCTCCCTTTCGGATTTCGGGGGGTGATATCCCCCATATCACCCCCTAGGTTCGTCCCTGGTTATGATACTAATGTTAATAACAGATAATACAATTTATTCGTAATATATTGATATATCAACATCTTTTTAAGTATGGGACAAAAGTAATTATTGTAGGCCTGTATTAAGTTATGTCCAGTCGTGCACAAGCATGAAGCTTTGAGGAGAAAAAAAGATTTTAGTCATGCCTATCAAATGAATTAGTTTTGATTTGGACAAAAATTGGCACGTTACTGAGTAATAAATATGTATCCATTTTAAATAAAATCGTTTTTAGTTTCGACCATCAGATAGTCGTTTCCGTAGCATGACGTTTGTATTCCAATTTTAAGGCAGATAATGTCAGTTGGAACGGAAATCGGTATTTGTGAACAAGGATTATCACAACCTGCCTAATCAAGGTTTATACACAACCTACTTTTGTGCATCTGTAGCTGCATCTCAATTTTCCCGTTTTCGCAGGTCCACTAAAATGAGATTATGGAAACCGCTGTGTATGATTAACGTAAGATAATAGTCATGTTTTTTTTATATTAAAATATAGTTCCGTAATAAAAATGTTCACCAAATATTTACTGAAGCAACAGATTAATGAAAATTTCTATTGGTTACTAAAGAGTTAGGTTTTATTAAAAAAAAAAGTACTTACGTTTTTGGAAACTTAAGTAAATTAGAAGATTATATGATTTGTTACCAGAGGGTTTGTTTGTTTGTTAGAGGATGCAATAATTTATTAAATTCGAAAATTAAATCCGAGAGAACTAATCCGTATTCGTAGGTAGTCTCGATATTGCACTTCGGTATTTTTGCAGAAACAAAAAGTTTACTAAATTTTTCCAGTTTTGTTAGTTTTATTAGCAGCCATCTTAACACCAACTTTGTCACTACTTATTGCCACACTGCTAAATACTTCGTTCTTCTTTCGGTATCTCCACCATCTTCAGGTCTTAAACGACGAAGCTGGTCCACCGTCGTTTAAGACCTGAAGCTGGTGGAGACACCGAAAGGCCTCGTCAAGAACGAAGTATTTGGCAGTGTGGCAATAAGCAGTGACAAAGTTGGTGTACTAAATTTTTATTGATGCAAAATTTTGTAGACCACTTTCTAAATAAAGTCGGTGTTGTATGATTTGTGACAAAATAATTGACTAAAGTTGAGGGAACTGTAGACGTGTACATATGACACGAGATTCTTAAAAATTCTCTGAATGACCTCAAAAATATATGTAAGTAAGAAGTAGAATCATACTGAACTCTCTGTTCTGTGTATTAAATATGTGTTGATGTTTAATTTACGCATTAATAAATAACGATTTAACAAAACGTTATTTCATTTTACATTGACAGTAATTTTTTATACTTTTGTTATTTAATGCATAATTTGGCACAGGGCGTATTTACGGGGGGGGGGGGACGAATGGGGCCAGACCCACAGTAGGTCGGAAACGTTGACAAGAAATTTTGCTATCTCATAATTTTAGGTTTTAACAAAAAAAATTATTTCTTCAGCTGTGCACGCTAATGTAGTATAACTCTTTTTTATTAGTATATATAGGCCTATTTATGTAGTATACAAACAGGTTTGTTACACGGCATTAGCGTATACGTTTGAAGTAAGAAATGGGCCTATAGGAAAATCAATTCAGTGACCCCAGAATAAGTTGTTAATGAAATGGCCAAAAAATCAAGGCCAAAGAATTATACTCTTAAAACATTTTCAAAAATTGTATATTTTTGTGTATAAAACGTTCTTGGTTTACGTTTTGTTTTTAATAAAATTGCAGTTATCATTTTTAAACAAAAAACAAGTATCTTGTAAACAATGTTTCACTAGCATGTATTTGTATCGTATTATTACCGTTTACTTTAATGGGATTCATTTCAGGATGTCATCACATGTTATCCAGCCATTTTGAATATTATAATATTCATTATTCTTAACTCGTTTTGTTTCTTTTATATGAAGCCGACACGACCGGACCCCCCCCCCAGGCCAAATTCTAGATTCGCCACTGATTTGCTAATAAGAATAGCAGCTTAGAAGCCTTGATAAGTCCTGCTGTTACATAAATTCGAAACAGAGCATAGTTCAAATGAACGAAAACAACGAACACATTTTGACACGTACCAGTAACGTTCACAGATATTTCCTAAAATGTAATTACTTAAGTACAATCCCGTTAATCTTATTCCGCATAGCCCGTAGTGTAACCTGTATTTAGCAGACGAATTTTCAACTGGATAACAGTCTGATGCATTTGTGCATACAGTTAACTTTGTTGTGTCAGTTCCATAACTGCGGTAATGGATAAAACGAACGAACTCTTCCAGAAGTTCCGCGGCGTCAACGGATCGGACCTTGGTTTCTGTAACATTATTAACCATCCTGATTAGCGTCAAGTGTTCGTTACTGGTGTTGTATGAATCATAATAATGTTAGCTTTGTTGTGGGTCTTTATTATTCCGGTTGTATATCACGCAGTTTGTTCAGCACAGATAGGACAATGTTTTCTTTGGTCATGTCCTTATTAGCTTAATATAGATTTTAAATTGTTTGATGCCCCGTTTCACCGACCTCCGTTAAGAATTTAACGCCCGGTAAATCACCCGTTAAGGATTTACGGGAGATAACTCGTTTCACGAGCTCAGCTAAAGATAACGGCGTTTTAAATCGTCGGTTAACTTAATGGGGGATATTTGGCCTGACAGGTAACAGACTAACGGACCGACGACGAGAACGGTTAATGCGACGAGAACTAAGCTAAAATTTACGCCTTGGCCGTCTTAGAGCTACGTTGTTTTCAGTGAAGTAGTCTTTCCCATAATACAAAATATTCAGGCGCGTATTTGTTTAGTTTCTGTTATCAAAAAATTTGTTTTCTGTTCTTCCATTAAATATTTATTTTATTGTCAATTGTTGCGTATTCTGTATAATGTAAACCATCGTGATAAAAATGGATCAGAGAGAAATTTTTACGCTTAAATAATATTTGTATTAAAAACTTATCAAAATGAAGACGAAAATACAAATTTAGCTGGTAATAGAAATAGGTCAACCGGTTTTCATGATCTGAGAGACTCAAAATTTATAGAACGATGTAAGCTTTCAAAAAAGATACTCTCAAAATGTTTGAAGAATTGAAGTTACGGGGGGTTTTTCCCCACTAACAGGAATAAAACACCCTACAAATAGTTTACAAGTTATTTTAATCTTTCGGCCAATCAGAAGCAAAATCAACCATAGTCGTGTTAACGAGTTTTACTAACCGGGTCCAAACGGACGTTGGTGAAACAGATGTTAAGATAACGGCAGTTAATATTTATATCGCCAGTTAATAAACGGTCCGTTAGGAAGGAAATTAACAGACGTTCGTGAAACGGGGCTTGACCCTTTAAAATATACTTACTTCATGACGATTGGAACTTGCGTGAGTGTGGAGAGTTTACGTTGTTTATAAATTGCTAGTAGCGGCGCGGTAAGTTCTGCACAGCTGTGAGAAATCTTTGTATGTTTCAATGTGTTTACATTTTTAGGAGGAGAATGACGATGCGCTTTAAACGTACCGAATACAAACATAACTGTTCCCTGTCACTTTGTCAGAACTCTCGTTCTCAATTGTAATTCGTCGCGTTATCACCGCTTACGATAACAGAGCTGTTTATCAACAGTGGTATTTTGTGTCTGAAGGTTACGCGACGTGATTGCGTGTGGGACCGCGTGTCATCGAAGGCCGCCCAAACAATAGACGATTAATTTGTACAGAAACTTTGGCAAATATCAAGTGCAAATCGCGCGTAGCAACCTGTAATGTATTGTTACATGTAACATCTCACTTCAGTAGTCGCATGCTTGTTTAATCACATCGCGTTTTCAACGTTTAAATGAAGCTTTTATCTCAAACGTTTGGCACACTGGCTCCGATTCAAAGCTAACTTTTTTCAGCGTCGCTCGGGAAAAATTCTGTTCACGAATATATTGGTTGCAGCTCGTTCCTTCGGTAATGAATTTAATCACTCGTTTTATGTCGCTAAAAATCAAATGGATATGATAGAACCTCGATCATCCAACCAACCTCGGTAAGTTACCAACGTTTGTTGTTAGAAATTCGATCAACGCTGATCACCGTTAAATGAATTAAATGATCTGTAATTGAAGCACTGAATTTCTTTAGTATGGACTACGGGATACGTACCGGCCGCATGGGACTGCATATCATATCAGAGAGTGAATAGATGGTAAACATAGGCTATAAAATGGTCATTGTTTACGAGTAGGCGATAGTAAACGCTGTAGCGATGTATTTAGGCGACCATTGCCTTCTTATTACTCACTTGGTCCACAATTCCCTTATTGTTCCTGAGGCCCATAACACTTCAAACTTCAGTGATTCTCGTTTTCGCTTTTAATTGACTTCAAAAATGATTTAAACGGAAAACAAAATATATACACTACTAAATTGAGGTACAGTCCCTGGTCAATTGTTAGGCCACCTGTTAATAAGAACAAAAATTGTCAGTTTCAGTTTTCAGTTGTTTTTCAGCTTTGTTTAGATTTCAAAAAATTATCTTTAAATTTCTGTTTGTCTTTGGCAGCAGATGTGAAAACAGTAGACTTGTGTGGCCAAAAATTGTGAATCCGTAATATTGAGCCCGCTGACCATGAAACGGTCCACTGTGCTTCATTGTAGCCGTTGAAACAGTCGAATCCGTGGGGAGCCAGTGTGCGAGTCTGTTTCCGGATAACTTTTTGTGACGAAAATAAAATGTACAGAGTCACCAGATAATAGCACCTATATAGCCACCTGTTTCACATATATAGCAGGAAGAACCGATATAAAGATCTAAGATTGAATTGTAAAATATAAAATGGTTTCTCATTTATGATATACAGTGTATGTTAATATTCAAGTTTACGTATTAAAATATTTAAAAAATTAAGTTTCATTTGTTTGATACGAGTGAATTTTACTAACGCAGTGGTGTTTTGTGAACTACAGTAAGCTCTCGAGATATTCAGTTCGTAACGGGAGGTGCGAACGCTATAGCCGTACACTTCGGACGAGATCACTTTAGATCATCAGATGTTTAGATATGCATTAACATACTGTTTGTTCAGTTTAGAATTTATTTTGTTTTACGCTGAAATTACTAGGGTTTTTTAAACTGGAAGAGTCTGTGAGTTACATTAGTCTGAACGTGACAGAAGTTGAAATGGAAAATGTTGGCAGTCTGTAACCGGATTTTGGTAGTCATACAGGTTACAAAACTGTACAAGAGTAGCGTTCATAGAGTACCATTGTTTCGACCAAAAGGCTGAAAGTCGAAAGCGATTGATATAGTCTAATAATATGTTCTTGATTGCGCAGCACTTCTCGACACTGTCTCTGTGCACGAATCACATTGCAGCACCGTTAGTAAGATGCGATTACCTTTTTGAGCCCACATTGAGGCGGCGTTGTCATAATTAGAGACAAGCACCTTAAACACCTTCAGTGGAGTCTACCGTCGTGTCGTCGTCATTCTGCTATCGGTGTAGCCGTTGTTTAAATACTTCAACAACGTAATGGTGTGAAAAAAGTTAAGTTGTCAGTGATAACTGTTGCTTTGATGCCGACGTTAACAGCTTAAATGTGGGAGCTATACCAGATTGAAAGCTTGGAGCTGCGGAATTCAAAACATTTTGTTTCAAGCAACCAAGACTGTTTTGTAAGGAAAACAAGACAAAAGAAAAACATGTTGTTTTGTTTTTCTGTAAGCGAATAAATGTTAAGTAAATATGGACAGAGATAGCGGAAGGCGTAGAAAGGGCGGGGGGAGATAATGGAACTACTGTTACTCGTGTCCTTTGTCCCTTGGCTCGTTTGTCGCAAGCAAACAGTAACATGCAAATTTTTGTGTATAATCACTTTGTTATTCAAAGAACGTCTGTTCTGCGTGGGAGTTGCAAACTTACCCTCTCCCTGTGTAATGTAGAATTAATTGAGTTTAACTGTTTACTCGCCACGTTTCCACAGTATATCCCGATAAGAGGCAAACGAGTAAATATTGTATTTACATATCTTGGTGTAATGATAAAGTGCCGTAGTTTAACTGTAGTTACATACGGACGATATTTGCATTTCATTTATATGGTAACAAAAATATATCTGTTATACCTTATTTAATTTTCCACTTTTATTGTGCTTTTCACTCTCAGTGTAGCTTACATGTTAACTGCTTAGTTTAATACGGTGGTTCATTTCAAATTGAGAGAAACAAAACATGATTTCTAACCAACCACACCGACAGTTCGTCCCCCCCTGTCAGAGGATAATTTTGTTTGGGACAGTTCCGAAAGTCAGCAGTTTATCATCAGCCTTTCGCAGTCAGTACTGGCCCAGTTGTGAAAGCTAATTACGGCAAGTTTCTTAAATTTGCTGTAGCAGGAGTGGGCTACAACCTGTAACCGCTCTGATAGTGTGGCGTGGCGACACTGTTATGTTAACTATCACTTCTAAGTCATCAGCGACTTCTTTTTAATTGACTTATTGTATGCCTACTTCTGAATTTGACCAAGTGGGTATTTAGGACATAAACGAAAGGGGCTGCAAATTGCTGATCCTCAAAGTTAATGGAAAAGAAAACTATGCAGAAACGCAGAAACGTTTGGTACGTCACAGATTGGTGTGTATGAAACCTTAATACATTGTGTGTGAAGAAGATTCTATTGGGGTATTGTTAGGACAGCAGTAAAATGTCAAAAGTGGAACTGTGAATACCAAGTAAACAGAAAAAACTGAGTTCATTGTGTAAGATAAAGTGAATGAAGGTAGTGAAAATTGGAACGTAGGGTATACGAAGGAGAGTAGAGTATAAGTGGAGAGAAAGGGAAAGTATTCGAGCAAAGATCCCGCGTCTGTGTGTGTGTGTGCGCGCGCGCGATCACAGACCTGTTACATATCGTAATAAAACAATAACGTTCGATCTTTTAACGTAAGGATATAAAATTTGTGCGCTTAAACTTTGCTCGTTTAAATAGAGTACATTAAACATAGTATACTGTTTATAAGGGATAAAATTAACTTTTGAAACAAAGACAAAATTGTAAATTTTTTCTGTTTTTCGAAGCATTATAGGTGCACTTTGAAGCAACAAGGAAGAGTGTGTAAACTCCAGTCGATAGCCACATAGTACATAGCGTATAGTTCTTACAAAAACGTCTTAAAATTTTTTTCTCGCGGTAGTATTGAGAAAAGCGAAGTAATATGACACCAGGTACATAGAGGAAGTTGAATTGGTGTTTTTATATATTGACATACGGAGAGATTGCTCAGTTAATAAAGCACATTTGTGGAATGCAGTCGACTTCAGCAGCGTCAGCGTCTTTGTGCCTATTTGTGATTAATGTTATTGAATGAGAGTAAAGTTCCGTATTCGACATTCCGTTACGTGCTAGATACGAATACTTATGCCACAGACATTAAACTAAAGTCTTGTAAGGGATCAGATGTGAATAGAATTTCAGGGAGGATGGAGGATGTGTTTATTACTTCTCGTCAGGGAGGATGGTTCTCGTCGTTCCTTCTAATAGAATGACACAACAGAATCATTGCTAAAATTGTGCAGTGTTTTTGTATCAAGCTAGAGTATTTATTACGCTATGAAAACTGTTATGTTTTCTTTATTATTGCTTTTTACTACCAACATTTTTGTTTTTAGTGTAACGTTTGAGTGAATACAGAAATTCTGGAGGGAAGGAGTCAACAGACCAATTCAAGTCGATTTCGTTCTGCCCGCCTGATAGGCACGTTAAAGAGACAAAACGTGTATTATTGTGGTTAAACAAACTGTAAAACTGCTACTAAGAACTGTAAAAGTTGATAGAAAGTTTTCAAAACGAAGAACTTCGTCATAGTAGGAAGCAGATGTTCTGAATAAAAAGTATTTGAATAAAACGAAAACAAAATAAACGGCAACAGAAACATGCAAACTGAAGAATGCTCCGTTTAAGAGGTGCTTAACGGAATGAAAATGGCTCCGGGGACTGCTGCGACATAACAGACTGACCCGATTGTGGCGGGGTAAACTTGCTGTTTAATGTATATAATAACACAACGTACAGGTGGCTCAACCAAAACCAATTTCATTCTTACCAATGGTGTATTATGCGATGGATATTTTATTCCACAGAGTTATGATCAACGTATAATGAAAAAGGACAATTTTATATTTCTATAAAACTATATAATTTTTAATAGCTTTTGGCTGACCTTCCGGTCAAGATCAGAAATGCAGTTGATCAACTTTTTTATCAAATATCAACTAAATACTTCAGATGTAACATGCTTCGACATAAGCGATTGTTCGTGCCTATAAAATTTTCGTACTTTGATGTATTTTATTGGTACAAAGTACAAAACAACAAGGAAATGTACTTGTGTATCGGTGGACTTTATTCGTCTCCCGTGTAGAGGCCATGTCAGTTTTTTATAATTAACATTTGTGTGTTCTAGTGTGCTGTGTTAGTGGTTTCTTTATTTACAATAACATGCACACTTCGAAAAAATGTTTTATTAAGTGTAAAAATTGTACATTTCATTCCATCTGCTTTTACAGAGTTGTAAACTGCTTAACAAACAACCGAGTTTGTCTGATTTTAACTTATAACCAAGCATTAATACCACTATTGCGTGTGACACTCAGAATACTCTCTTTTATTTTAAATATATCGTATAAATCATTATTTCGAACTGGCACTGGTCATTACGAAAGATGAATGAACAGGAAATAACGGCTAGGAGACGTCCTGTTTAGATTGAAATGTTTACCTGTAATAGGTGAAATATGTTATAAAAAAATTGTGAAGTGAAAAAAAGTAGTTAGTTAGTAGGCTTTAGGTAATGAAAATAAAAGCCTGTTATTTATTTGCCAATACTTACTTATAAATCTTGTCGAAAATATAAATATTGTTTTCAGAATATCAGTATCACTCGAGTGAGGTCGGTGCTGTACTGACGCGTACAAAAAGAATATAACGTGTATAAGGGTGTTTTGGAACAGTTTAGGAAAATGTTTTCCGAAATATGTGAGGAGCACAGGACCAGGAAGGCAGAACGGTTTTTATCAGAAACCACTTACCCAATCAGCTGTAATCCCGAATATATTTGTTTATTGGCCTTGTGACCAGATAACAGGCTTTATTCATGTGACAGTTTTGTGCGCCAAACACGTATCACTCACCAGTAGGTGATGTCACACGCACGCACGCAGTGTTTCCGTTTTGGTGACTGTGGGTCACGGTCGCGCAGTGTTGACACTGACTGCCAGTTGCGTAACACCACGACCTTTCCCGCGCGCTGCTAGCGTTCCCCAGTCCGTCTCCCGTGTCGTTTCCCCACTCTGTACATTGTACAATAAAAGGTCGACGGCAGAGAACAGTATCCGTTAGTCTTGATATTGTTTACTGTTTCTGCGCATTCATATTACTTTTGTCTCTAACGGCATAATTATATCGTCTTGTATTAACCCTTTTTCACAAGTTCAGCCATCAAATTTGCTCACCTAGTAACTGCGATTCGCAGCACAGATATGTTGACAGGAACCGCACAGGCCTTTTAATTACACAACGTTCAAATTTTTTATAGGCCTAAACATGGTGATACAGCGTACACGGCGGCCTTCGTGAGGTTCATAATCCGTTTGGAAAAATAGACCCCTCATTCAGAAAATGGACTCTTCACAATCTTCCCGAACGTAGAACTCTTCAATGATGATGTAGAAAGCTTTTTATCGATTATGGTATCAACTGTATATACCTACTGTGAAAGGTATTTCTCAATACTGAAAATTGTGTAACATATTGATATTATTATAATTATTGTAATAATGAATTGAGATAAAAAGACCTTCTTAACAGTGTTCAGCCTTTTAAGTACTGAAACTATTGTAAATCGGACTTCGTTGATGTATTTAATTACCTTTTATTCAAGACTCTGAAAGAAGTTCTTTAAATGTATCACTATGTCAAAAAGTTTTACTATACTAACTGGATATAAAATGTTTTTGATGTACTGACTCTTTCATTATTTCGTCGTAGAATCAATATAATATTATGATATTATTCAAGATAGTTTCTTCTGCAAGTAGTGTAGTACGTTTTTGTCGTTTCAATAGCTGACGCACGTTTTACTGAAACAATAGAATATATAATATAATATTATATATAATGTATAATATATAACAATATAATATAAATCAATATACGAATCCATTATCCACGTCTTACATGTAGGGCCTACCCACTGTTTGGATAGGCTATAGATAAGATATATAGATAGGAAGTGAATGCAAGTTTCTGTTGTCATATAATTTTTTTTTAATTTGTAAATGAACAAAAAATTATATAATTTTTAAAATTTCTGGGATTTAATTCACAGTAGTATATAGTCCTGTACGGTAAAATGTCAGTATTAAAATAACGCGTCTAATAAAAACCATTATCTTGTAAGGGGGGGGATTATTAGATTTCAACGTTGAAATTCCGGATGGAGGCCTCACTTCCTCGAGGTCTCTTAAATGTCCCTTCATGCGGTTGAGGGCTACATAAAAGGTGACGACATTTGTTATTTGGTACACTTCATTCCTTTAAAAAATATGATTTGTTTGTAGCATGAAATGTGGGGAGGGAGTGAAAAAAGTATTAAACCATGTATAACATACTTATGTGCCATTACTTATGCTTTCGAACATTTACTTTATGCAGCTGTCTAAGTGGAATCTGCTGGAAAACTGATTGTCCGACATCGCCACCGCGTTTCTACGTGATTTAATGAGGAAAGCGTTATACTATTTAATTTTCCAAGAATAATATTGTCCTCTTATTGAAGACTCCAAGGGGTAGGTCGCTGTGCTAAAACTGTTTCGGTTCCCAGCTAGTCTGCCCCCAGGTCTGTAGCGGATAACTGCTTTACTTTAGACATTCTGTCCCCCGCCATTCGAAGCGCTGGTTTCATCTTCTTATATAATTTGTAATTACTGTATGGCCTCCTCCCACTCCAGGTTCTTCCTCACATTTTCGTCTGTCTTGGAGAGTACACTTTTAAAGTATTCCGAAGTAATCGTATTCCATCACTTTGAATTTTATTTCGGATACCCCTCGATGTTATCCACGTTTAATTGTCAATGTTGCAACATCTAGTATCCTATAAAATTTTATACGTGTATCGCTTCTTGCAGAAATTTTATTGAACTATGTACAAATTTTCTTAAATTTATTAATTCTTTTGTTTATCTCATGACCAGTTAAGGTCACTCTCCAAATACTTTAAGTGGCTGTCTTCGTTTAAAGCAGGGGTCTCCAAACTACGGCCCGCGGCAACCCGGGCGATGCTGCTTGCAGTTTTTAAATAGATCGTCAGAATATTTCAAATGTTATAACATTTTACTAAATAAGTAAACAAGAAATAAGTTCAGTAAAATGTTATAATATTTTGTACAAGTTTAAAACATTTACGTGGTTAATGTGCTTGTTGGTCTGGCTACCTTGAATGATTCACGCATTTCACTCGCATCAACCTAAAGCGAAGATTCCTATTCCCCCCGTGCGCTCGGCAAGAGGAATGCTTTCAGCGTTTGGATCGACATATATCTGCGAACAAACGTTTTCAAAAATGAACTTTGTAAAATCAAAGTACGGGGCTAACGTGTCAGACGAACACTTGAAATCCATTTTAGTAATAGTAGCATCAAAAATTTACCCAACATGGACAGACATTATAGCAGCAATTCCACGCATCCCATATGTACATAAGAAAGCCAAAAAATAATACACAAGAAATAACTTTGAATGTTATTTTATCCTTACTTTTATTTACATTATTCTGAATAAATGAATCTGTTTTCTTTTTTATAAGTCTGCTTAATTTTTATTTAAATACCTATTTTATTGACTTGATTATTTCGTAAACTTAAAAAAATAAAGTTTTCTCTCTCTCTCTCTCTCTCTCTCTCTCTCTCTGTGTGTGTGCGCGCGCGCGCGCGCGCGCGCGCGCGTGTGTGTGTTGGCCCGCCTGACATCCAAGATATTTTAATTCGGCCCTCAAGTAAAAAAGTTTGGAGACCCCTGGTTTAAAATATTGTTATCTAAAATAAATTTAGTCCTCACTGGGTATTTACCTTTAAAAGCCGTAGTTTTGATCTTTTTACCTGAAACTTTAAATGAACTTTTCGTGGCAGTGCTAACGGAAAAAGTGATCGTTCCAATCGGATAGTAACTTTGTCTTCCGTAGTCTAGGAGTAGGAATTTAATATCCTTTTGAAGAATATACTTTTTTAACTGTGTAAGTCGTGGTGAATTTTAGTAAATTTAACAAGTTGTAGGTAAAGTTATTTTATTCCGGTTTGTGTCTTTAGCACCCGATCATTTTATTTAAAAGGTATTTATTTCCAGGTGTGACATACATTACGTAAACGGGTAAGCGATATCTAAATGTACATAAATAATGTAATTCATTATCGTGGGTGCGGCTCACAGTTTGCAATGTCAGATATGAGTTTGATAATTCCCTAGGGTTAAATAAAACACTACAGTATAGCCTTAGCGCGCGAATTATTTTTTTTTTTAGCCTTAGTATAATACGAAGTAAGTTACATTGTACAAAATAAGTCACTACATCCCGTATGTGCTGTTACCTGGAATTTTTCGCTTACAATTTTCTGAAATTCTTAAGAATATGTTAGAACAATGTCTTGCGGGTGATATTTTTGTACTGAAATGTGCGCGCAGCCCACGTCCATTACTGTTCACATTAAACACGACTTGAATTGCTGAATAAGATTTGTGCACACTTAAGTATAAATATAATCTGCAGATGAAATGATGTGTTCCATTGAGGAGTGTACCGGAGATATACGTGTTCACCTACACAGAAAGATTCATTACGGATACGTACAAAAGACACACAAATTAACTCCATGAAACAATCCCAGACTGTAAAGCTTGGGATTCACATGGCAGATTCATAGAGGAATTTGGTGATAGGAAATCAATTATGGGAAAAAGAAAAGTTGATTTTTCATATTACTGTACTGATCTAAGAAATTCGAAATACAGTTTTTGACTGTTCTTAAACAGCTACTTTGAATACTTTAAAAATAAAACTAAGCTTAGCAGAAATATTATAAAATAGTTTTCTCTCAGTGGTTTCGTCGAAATTTGTTAATAGGTTTTGGAATAGGGAGAAATTTCCGAATTCTTGCCTAATCACATCATTTTGGTCAGACGTTCTGACCACAGCTGGAATAATCAGATAGTTATTCTTAGTGTTTGATAGTGTACGTTCGTGCTTGATTTCTTTATTAGAATTTAAGGAGCAAAACTGAGTATGACCATTACAGTGGAACGTAATTTCCGATTACTGTCTTACATTCTGTATGGTCGTGAAAATTATAATATATATATATATATATATATATATATATATATAAAACTCAAAGTCTGAGGAATTATGTGTACTGAATACAAATCCACACCGTTACACCGTTGCCACCAAATTTTGTACAGGTAACCTTTGACACAAGGCGAAAAATACTGTCTAACTTGGAATTCGATATTTTGTCCCGTTCGCACGATTTAGGCCCTTTTAATTATGACTTTTCGTTGACGCGTATAAAGATGTCAACAACCACCATGGAGACCAGAATTAATTACCATGTAACAAGTAAAAAAAAAACAAAAGCTATTTAGCCGCATCGGAACTGTACATTTATCCATTCCTGCAGTACATTTTCGATGTTTTATATAATATGTGATTGTAACGCTATATTACGATGTGGAAAAGAAGAAGTGTACTAATTGTAAGTTTTCCTATTGTAAGTTGTCCTATTACTTATTGCAAAGCGAAAATACGTGTTGTTTTCATTGTGAGGTTAACGGTTTTTGGTTTTTAGTTTACTGCTGAAATAAATAAAAGCCATGGTTGCAGAAAACGTAACGTTTAATGTGTTATACAATGCTTCTAACACAGTAACACTTAAAATAAAGAATTTAGCGTTTTTTATTTAACAGGTACGTTATAAATGTCTCCAAAGGCTTTATAAATGGGTACTTTTAAATTTCCAAAGGCTGTTGCACCAATATAATAATTTTAGTACAAGTTAAAATAGTACAAGTTTTGAAAACAGCTTTGGAGAGAATTTGATTAATGAGTTCAAAATTGTTATACGAGCTGACAGAACGCCATATAGACATAAACAATAAAAATTATATTAAAATACTTATTAAAAGTCAAATATTCGCGTGCGAAGCCGCGGGTAACAGGTAGTACTTTGATACAGATAAATTGATTGCCCCTGCTTTACATAGGGTGAATAATTTCCTTTTAGCTCAGTCATTAGTATAATGTTGCATTGTACAATGTATTACTCCTAACAGATAATACAAACTGTGTATTGTGTAGTAGTGTTCTCAGTTTTACCATCACGGATAGTTTGCTTCATATTGTTTAATTGTAATCAGTACAAACAGCAGCTGTCCAAACGATGCCAATTAACTTGGCATTGCTATTTTTTCCGATACCATATTTTTGTTTACATTCATTAGCTGAAAACCGCGACTGCTGAAAGTGTCAACAGGTGTTCGACAAGTAAAGCAAGTATATTGTGATCAAGTTCATTATGTAAGCATCTCGTACACTGATTTCCGATACGTATCAGTATTATATGTAACTATACCACAACACCAAACAGTGGTAGAAGTGACAGTTGCAGATAAGTCACTCAAGGGCAATTTGAAACACACACAGGAAAGTAAAATTCAAGAAAAAGACGCGATGAAATGAAGGACGATTTAAGACAGAACGACGGAACCACTGGTGAAAAAAGGAGTGGCTGTTCTTCGAGAGTTCAAGAATCTCCTAGGAGCGTAGTGTCTCCAGGTAAGGAAGGAAAGATATTGTTCCTTATCTGCGTAAAAAAAGCCACTGCCCCAAAAAGATTACAATGATTACAGTTGTGAATTTTCAGTCAATTATTAGCTCTGTACTGTTCTGAAATTCTCATAGCATATAAAAGTTATCCAGTAAGCCAAACTTCGTCTTTGCGTGGGAGTGTTATCTGTTTAGTGTGCGCAATGTTAAATAAAATAATAGAAAAATGCAAACCAGACATTTGATTTTGATTAGAATAAGATTGGAAGTGTGAAACGGGATTGAACAGATTCCCAGACTAAAGTTATCCAGTTTCGGAATTACCGAAGCAGTCCAGAGAATTTAGCGGAGAAGTGATGGTGTTAGAAATGAACACCGATCTCGAAATAATGGACACATAGTCGACATTGAATCATTATCAGAATATTAGATTCTTATAAAACTGTCAGCGTTTTAGTATTTTTGGAGCGTAAACGTTAACAGGCACACACACACACACACACACACACACACACATGAAGAAGTGTGTAATGATGAAGGTGAACCGACAGTTGCCCCGCTTTTTGAGAAACGGGGAAGTATTAAAACCAGGGTATTTTATGACCAGAGGTTTAACAAGAATAACTGACCACGTTTAAGCAACAAGCCTTCAAGACAAATACAATCTCTTTTCGACATTTCAGATAATCATATGGGACGACTGGCATTGTTTTCTTATATCGAGTCAAGGACGGTGCACAACATTGTTTCATTTGTTCAGCGAAACCAGCTTAACCACTTTTCAGACTGGACAGTGGCACTATTGTGTATACACTGCCTGTAATAAAATTCCAAAAAATGATTCAGTTAGGTCGCCGAACATCGTTCCCTACAAAAGTCTCATCGTGACGTTTATCCATTGTGCTGAAACTATTTGAATGCAGCTGCATTTTTGCTACATTGCACGCGCATTATTGATAAATGTTTTGATAGACCATGGGGTTAGCGGAAAAATTTGTTTAATTTTATTAAAATGACAGCAGTTGTTATTTTGTTTTCTGACTTGCTTTCTGGTAATACGGTACGTAATAGTGTCTACTGAAAATGTTTCACGGTCTACAGTTGTTGTCCGTGCATACGAAAACGTAACTAAGTTACTAGCCTAAATAACAAAAATATTTGGGTTGATGAATATATGTACAAATGGGAGGTCTTTAAAAATATATATTTAACGATTAGAGAATTTAATTAAAAAAGTCTTAGTAACATTGCTTACTAACTGGTGTTTCAAACTGGATTACAATGTATAATCACATTTTTTAAGTGTATTATGGTCACATTCATTTAGCTAGTCGTTTTTACAGGTTTTTTTTACCACTTTTTTGTCTCAGTACTTGATACAAAGGCTAAAAGAAGAAATTAATTATGAGTAATTAGGAGTTAATGTTTTCTTTGCAAGACAATTTGAAATACGGTGTTACACAAATGACAGGTGAACATTTACACGGGGTCATTTACCTACCGCTATGTTTGTCGTTCGATCAAAAGCCTGATGCAAAGAAAATATCGAGTTAACTGTACGATAAACATTGTGTTTGCGACCCGACAGCCCCGATCGTTTAGTCCGTCGCGTGTTCACCCCCAACTAAACAGGTGCTGGCGGTTGGCCACGCAACACCGAAGGTGATACTCAACTGTGTGTGTTTATTTTAACCCTTTCTCCTTCAATCAGTTCTGTCTTCCATCGCATGTTTACATTTCTGTTTGTTCACCGACCTTCGAGCAAAAAAAGAATCGTCCAATAAAACCACAATACGATTCTGCCAACACAAGTATCTGTTGCATACTGTACTGCGCAGTATGTAAGCCGATAAAAATATTATGGGATTCCAGCTATAACTCTGACGAACTGAAATCGATCAGTTTAATATAAATAATTTTATCGGATATTTTGATTATATAATTAATAATCAAATCAGTTAATCTGTTTATATTACAAACATATTAGGCCTATAATATTAATGTAATAATTAACGTACATTTCAATATATATTACGGACTTTATAATGTATAACATACGATCTGCTTGTACGGTTTGTTCTTACAACTAGTTCTCCTTACTTTAGTACAAACTGAACTAGTAATATGACTTTGTTAACATTCGAACTCTTCCAGTACAGAGCACAGTAGTTGTCTATAGTCACCGCTGTGAGTACACAAAGTGGTTAATAACAATATCATTCCTTTGATTTAACTTTGGTTTTATATATCACATTATGTCAAGTGCTGTTCTTGGTGTCATTGGCATACGTATGCATATTGTTAAGATGGTCTCACTGATCGTCGTATGGCACAGTGGAAAACAAAATACAAGACACCGATGAAGTCACTAATAACCAGCTTTAATTATCAAATTAATAAATTGTAATCAACAAAATAATCTCTTACAACAATTCAAGTAAAATTTGTCCACACGCAGTAGTAATGTCAACTATAAAGAATGCCGCACTAATTCTAACAACAACAACACTCCGTTACAATCCTTCTACAAACACTCGATCCTCGCTAAGGAAAATCGCTCACGTAACTAAGCCAGATGCTCTTCTTTTTATAGGTCGCATGGAGGTCCAGTATAGCTTTCCCTCCTTACTGCACGCCGGCTCAGTGCGTATCACAAGTGTTCTTGAATACACTGGAACCTACTTGTGATCACCTGCCACACTGGGCGGGGGGACGGGTGGAGAATGTTCTAGACTGTTCGATAGGGTTCTCGTTACAATATATATATATATAATGTAACATGACATAAGGTAGTGAAGATTCAATTGTATTTAATTATAAAATAAAAAGCTGAAGATAAGAGTAAGAGGCAAAAACTTATAAACTTAGAGATCAATAACCCAGTAACCCAATAAATGACAAATGACTATTAACCTGACAATGACCTGACACAGTAGATCGGATAAAAAACCAAAGGAACCAAGAGACAATGAAGAAGCAGCCAAATAATGACCAGTATATTGTAAATTAAATAATGAACTGAGATGTGTAGTATATGAGATTTAACTAGGATAATAAGATTAATGGAAGGTAATAATATCACATATATCTTATTGATAAAAGAATGTACTTATATAATATAAGGTAGGGAGTTAGAAACTAACCATACCCCAAACTAATAGTAATGATAATAGCCAAAGACAATAAACAATGCTTTGAGCCAAACAAAAGCAAAATTTAAGTAAGAACTAAAAGTGATCAGAGTGATTTGGAAGTAAATTAGTTATTCATGACCATAATCACACAGTGATATAAAATAATCAGACAAATCGTGTGAATAAACAAGTGAGTAAGTTAAAAATGTGTGTAAAATTAAATAAGTGGTGAAGTGCCAGGTATAGCATATAATGGAACAAAGTGAGAATGATAATAATTAAAGAAACCTTCTAATGAAAGGAAAAGTGCAGTGGGGGTGTAGAATAAAATATTATATAAGCAAACTATAATAAACAGATAAACAATTTTTGATAAACCGTACATTAGTAAGAGATTAAACTAATTTGTTATTATAAATTTAGGTAATAGGATGTCAGAATTATAAAATAAGGTAAGAATTAAGTTATTAGAATGAGTAGTAAATTAAGAAGGACAGACACTGTATTTAAGTGAAGGGATTAGTAGATAAGTCATATCATGTAAGGAACAGTTTATCAGTAGTATTGTAAGAGTTTTATTATTGTTCAAAAACCATAGAATGTAGTAAATTATAGGATAAGCAAGATAACAGTAGAGAAAAGAAAAGGTAGTTAAAAGTTATTTCAGGCTAGAACCTGACAAGGAATCTTTCATAATAAGAATTAGAGTTAGGAATACTGATGTTTATTGTTTGTTTTGTTTATAAAATTGTATTAGAATTACCAGATATGTTACTAAGAAATGTTAGGTGGGAGTAGAATAAAATCTAGGCTCTAGGCCAACTGTTGAATATAAATTTAGTAATTTTGAGAACAAATAATAATCCAAAGTTAAGGCAGAATATGCCAAATGGTTAAACCGATTAAGTGAGTATTCCTAGTACCAAAATATATGAATAACAACTAATTTTGAATAAAATATATGTAAAATATAAAAATGGAAAATAGTAAAAATGTAATTAGCTATTCAAAAGTGGGCATGAGGGATATCAAAATGATCATCATGAAAAATTAGGAAGAATGGTACTCATGTAATAACTCTAGCTATTAGTATAAGATAGTAATCTTCATTTGAAGATATTTTGGTAAAATTAGACTAAAAAAGACGTTAAATCATAACAATGACTTAAGTTAATAACCAATGAAAATTAGCATAATTTATTAGGTAACCATAGCAACAAGAATTTTATTGCCAAAAAACCGTTAGATTTTCAGTAGTTATTATTGACCAACGCTAGAGAGTGGATCGAGGAGCTCTCGTATTAAAATTAAAATTATTATTATTAAAGTAAATTTGAACCTAATTTAAACCAGATGGAGATAACTACAATAGTCCAGGGAATCCTGAACAAAATTTTTGTTTATAAAAAATTAATTAACCAACCGTAATTATCTGAAGAAGACGGAACGACGCAGTGACGAAGAGAGACGACAACGGACACCAAATGAAGATCATTGGAACATCTTAATAGAAGAAGACGGACGACAACCGAAGGAATACGAGGCCTGAGTCAGCGAGGAGAAACATCGAGACGAGGGAAATAAACTTCTGGAGAGTATAAGAAGACGACAGCCCAGGAGTTATCCGTAGAAGAAGACGACATCAGGATCTTCAGCAGGAAAACCGATGAGTATAAACATTATCCCGTAATCGAATTCACAATTTTTGGTCAGAATTAATAAATAACTATTTCACTTCACTGATCACTATTCCGATTCAGAAATAAATGCTTTGTTAAATTCACTATTAAACTTTAATCAATTAGCAATTATTAAAAGTAAAACATAATAAATAATTGACGAACCTTTTGATAACTAAATTTGACAAACGAAAACTAACCCAAAATTTCTCTACAAGTTTTCATTGGTAATTACTTAATAGAATATAATGAGATATTAATTTGTTTATGTAGCTAGGATTAAGAATTGTTATAACTTTGTGTGTGTTAGCCGTAAGTATATATTTCTGTAGCCGAAAGGACTTTAACACCCCTGAGAATAACCATACAAAACTGTAAACTAACATTAAAGATGCTGTGTACACAAACTGAGCAAGTACCAACCGAACAAGTGTAATAGCCGGTGCAGAAAACGAATTTGATGTACTATAAAGTAATTGAAATATTCTAAAAGGTTAATAAATGTTCTCAATCTGCAATTCTGTATGTTTGATTCAGTTAATTTATAATAACAACTAAGAATTATTGAAGTGAAAGCGTTAAAGCAAGACGCTAGCCGAGTCAACACTGCAGAAAGCCGTGCGCCAATCAGGTGGCGAGGCGGCAACATTTGAATGCAGCAGAGCGAAATACGGTTTACCCGTAAATGATAAGAGAAGTTATATTTTGACACAATTAACACTAAATAACACTTATTATTAAATTTTTTACAACCCACGTAAACATTCTGTAACAATATATATTCCTTAATACTTATGGCTCCACGGCCGTGGTCTAATGCTGTTAATTTGAACAGAGGTTTCGGCCTCACCATTGGAGCCCATCTTCAGTGTAACGATTGTTCAAATTAACAGCCTTATACCACGGCTAATAGCCCGGCAATGAGTCATACCTTTAACAGAATTATTGCTCCATTTTGTACTACAGAAGAAGCTTGAAGAGTAGCCTTCTAGCTTGAGGGGGTCAGCATACAAGACAGGTAGCGTGGCCAGGACTACGTTTCAGCAATCCGTTATTATCCCAGTTATTTATTTCTACAAGTTGATTCTATCTGGGGGCTGATAAACCCACCTTGATTTTATGGTGCTACCCGAAAATCGAACGCTGGTCCTTTAGATCAGTAGCCTCTGGGATGGACATTGGGGGCCATCTTCAGTGTTTTACGATTGAAGTTTCATTGGCGGGGTGTTCATCAGTTCTTTACCTCTCCAGTGGTGAGGCCGAAACGTCGGTTGTAGTAAACAGCATTAGACCACGGCCTAATAGCCCGGCAAGGAATAACAGAGTTGACGCAGGCCGTGATAGCCTAAGACATCGATTATAATATTAACGTTCACAGATCGCTAGCCCGTTGGAATGGCCATTGTTTCCAGTCACACTCGTTTTATTTTCTCACTGGAGAACACCGACCATGTTTCTTGGGTTCTTCGATGTAGGCTATATAGAACAAAGACTGACTTTATAATGCTATAATTTATTAAATTCGAATGGCACGCAGTCAGTGAGCAAAGGCATTTTTAGTCATATTTTGGCAGTGGCCTCAAGACAGGTTGCGGAATGTCGAGGTTATTCAGGTGCTCTGATTTAAATTATGATTAAGAGAGAAATATGTGAGAATATTTATTCTGGGTTGACAATACCGCTGTGTTTGTGCGTGCAGTTTTAGCTCAGATATGTTTGCGAATGCAGTGAGTTATGTGCCTGTGGCTGTCTTCCGGGTGCGCAATGTATACGGCCCATTAGCATAATTACATACATGTTGTGTGACCAGCCGACACGAATAATAAATCTTGTACCTTATTTACTTCCGTTGAACTGGCATTATGTTTAAGTGCAGCAGAGTGTTAGTGGCTCCCTCATTATTTCATCCATGTGCTATCATTTGATTTCTGGTGGCGCTTGTCAGATGAATACGTATCTAGTCTGACGTTGTAGTTAATCGGCGTTCCAAGGTCAAGCAAGGTCGGTGGTTTCTTCCACTTCCTCACACGGCTTACCCCACCAAGTTTTTAGTTTGCACGCTTCTGATTCATGATATTGTTCATCGGAAAGTGTATTTTGTGTTCTACTATATATTTATTTAGTGCTTTTTAATTTTGGCTTAAAACTACTAGCCGGAATGTCAGTGGTAATAATGAACCGACCAAACGCTACCATATGAACTGACGATAATATAAAACGCATTGTCGTAATAGCCAAAGAAAGTGATAATGACAGCGACAGTGATGGACCAGACGTACGTGGAGAGAGCAAAAAGGCGTTCAAAACTAAAGACGTTCGTAACGTACATTTATAATGAATAAATGTCGTGTTAATCAGTATTATTTAAATTTACAACAAATAAATACGATGTATTATTTTTTTAATAACAAATGAAGATTTTATTACTTTTTTACTTATTTAGGTATATTAGAAAAAAATTATATTAATCTATAATTAGTTTTTAAATGGCATGAAATACTAAAGAGATTAACAAAAACAAACATCTTTTTATACAGTATGTAGGCCTACGCCTTAAAATATCATAATTTAATTTCGCCGCGTGTTTGTTATCAGTTGCATTGACTTTCAATAACAATTTCTACAGTATCATTTATGTTGTTTGTTTCTTTTCGTCGTATTTCTGAACGCTCGTGACAGATTTACACGTTTACGTTCTACAATTATACGCACTTTTTTCTGACATTAGTGTGTTTTGTGGTTATGAGTCAAGGTACTGTACATGAGGAAAACAAATAATGAAAATAAAACAGTCGTGAATCCCAGCGACGAAGGCGCGGTAGGGGAGCAGCATGGTGGGCTAGGTGAGCGCTGCCTTGACCCTGGAGCGTTGATTAAATTCAGCGTGAGGTCAGTATGATAACTGAAATTCAATTTTGAATCCGTAACGTTAAAAAGTTACAAGTACTTTCTATTTGCGAGTAGAGACTATTCGTTGGTACTGGCAAAATTATGGAATTAATGACTGTAAGTTACAGCGTGCTGCAAGTTGTAAGAATACTAACGTTTCAGCAACGACAGAGATGAATAGTTTTAACACGTGATGTAACAACAAGAAAATTAAATGTAGTTTATTTATGTGTCTTAGTGACCATTCACTATGGGATTTTCTATGGGATGGACAACAACTCAACTTAGCAACTCCTGAAATATGCGTACTGTAGATAGCTTTAGGTGGAGGGGGGGGTGACCAAATGCGTTAAAATCCGTTCTGTTTAGGTGAGATAATTACTGGTCGGTGCGATTTGTTGAATTACCGGTTATCGTTTTGATGGTGAACGGTTCATTCCACGGTGGATGGTTCATTCCATCACTTTCATCATGTTTTTCGTCTGCTACTTATCAGACCTTGCTTGCATTATCTTCTCATTCCATTCTTGGTCATCACTTTGGTCTTTTTCCATTTACTTTCAGTTTAGTATTTTTTTGCATATCTTGGACGGTTGATTCGCACCTGATGATATACCATTGTAGTTGCAATACCATCTATTTTATAAATAGTTGGTCACATTTCTCTTAAACTTTAGTTTCGGATTGTGTTCCTTCTACTTTTACCGACTATTCTATTCAGATATGTCATCTGTACTGCCGTTATTCTTGATCTGCACTTGCCCTAGACTCTACCTCATGTAACTACACAACGTAGGCCTATATAGTCTATATGTTATACGTATATAGTTTTATGATAGATTTTCGTTTTTATAATCTTTAACTCAGTAATTGTGAAAACCTAGTAAACTGTAACTTTAATCTGTCTAATTTTCGTTTTAATCTAATTCATTTCTAACTTACGAGGGTGTTATTTGTATGGTAGTATACTGTGTAGGCTTTCAGTATTATCTATAAAGAGTTTAATTTAAAAATATAATAAGGTTCTTAGGATCACCTATTTTAGCCACATATTAGCCTGTACATTATTTCTACTAGTAATTTTATACAAACCACTATGTTTATCTTTGGTATTGACGAGCGCTGTCGGCAGTCAAGCCATCTTCAGGTTGGTAAATGCCTGAAGATGGCTTGACTGCCGAAAGCGCTCGTCAATACCAAAGATAAACATAGTGGTTTGTATAAAATTACTAGTAGAAATATTTGAGACCACGAACACTCCAATACAACAATAAATTAATAGATGTACACTATTTGTATAGTCCTTCCCTTGTACATGTGCAGTCATCAAGCAGTATACGTTTTAGGGAAACGCTTACGAGTTACTCCGAATGGTACTGTTATTGCTGTACAGGATCTCTCCAGCTTTACCTCTTGTACAGTAATGGGTGGAATATTAACAAGTTTGAAGAATCAGTTAATTCAGACTCTGGAAACGGTGCTGATATGTTCCTACCTCCACTTTTTCTTCGATGATTTCATAATCAGTACGATTTTAAACATGTTTAAACGTATATATTATTTTACCTGTGGCAAAGCGAAACACTTTTAACGAACAATCATTCCCGTATGTAACTGTATGAACAGTTTTATTTTGTAATTAATTTTGTATTTTTTTTTTTAGTGGAAGCCCAGACTCAGACACCTCTGTTATTTGTGTAATACTACAGGCGACCGTCTCTACTGATTCCCTGACTTTCCACTGTTGTTACCGTACTGACATATTGTAATTATAGAGGATTCCACCGCGCTGAAATACAGCGTCCTTGGTAGCCGGTCAAGTCCTGCTAAGTCAAATAATATATTAAGTATAGCAATATTAGCTTGAATTAACTGTACCCTAGAGGAATCTTAATCATACGTACCGGATGATGTCGGATAAAATACTTACGCTCAGTAGTAGGCCTACATAATTCCGACACGATCGTTGGGAAATTATTAATATTTTATGTACTGTTAACAAAATATAGAATGATAATAAATGTTAATAATTACAGTATGTTGTAACGAATTGGATTAATTTAAATAATTCTCTTTGTTTAAAAATATTAACAGAGTCAGTCCATTGTGAAGAATACGCTATTAATGTAATAGTGTTGCGTTTGTAGTCGTGTGACGAATTAAATATATTTGAAAACACTACTGCGGCTTAGTAACAGTTGCACTTAGTGCAGTTACAATTGAAAGTGCATTATGTAACATAATGTAAACGATTTGATTAATAGATGTATGATAATCATGTAGAATCACATTGTTAATGCAATAATATAAAGTGTTACAATTTTATTTCCAGAAAAATTTCCACAACCTTATATTTATGTGATAAAAAGTTGAACAAATTTCGTGGTGCTCATTTATTATGTGTAGGATTTTCTATTATGTAAGCATTATCGGTAACTTAACGAGTATTTGCCCCATTTAATAACCCATAACGATTGTTTAAGTATTATAATAATAACAGTTCTTTTATGTCTCTTGGGTAGTGTTTAAGAATGAAAGACAATGATAATGGTGTCTTCATGTGTCTCGGCGTTTGTTTAATTTATATTTTTCTTGTTACAGGTGAGTCTCAAATGGACCTATTCTGACTACATTTGTATGGTAAGCAGTTTAATGTAACGTACCTTTTTTTATGTAATCTTTTTTTTACACTCTAGCCGTGGTACAGTTAATACCACGCCACTGCCAGAGATAATCAGACTAAATTTAATCGGTGACGAGCCGTACTGTTAAATTGCCCCAGGAGCAATAAACGGGGTTGGAGCAGCTAGACTTTTAACCAAACCTGCAGCTTATCATAACGGCGAACGCCATCCTTCTTCCATTGAGCTGCTGTGCTCCTTGCTTGAGGGAATACGATGACAGTTATGATTTTGTTTTACCTATTTTAATTTTGCCGACGGTAACGTGTGTTGTGGAGATTGAACATATAAACGTGTCCGGATGGACGATAGCGTGCCATCGCTCGTGTGTCATACCGATATTTACAGTAAACGGAGCACAGCTTTGTAAGGACGATTCGTAAGTATAATGTAAATATTGTATATTACTGACGCAAATCGAAGAAAGAAACGGTGTCATTAAATGAGCCACTGATTCGGCGTTGGAAATGAACTATAACTGTACTTCGTCGTCTCCCGTGTTTTTGCTTGATTTTTTCAATTTATCCTGTTTTACTATGTTCACAATGCGATGAGCACTCGGGGGGTCACCCCCTATCCTAGTCCTCGGCACACCTAAAGAATTATAAATTATGACTTTGTATAACACTCATATGATTTTCGTAGCAAGCACGAGTCAAATATAGGCTACATTTAATATAATGAAACGATGCAATTATGTTAAATATAAATGTAAATAATGAAATGTTTATATTCATCAAAAAATGCTAAACAATTCTTTCAGTAACAAAACACAGAAAAATTAAAATATTAAATATATTAATTACACATACATAGGCAATATTAGGCATAAAATTACAAAATTATTTGAAACCCAAAATATAAAAATTACCTATAACAGTAGTAAAACAGATTTTGATAGAATCAAACCTAAAACAGATAAATTAATTCATAATTCAAATGGAGTATATAAAATTGAATGCCCTGACTGCAACAAATTTTATGTTGGCCAAACTAAAAAACGTTTAAAAGAAAGATATGTACAACACCGTAATTCTTATTTAAAACCAGATATATATAAATCAAATTTAGCTACACACTCAATAAAAATTTAAATAATATCAATTTATTAAAACACATTTCCAAAGGTCCAAAAATGACCTTACGGTAAAATTTAGAAATATTTAAACATAAAACAAGTTATAAATTAGACCAAAACAAATTCAGATTAACACAAAAAATAATATTTTCAAAATTATTAATTTAATAAAATAATAAATATTTGTATTACATTTTACAATTAATTATATAACATATTTTATATACACATAAAACATTAACTTTAGTATAGGCCTACATATAAAACAGCTGTTTTGAACAGTTTATTTAAAAATTTTGAATTTATTATATTTGGTGATGATAGTTATAGGCCTATTACTATCGAAACATTTGTAATTTACAAAATAAATAACATATTCTTGTTAAAAGTTTTTTATTACTAATAATAATATAATTCAAGAAAAATTTGAGCATATTATATATCAGTATTATTTAATGTAAATATAATTTAATGTAATTATTAAATGTAACAGTTTATATGTAGCTAGATAATTTTTCATTTTTCTCACACAAGTTTCTCATTAATTACTCAATTCATCACGGTTGTTGTTGTTATGATGATGATGATGATTATTATTATTATTATTATTAGGGATTATTAGTATTAATTTCTATTAACCTTGTGTACATCGCAATAGAAAGATTATCGTTTCGGTGTAGAAGCCGATATTGAAACGAGCGAAGGTATTTACATTTATCCAGATTCGATAATACAGGGCGATTCAGATAAGTCAGAACTCCATCACTTATTTACCAACATCATTTAATATCAATATCATTTAATACATTTTTAATGTATTTAATACATTTAAATACCTTTATAAAAGATGCTGAAATTGTCCTCCATTTTGTAGTAAACACATATCGACTCGACGGCACATGTTTGGAGTTCTGACTTACTGAATCAGAAACGAGCTGTATATGTCGCTTATTGTTGTCGTGCAGTGGATCAGCTCGCGAGTATAACGTTTCTGTATAGGCTAAATCCACTTCGCCGACCGGTTTCGGTTTCCGCCGCAACAAGCAGTTAGCCAGGCGGTTGATAATTGCTCGTTCACGGTGCTCTGTAGCTACCGCATAATTAAATTACAATGTAATCTGGTACTACTTCGGTGTACAAACATACATAACATCGGACGTCCGAGAATATCAGTCAGTTAATTGCAGTCCGCTGCTTATTAAGTATTCAGTCCTTAACCTACACTTTATATGAAGTCCTTTACATAGTTTATGTTTGCAGTGCTTCTGAGCGATTATCGTGAAATTGCACAGAAGGGTGTATAAACATCCTGTGCATTTGTGTGTCTTTGCCAACTCTCAAACAGTTGTAAGCTCTGTTATAATGCCATCCTCTGAACATTGAAGACAGTGATAGGAAAGCTAAGAAAAAAAACTCCCTGACATCCTGGAAAGTAACTAGGATTCGTCAGGTTGCAAATGTATTCACACATTGTTCTGTGGGAGCATAAGCTGGACGTAGTGTCCTGTGCGTATTGACACGCTGGACCATCAAAATGAGAATGAAGTAGAGCAGTTAGGCGTATGTCCCATATGTTCAAATTTGCTCAGTTCATTAAATGTCTAATTGTTCCTTGAAGCAGTACCACGTACTGTGACCAGCGTGTTTACCAGATAGGCAAGGAGGAGGCTAAAGTGTTTTATGTTTCTATCTTTCCTGTAAATTCAAATCGCTGGATCGATTTAGCCCATAACATGGCTCAGTACATGAAATGAGACGATAGGTTATCTCAGCGTCTTGAAAAAAATACAAACTACTGGACATTATAGTTTTGTCGACCAAACACTAACAATTTTTCACTACCTATCGACGAAGGCGGTGAAATTATGATAAATAAATGCCCACTTCAGTGAACGTTTTAAGTGTATTTGTAACTGAACGTTTCATTCAACTTCCAAATTCAATCGATTAAACAATTGTGGTTAATTTTCTTAAAGTAAAAGACTTCAGAATGGTAATATGGGCTGATGAAATACTTTAAATCATATCTTCTACACTGTGAAACCAAAGCTAGACTATATAGAACATTAGTAAAACCGGTCCTAATGGGTGCGGATGTTTCATGGTACTGTCACAGGGCGACCTGTTTCGACTTGGGTCTTTTGAAAGGAAAATACTTAGGAAAATTTATGGACCCATTAGGGATGGTAGGGAGTGGAGAATAAGGTACAACAGAGAGCTGTATGAGTTATGTAGATCGCTTGATATTGTGACATCAATTAGGATAGCTAGGCTGAGATGGCCAGGACATGTTCAGAGAATGAATGAGGAAGATGTTCTTAAGAGGATTATGAAATGTACACCAGAAGGAAATAGAGGACGTAGAAGACCTGGACTACGATGGATCGATGGAATCCTAGAAGATGTGAAAGTACTTGGTGTGAAAAATTGGTGGATATTGGCTAAGGATGGGAAGTCTGGAGGAAAATCCTGAGGGAAGTTGAGGCCCACGGTGGGCTGTGGAGCTACGTGATGATGATGATGATGTTGGTTAATATTCTTAACATAGGCGGAAATTTTCGTAAATGCCATACGTTTCTCTGGTCTGTAAAGCCAAGACACATATGGATCTCTGTCTGTTGTAGGAATACCCAATTCGTGATGCACTGGAAAAACGAAACTGAGATTTTCAGTTTTCAGTTCTGTAGAACTTATTTATAAATTAATTAATACTGAAATTTTATAAAAAAAGAAAACTGGTAACAAAAACACTAAAAATGAAGAAAAATGTTAAGCTTAATCGTGTTCAGTGTTATACAGATGCTCACATGACAGTCATTACAAGAAGGTTATAAATTTTTTTTGAATGGATTCATGTTTAATGTGTATTTTTGTTTAATAACATAAACATAAACGTTCGTGTACGTACCTGTTGCTACCTGTGTTTATTTGGCAGTTTCGTAAGTCACTTGAATTTGCCGCCCAACACGTAGACACACAATTATACAAGCCTTTTAGATACACAAACGCTATACAAAAAATAAACTTTCTTAGTAATAAATCTTAATGTATGTAGCTTGTTTTTCCTGTTTCTGTAGAACGGTTGTCCTCTTCTGTCTGCCAACAGTTGGCATGAGGAAAAACTGACTGTAATATTGACAAGAGCGAAAGTGCGAGTATTGTATTTTATTCAATTGTTTTTTCACGACCTTTTACTTACATATAACACAATGTAATGGACGCGAATGCAATGCAGTAGAATTTTGTACGATGTGTTTCATAAAAATAAAGACTAATAAATGACATACGTATACGCACGTAATAAGAACTGATATGTTAATTATAGATAAGACCAGAGTGTTTATTGGCTGGTAATGACCTACTTTCCGACAGAAACTTGTTAATCAGCTGACCTTGAAATGCTTTCATTGGGCGTTAATAAAGAGGAGTATTCCATTACGCCCTACCGTAAACAATTAGCAGCTCCACGAGTGCGGTTTGTTGATTCGGAACTGAGCACAAAGGCAAGTAAACATTGCCGGCTTAGGATTCTTTCCACTTTATAACTTATTTTTTATATTGTGTATTGTTTGCTTCCTTTAAAGGGGGAAATGAGATTTCGGGGAAACAGCTTTTCTTTTGTAGGTTTCGTGAAAAAGGAAGAGATAACGTGATGTGAACGTGATGAAATTTGTGTTTACTTCTGTTGCCAAGTTATGTGTTGTCAGTTGAATTATATTTCCTTTTATGACTCTCTCTCTCTCTCTCTCTCTCTCTCACGCACATTTTTTTCTGGCGATTGTATTATTGTTTTTAAATGTTACGTTAAGTACATTGACAATATTGTGACTTATAGTTCTTATTTTGTGAAGTACCCTGTTGGATTTATGTTGTAATTACCTATTATGCAGAAACAGCTTGTGAATGAGAGGTACATGTAAGTTGTGATACTCTTGTTCTCAGGAAATATACTCATGTTCGCGTACTTGTTTTGCTGGCGCTTGTTATGCGTTTAAGACTACGCGCGCGCGATAGTGAGAGAGGGGGAGACAGACAGACAGAGATAGTACTTAGAGGTGGAAGCTCTCCTTACTCAGGGAGACTGCCGTAATAACGAGCTTCAATCTTTATACTGTATATTCAGCCTAAGTAAGGATATATGTATAGAATAAAGTAAAGGCGTTCTTGGCAGGATCACTTTAAAAAAGTGGCTCTACACGTGACTATTTCAGTCCAAATATTGCTTTCTGCATGAATGCATTTCGTTTACATTTTTTTCTGTCTTTACAATCTAACTAAAAGTTAGAGAGTAAAGATTTAGGTGAGTGGTAACTAGGTGATACTAGGACAGTGGTGAATTATAGATTCGAGCCAAATAAAAATCGTAACATTGCTTGGTAGCAAGGCATATTGCGTGGTATCACAGAGAGCCTCAGACTACTTCAAGTGACAAAGAGTAACTTGAAATTCGAAGAAAAATCCAGTTCTCGTGTGGGTAACACTGGTTTTTAGAATGATTAAAAGCAAACAGTTACTACTTCTAACCCTGTTTATTTTTTCTTTTCCTTCGCGAGCTCTTCTTAGGCACTGGCTAAATTTTCGATCGTGCAATGTGTGTCTTATTAAATTCTTCAGTGATTATTTGCTATCCATTTTCACATCGTATTCCGCGTAGCATATTTACCGAGCATGTCTATTTTCAGCAGCAATTTATTTAACGTGAATACGCTGACGCTCGCTGAATTATAAATGACATTTCGTCGCTACCTAAGGGATTGAATTTCACAGGCGGAAACGAAACAGATATTTATATCACGATTTTAAGTTAAAGATTTTTCTAGTTATTATTCGTAGGCTACGTTTTTCGTGACTATTATGTATGAAAGCATTATTATTTTCTTTAAATTATTAGTGACCGTTGTTGATTATTAGTCAACGAATGTTGAGCGATAGAAGGTTTAGCGAGTATCTTTCAATAAGTATAGACATAATTCTTACATTTGTGTCGACGTTTCGACAATATTTATTGTCATCATCAGGAGTTGTTACGACACCAAAACCACAACTAAACATTATCGCTTCATTATTATTAACGTTATTGATTATTAACCTTGTTAATTAGTACGTAACCCGAAGTAGTGTGTCAAACAGTTCCAGGTTAGTGTCCGAGAAGGGGAAAGGGGTGTAGTGTATGTGTGGGTCGGGTATAATACCCAATACCCAGATCTGTAGACCCCGGAAGTGTGCACCCTTCCCGACACTTGTACAGCACATTTTTCCACCTACCCCCGTAAAAAAATATTATTATTATTATTATTATTATTACTACTAGCTTGCACTTATAGAGGTGTTTCTACTTAGGTCTACCCTGTTAAGTACGAAAGAATTTTATATATAGATTGTCAAAAGCTAGAATTGATATTTGGAATGGAAGTATATTTGTAATTCAGTGAAAAGTCGCATTACTCATGTCTCATTAGGACGTGTATGCGCGCACGTACTCATGTTGTCTGCTCCACTACTGCTGTCCATCAATATAGTGGCTCTCCTTACGCGACTGGTGCTCGGCTTAAGCTTCGTGAAATCGACTATCCAACTTGTTCTTCTGAAGTGGATATTTATAGTATGAGACTCTGATATAAGACGTTATCTTTCCGTCGGTCTTTCTGTTCTGATCGTTCTGCCAGTAATATCTCACATTTACGTACCCCTCGGTGTACAGATGTAACTAGATACCATTAAACTTAGTACCTATATTTTCTGAGCTTTCAGCCCGTATTAAAATTAATTATTCTTCAAGTTTCCAGTAACCCGATTACTGATGATCACGATATCAGGTTCGGCTCGTGATTATTGTTCTCGTTATTACGAGAAGTATTTTAAATTTCGTACGTCACTGATATCGCTTGCAATCAATGTTACAAGTGCTTATAGTGTTACAGTACTTGTAAGTTGTTGGACGCACTCGAAAATCAAACTCATCGTTTGGCGGCAAACTTTCCCGCTGACCACGCAGGAATTCGAGCAACAATCAGCAATATCGTCCAGCCATGTTGGCTTTCAGCTTTCAGCTTTCACTTTCATTTTTCGTCAGATTATGTAAATTTAACGAATTAAAATTTTAACGAATTAAAATAATCGATTTTCTGAGACGTTTATAGCCTGTGTCAGAAAAGTATCAGACGCAATGTGTCAGTAATCAGATGCAAGCCTACGTAAGAACAAGCTGTCATTGTTCAGCGACTACATGAGCCTGAACCTTAACGGACTTCTAAAGAAGACATTAAAATAGAAGGCGGAAGTCAGAAAACTCTGTTATATTCGAACACGGAATGAGGAAAGTTTCAGCAGGACAATTATGATACGGAAAGTTTGTATAAGAAGTGAATAAATTACTTTCCGTGTATCTAACTGAAGATTTATTGCTTTAGTGTTTAATTGTGTCAGAATTTGACGTTATTTTTATATTTTTTACTGTAGGCTTATTTCTTTTTTTGACCGTGATCATAATCCGTTGCAGTGCGTAATTTCTATGTACGCACGCATTTGTAGCTTTAAAAGTACACATCTTGTTATGTTCTTCATTCTACTTGATTCCTTAAATCCGTTGCTGATTTTACAAACATCGGACTTTCTAACAGTCACTACAATAAGAGTTAGGTTTTAATATAGCCCTACTAGCGCAGCAAGCGGGATTTGTGGGTTGATTAAAACCGTCCCCAGACGGGAAAAAAACGAAATGTCGAAATTCATCTTGTTATTCGAATTAGCAGTCTCTGTAATTCCAACTTTGTCGTGTTTACTGCTGAACTGCTACTTGTCATGTTCCGGACGAGGCCTACCAGTGTTTCCACCATTTTCAAGTCCTAAACCACGACCTTGACTGATGATCAATTGAAATGTCAAAAATTAAAAAGAAATGTGTCGGTAAAAATGTAGCAAAATTAATAATTACGCTAATTAGTTGCGTGAGTTCGAACAATTTTAATTGCAGCACGCTATACGATAACGCTTCACGTAAACATTACTACTTGTAGGGTAGCAAGTAAGAAACAGACAGCTTTCGAAAGTTTATTCAGCCCTCAGTTTAAACCAACAAAGGCTTACGGTGTTTATAATATAGGAATTTATTCCACAGCAACTGAACCAAATTGCTACTTGTATTCAACAGTTTTTTTGCTTGTTATTCGAATCATTCACAGATGTGACTACAGTTGCACACAGTTTTTCGATACATGTTTCATACATTTTTGTATTTTAAATGTAGTACTTTATTATTACCATTTCGGAAAACAAATCAACAGTTAAAATCTTGAAACGTGTCCATTATTCCGTACACACGTAAACCTAAGATCGAACGCGGGGCTCGAAGTTCAGAACACCGTTTACAGGCGCTACCGGTAACCCAATTTGGATGGTAAATTTGGTGGCAAGCACCTGTTTGCACATCCCGTAGCGCGATTTCAAAATGATTATTTTTCAATAAAACGAGAACACTGGTTTAATTCAATATGCTGCAGATGTTTACAGACTGAGGCCAAGTTTTAAACAATTCGTACGAAGTGTATAACACTATTAGCGACTGCAGAATTGAGAGAAAATGTGTGCCAGTTTTTGAAATCGTTTTATATTGTAATTTCTTTCATGACATGACGTCGTTAAATTATAGGTATCTCTAATGTAATCCTTATATTTTTACGTATACCTTTATGATTACAACAAAATAAATAGAAAATAATGGCTCTTTTTCTTTTAATTTTTGTTGTTTTATTCACAAAAATGTTAACTCTTCTCACCTAGAATTTGCCAGAACGGTAAGAAGATTGTCGGTCGCGGCCCTGGTTCAGTATATATCTAACTTCGTGCAACAGTTTCCTCCTATACGTGATCTAAAAATAGCCTTCTTTATTGTGGAACCGTTTAAGTGCTTTGTGTTGAGACAGAATTTTATCTCAATTGTTTCTGTAGTGGCCGTGAAATTTATCATCTGCGTAGTGTTTTGTAAACAATACATTTGAAAACTTTCATTGTTTGGTCTTGTTTGATAAGATTACAATTCGGTAGTTAGTTTCTCTCAAGTGTAGCCTACAGCATGACTTCACTTCATTGGCGCGTGCTAAGAAGTTTGGAGAGAAACACAAAAATGATGCTGCAAGGTCATACGTAGTACTTGACAGAAATATAAACGAACGATCGAAATAGTATAATTTTTTTCTTAAGATTAATAACAATATATTATTAAGTTCAAAAATATGCACGAAGCAAAGACAACAAACCACGCATCATATAGGCCTAGCAGGCAAAGCGTTCTGTTACTTGTCATGTACGTACGGACGTTCTTGTGTTTAACACATGATTAACTAATCGTACGAACGTATTTCCCGTTCGTGTGTTCACTCTTCTCCTTCATCACACATAAATCAAGAAGGATTTTGCATTGAAAATACTATTCTCAAGTACCTCAGTACTTCTTGATATTGATATTATTTTAAAATAATAATACGTATATTATTTTATAAGTAACTCCACGATTTTCTAGCAGTGTTCTTGATTAATAAAATAAAAGTATATTACTGTTGCAATCTTATTACTTCTGTTGCATTATTATATTACTTCTGTTGATATTATTTTAATTGTCCTATATACGTACAAGTACGATCCAATTAAAGTGGAAAATAAAACCGTTGCATCTAAAAAGAATTTTTTAATAATAATTATTATTATTACTTGCAAAAGCAATATAATCTGATATTATTAATTAAGAACACTGCAAGAAACTCGAGGAGTTACTTATAAAGAAATCTACTGGATTGTATCAAAGTTGTTTAATTCTTTGTAGATGTAACAGTTTTATTTTCTACTTTAACTAGATCTTACTTGTACGTATATAGGATAATTAAAATAATATCAACAACTTGCAGAAATAATATAATTTGATATTATTAATTATTTTATTAATATGATATATTTGTATGTTTGTAAAGTATTTAACCACATAATACACCGTACTTTTTATGAGAACATGATTAAATACTTTTCAACATTCTGTCTCCATACACCATTCAAAGACACGTCGCGATTTAAAATGAGAAGCATTTAACTTTCCTTGTAGAATAAAAAATAAAAAAAGAAGTCGAGATTAATGACAGCGTAAAGCGACATTTTGTACAAGAGATGATGAACCGGCCGAGGTGAGATGAGTAACTTGAGAAACACTGTGTCAAATGGCCGCGTTCACACGGCTCTATGAAACTGTAACTCGTGAATATATAATGAAACGCAATCTAATGGTAGATAGTAAGCTGCATTTGAGGAGGTAATGGGTCGTTGCACGTTTCACATGACGAAATTGTTTATGAAAACGTTGTAATCCAGTTTTGTAGTTCACTGTCATGACCACTTTTTTTGTGAATAATATTGTTTTCTCTAATAAAAGGTATGTTTAATTTTAATTATCGTTAAATAAATTTAAACTCTTTTCAGTTTTTACAGAAAATTACTAAACGACACTGTGTTGTCTGCATTTATTTTTCACGAAAGTTATCAATAGTTTAATGCAAGGCACGTGTAAGTACAGTAAGTTTGAGTAGGTGGCGAATATTGGCTTGAGTTTTCAGTATGCTGAGTTTATTGAATTTATTCATCATTATCATCATCCTCAAGGTTTAAACCAAGAATGGTTTGTTCCAGTCTCAAATAGGCAAATATTACAGCTGGTCACTCCAGCGCTTCCTCGGATGTCCCACACCTCTCCGTCCCCTCGGCTTATAGTTCCATAGTTGTTTGAGGATGCGGCAGTCATCCATTCGGCAAAGATGTTCCCACCAGTTCAGCCGATACTGGGCGATCCTGTCGAGTATACTCATAATATTCAGTTCCTGCCTTATATCTTTGTTTCTTCTGTGATCCTTTTATTCATAGGTGTGGTCAGCAACTTTCGATCCGTCCGGATATTCCTTATTTGAGGTATTTTAGTAGTGAATATGTCCCCTGGATATGTTACTAGCATATCGGAGGGTAAGACGTATGGTGGGGCTGCCACCTTCAGGCTTAACGTACAGCCCGATTTTCTGTCTGGGCGTTCTCCCATAAACTGGATGTCTTACCAGACTAAAGAGAACAGTTTTCCCTGTTGAGATATCCATAAGGATCTTTAATGTGGTGGTTTCTCCTTGCCTCCCACATCCTACGTCGTTGACCAATGGAAGGTTTCCGTCTTTAGGGGCAATTTCTCACCCCAAGGGCAAGAGGGTGCCCTAACCTCTACTTGACAATGACAAGAAGAGGAGGGATAGCTTTTACCGGCCGTCACTCGGTCTCCAGAGCCGCGTTAGCCACCCGTAGGTGTTACCCATCCCCCACCACTTGGAGGTGCGGCTCCAAGGAATGATACCATAAGGCATTACTCATCCTCTCCAGTACTTTGGGGGATTAATTAAAAATATATAATTACTAATGCTACAATATGGCGTTAAGGAAGGTATTCAGTGTTTCGTTCGTTGTTATAAACACAGCATTCAGAAATATGAATTAGAAACAGTGAAATAATACTAATCGGTCAAGTACTTGTGTGGATCAGTAATAGCTGTCTCTTAATAAATTAGTCAGCAATAATAATAATAATTGCATACAATTGCGTTTAAAATTGTATGTATACGAAATTGGTCTCATTTAAACCAAACGTTGTGTAACGAACTGCAAACGTTATCTTCTACTTTCCAAATTTGTACAAATACGTATAGATAAAAATCCGTACTAAAACACCAACTTATACTAACTACAGAATAAGGTTCTCGAAAGTAGATTTATATTGGGGAGATGTGAGTATGCAATACACTTAACGCTGTAAACAAAATTAGTTTACTTTGCGCGTGTTAGGGATATGAAGGTCTCAGAGTCATTTTCTTGGTTGAAGTGGCGGTTCGTAATGCCAAGGTCACTGAACCAGTCGAAAATCGTGTATGCGATAGACGTAAACCAAAAGATGTAGTCAAGTAGGCCAATCTAAATTAAAAGACTAAATTTCTTGTTTTCGTTGCGGCATCAAGTGTCTCAAGTTGCTCCACGTGTGAAAGTGCCAAGGCGGACCTACTGTATTATTGGGTTATTGCCGTACTTATGTAATGCGTACTCGTGTGTGTGCGATAACATAACGATAAATCAACAGCTTAGTGCAGAAATCAAACATGTTTCCCGTTGGCATTGTATCGTAACAACTGCGCTGTATAAATATTGCGCTGAGATTCTGTCTGTAACCTCGATAAAGTCAGGCTCAGTACCGTTCTCCTCGTCACTCGTAATCATTTTTGTTTTACACGGCAGTTAGTATTTGTCATCGACCTACGTTCGTACGTGATGTGCCTGCGGATGGCGCAGTGTCTGCGATCCGCTGACAAGATATCGTTTGCTCGGAATCGATCACTAACACTAAATTATCAATAAATTCGATAAATTAGCATAACGCTTGGAAGGTCGTGTTTCTAGTGGAGTTTGCATTGTGTAGGATTGTATCGATTTTTTAGAAGTTGATATGATTGTTCAATTTTGATCATACAGTGCCCACTTTGTCAATATGTGCAGATGAGATCGAACTGTCATTCGATTATAAAGTATCTCCAGGTCATCATAAAGCATTCTGGACGCTAGTCGAGGTACAGGTTATGTAGGCTATATGGTGAAGTATTTATCGATTAATATGGCCCTGAAGATGTCACATTCTTGATGAGACAAATGTCTGGATCAGCAGTGCATGTATATAGAGTGACGCTGTTTGTAAGTGTAACCCAGTAATCGCCGAAAGTAGTGTGGGCGGATTTGTGTAGTGAACACTGACAGTTGTAAAACGCTGCATTTGTCACTGGCAACTCGCCCGTAACGTAAGAAGATAATAAATAGTTATTCAAAACAGTATAAAAAAAAACAATTGCACACTTGGTTGCAAACATTACGTTCACAGTATATACTGTAGTATTGTGTGACAGCTACATAGCTTGTAGGGAACGTTGTAGAATACGTGTCAGCATGCATCGTACCATGTGACGTTGTGCAGCCGCGCGCGTGCCAGCTTCGTGACATATTACACCCGGCTGCATTGTGGTATGCCTAATGGCGCCTGGATATGTGTGCACGTGTTCGTTTGGTGACTATCGTATTTCTGTTGTGGTTTGGCTCTGCAAAATGCTAATGCCCGCGTGCCCGAGGCGTACCTGTTTACAACCAGTTCGCTTGGCCCCTTTTTGACTGTTAGCCTTGAATATTCTTCTACGTTTATCTTGCGTTGTTGTCATTTTACATTCTTATGTTTCGATGGTCCCTCCAAGACGTTTAGTCATTTGAGTTTCGGTAGATTCTTTTTATCGATAACGATGAAATCATCATTTCATTAATATCGTTCGGTAAATTGTACGAGTTGGCTAGTTCGACATGCAAGAAGAATTAACGGAAGCTGTCTTCCCATAATCGTACTGAAGGCTAAACGTGAAGATTCAAGTAAGTACCCAAAGAAGTGCAAGACATCGTTAAATAGTCATTGGATAGACTTCAGAATTCAAGTACCGTCTGTATAAGGAAGGATTCAGAAGAGGCTAAGCATGATGATTCAGCATGGATTTTGGGAGTACGGAAAATGTTCGGCTCTTAGGTAAACACTGGACTTAGTATTTTTGAACTGTAGTCGACTATTTTCATATACATATGTGCATCCGTATATAACGCCCTTTCTTCCGATTTCTACCCTCTAACCCTTTTGTTTGGTCATGCTTGACACCATCCTGTAACCTGTAGCTCTCCTTCTCTCCTGCCTCACCCCCTTCTCTTTCACTCCCCATCCTTCCTTCCCCCTCTCATTCTTTTTAGCCTACACAGGGTTTTCCTGTTTATGATTTGAAATTTCTGCTTCACACGTTGATTGTACATTATCGTGTCAAATATCGGGACGTCCACAATCGTATGTAATATCGCTCGTGATACTGATACAACCTCTACCGCCTATACGTGATTTCTCGTGCACGTTCGTTCCGTACCTTATTAGGCCCATCTTTCCTTGATCTTGTCTCCTCTTTGCTATGGAAATCCATGTAAATCCTCTTTCTGAATATTATCTCTATAGCTTTCGGTCTTTTCTTACTCTTTCTACAATGTGGCATACTTAAAACTCTTGCTTATAACACTTTTTACAAACATATTGGAAACTCTTATGTTCCAAAAGTCTCTTGAGTATGAGACTTCTCAACACAAAGTCGCTTTTCTTATTAGAATTAATCGTTCTTCGATTCGCCAGTTCGATGAAACTTATACCACTAAATTACATTCGTTAGGTGCTGTTATGTTATCTCGTTTTTGTGTACGAATATTTAGTTTTGTTCTGGTCCTGAATCTTTAGATACACAAATTATGCGTTTTACGTACGTATGCAACAATCCTTATTTCCTGTATTTTTCACTTAGTTTTCGTGTTGCATGTTACTGGTCTGAAACCAATATTGGTGCAATCGACTGCGTTACATTATACAATTGGACAAAATGTGTTTCCGAAGCCGCTGCTGGAGCAAACTACCGCTGACGAAAGAAGCGCTCATATCAACGTAATTTGTACCTTTTCTGCTAACACAATTCGAGAAGACAGTTTTATATACTCAGAACAGAGGAAAACCGATGAAATTGTATACTACAAGTGGCCGGAACATCAGTAAGCTTATACAGTATTATTAAAACCACTACTACACTGGTGCATAATCTGAAACAAGTATCGGCGTATGAATATTGGAAGTGCCATATAAATTTCTACGCAAATGAATGTGTTACTCTCTTTTCAAAAATCTCAAGTTTGAAACAACTGGTCAGACTAATGATTATTGTCATTAGGTATTTCCTTCTTATTGCTACATCACAGATGAATTTTATTACTGACAGACAGGAGAAGATAACGGTACACAATTTCTCACAACTGATCGTTTATATTTGTAACTGGGAAATTTAATTACATTCGATAGGATAATTGAATTTGAATATATATATATATATATATATATATATATATAGTCATTGTTTATCACTTTGTTGAAATTTGGCTTTGAATATTTATCCGTTCTTAGTAATGAAATTTCTATTTTGCCATGAGTCGAAAGGAAAGTTCAAATAATAAAATTATGAAAAATTTATTGTAAATAAACAAAATTAAATCGGTATACTGTACATCCAGCTAGGGAAACATTTTACATGTGACATGTTTGTATAAACATGTTTTGTTTATATTTGTGATATTTCACTGAACCAAGTATCAGTTCATCGTGACTCTCGACAAGTAATATTACTTTATGTGATCTTACAGTTGGCTTTGTGTATCGAGCCACAAAACGTCGAGAACTTTTGCACGACTTGAAATCATCAGTATTCCCAGAGCGTTTTTGGAACTGTCTGTCGTGAATACCGAATGCAGAATCAGAATTTTAAGTGCTACGTGTCGGCAGAATAACGACCGTTTCTGTACCTGGCACACGCGCCCGCACTATAATCTGGCGGTGTTGTTTTTAATTAAACTGTCTCGATATCTGCATAAAAATGAATTGTTTACGCAATACGTACACGAGATTACCATATGTAGATTACCATAGTTTTAATTGTGTACTAAAAAACACTGCGACCGGTTTGATATAGGATACCGGTACAAACAGATACGGTTCGGAAGAACACGGCCACCGTTCAGAGTACTCGGTTCACCGAGTGGTCATAATACTTGTTCTGTTTTTTCACGAGATAAAAACAGCGCGTGGAGATTAGGACCCTTTGTTAACAAATTCGCTAATCCAGTTATTTGGAAGCGTACTGTCTCGGGTAGAGATAACACGCGTGTGACAAATAACAAACCATAGTCACGTTGACGGACACGAGCTGGACCGTTGTACTGATACTGTGAGTCATGCACGATGCAATCACTGCGTGGTTAATTTAATATGGAATTTAATTATTATTTTGTCCCTAGTTGTGTAACATTTCGTCTAGTTATCTACCCATTTTTTTTTCAGACTCGCCAATGGGATAACTGCACAGAATGATTTGAGAAATTTAGTATTTTACGTTAACAGGCTTTGTGAGAACGTTGCGTAGTAGATCAGATGTTCAGTAACACCATATTACATCATTGTTATTTGTGCTAGTTAACGAGAGAATCTTTTAATCTAGTTTGATTCTATAATAAAATGACTTGGTAGCAAGTAATAGGGATAATTTCTGTATCTTCGTGGAAGTGAATACGAAAATTGCGAAACCACTATTCTTGTAACTTGAATTTATTACTTATGTTTATAGAAAATTTTTCATGCTTTTATCAGTTATCTGCAGACTCATGATAATTTCACGACATGGTTGACATGGTTCACGTTTGTGACGCTACTTCAGTCCTGGTGGTCAGTGGCAACCCGTGACTATTTTCTGTACTCGTCAGTCGTTTTACCAAAATTAGTCTCTTCCCCACCAGAAAGCGTCAGTTTTGTAATGTTTTCCGACCGCATCGATGTGTAATTTAGCACATAAAAATGCAAAAAGAAATAACATTTTTAATCTAATTTAAAAAAATTTTTATATGGACAAGGGCGTCCATTTTAAAAAACTTTTTGTAATAGCGGCCGTCAAACGTTTGTCTCCTAACGGGAGTGAACCAAAATTACTCCTGCTTCGGCCGTAGGTTATAACACTGGTTAATTAAATTCGATAAACATGGCACGACTTGGGCAGGTGATTTATTACATAAATAAAATAAATTAAGACTTTTATGTATTGTTTTTATGTACCAATGAAAGTTTTATTGCACCGTAAGCGCAGAACGGTGGAATAATTAATCGTTAAACGCCAATGAACTCGATAATTTTAATTTTTATTAACACTCGTATACAGTAATCATACAGGTATACATTAGAGTAATAGCAGGTAATAACGATTAAAGTCTTAGGCCTAATAGTTGCAAAACAATTCGCAGAACTGACTGAACTGGAGACGCTGCGTGTTTATGAAAGATGCAGGTAAAACTACTTGGTAGTCGAGAAAGCATTAGACTTGTTTCACGCTCGTTCCAGAGCATAATAGAACCTATATGTTGCTAACGTTGACATTTTCGTGTCTCTTGCATTCAGCATTGTGATGAATCAGCATTACGTTCACGTGTCATTTACGACGCATTAACGTATCACTACCGTTAACATTTACTGGTAATAATTGTAATAATAATAATAAACTTTGACGTTTAAAATTATCTTTAAATTTTATTAGATTTTTATTCTTAAATACAAGGGTCTGAGAATACGCTAGATCAAAAAAATATGTTCTGGATTCAGTTGCATATTATGTAGTACTTATATGACATTCTGTGACAGTAAATCCAACTTTGCAGGCTCACGTAATAAAACCATAATTTTCAAGCAGAAACTTGAGAATAAAATTTTTTTTGCAGAAAACGTGCGAGTTTGCAAACCTGGCTGTTATCGTGCCTACAGACTGTTGTTGTTTAGCGATGCGCAGAAATTAATTTGAACCGGATAACAAGGAAGGGAGGAAAGAAAGGAAAAATTCTTCTTAATAACAGTGTTGTATTTTGTGTCACGGTTTCGGTGGCTGTGTCAACAACGGAATATCTCTCGTCTCTCGACGTGCGCTCCCGCACTTAACCTGAATGCACGAGCCAGCTAGCTTTTCACGGAGATTGCCAACGCGCGCGCGTGTGTGTGTGTGTGTGTGTGTGTGTGTGTGTGTGTGTGTGAGATCCTTTGAGTCTAAATTCTTTAGCGTTATAAGACTCTTTTCGCTCTTCCACCCAGGGCGAGCATTATACTGTGTAGATCGCTGTTGATGCGAGACGAGTTACTGCTCGTGGTGAAAGTACTGGTTATAACCAAGAAAATACATTTCTGCTTCACCGCAGTAAATTGTTATTTGTTACTAACGAGATGATTTGAATCAGTATTCTCCAAGTGAAGGATTAACGGTGCGCAAGCCAAATTGTAAGCAACACTTTCAGTCAGCTTGAAATTACACCTGTAAATGCTGTACATAACAGTGTTAACAAACTAATAAAAACCGACTTTGGATGGATGGAATGTTTTTTCTTATCGTAGTGTTTACGTATGATTCTCAGAAATTTGTCAGTGGCCGCAGAGCTGAATAGACAGATATGGAGAGTCGTAAAATGACATTTTATGTTCAGTCCACGTGGACGCGCCATTGCCTCAACAACTAATCAACCTGCTGTCGTCGTGTCGTCGTCATTCTGCTGTCAATAATTCAACTGCATGGGTGCGGACGTAAACGTAATTACGACTGATGAAAGTAATTACGCTGACAGCTAATGTTAACGCTTAAGACAAAGGTTTGCTACGTTATATTACCGCCGACAATGTCTCCTTATCAGAAAACCGCTTATACCCTTCCTATTGAGATACCACTTCCTTTCTGCATGGCTTAAAATGGGTACACTGAAAGTTCTGTGTGCCTGTAGGAGGGGTGCATTGGGCAATGCGACTTTTGATTCGGTCAGTTGTTCGAACCGCAAGAGCGATAAGGTCTCCTTGCTGACATAATATTATGGACACGTGAATTGAATTTAAAATAACGATAGCGTGTACAGGTGCATGACATTTTAATCTATTTTAATCAATTATTACAAAATTAATAATTTGTCAAATTTTGATTACTTAAAATCTCCAACGTTGAAAATTCAGTAGTCGTCCAGTTTT